>BTHU01000018.1:55235032-55735032 GCA_036184795.1 Tokudaia tokunoshimensis | reverse complement strand
GGTAAGACTTCTCATCCACTCCCTTATAGACTTGGCACACGGTGTCAACTCTGACTCTGACTTCAGGAATCTCAGTTCCTCCAACTTCACTATTGCCCAGACTGGTAACACACTTGGTTACAGGTGTTTGCCTCAGCTGTGACGTAGTCTTCCCCAGATTTTGATGAAAAAAAATCTCATTTTTATTGCTATTTGGTTCTTCTTGCTCCTGAAGATCTGTCCCTTACGTTGTGATGCTCAGTCTGTACTGGGTGTGTGGGGGTAAGCTGTGTGTGTCTACCAGTCCTGTCTACCCTGGCCCTGGGGGCGACTGGGCCTTGGAGAAGGGTTAAAGTAGTTTTCTTTGGCTCTGTGCTTGTTGATCTCGCAGGGCTGGGTACACAAGTCAGGCAGTCTTCCGTAGCTGTCACTCCCTGTAGCTCTCTGGAGAAGCTGCGCTCCCTGACTCAGTCTACTTCTGGCTGTCACGGGCTCAAAGGTTTAGTTTAAAATATCACCCACGTATTATTGATTTCTGATATCACTGTTAGGACACGAATAGATAGTCCAAATGCATTAATTCTTTGACATTTACCAAGGCTCACCGTGTGGCAAAATAGATTTTTTTTTTAGTGTCGCATGGCAGTTATCAAAGAATGAACAATCTGTTTTATTTACATGGAGAATTGTGTTTGTTTTTAAATGTTGGCTTTATTACTGTCTAGATGTGGTGAAGACGGCAGTTCAGGAGACACCTGGTATTGAAAAGACAGTTATTGCTCACAAATTTCATAAGAGGGTGTGTCCCTAGCATCGGGGCACCAGAGGAGCACCAGGGCAATGTACAAGCCAAGGTGGTGACAGGAAGACAGGAAAGCACCTTCATTGCGGCCTCCACAGAAAAGAACAAATCAGACGGGAGAGACAGACGACTGACCTCCAGCCTAAATAACTTCCAAGGATGCTAGAGTCGGGATTCTCCCCAGTTGCCTGGATCCTGCCCTGGGGTGACAGGCAGGTAGCTAGAGACCCAATTGGGTTATATAGGGTTGAGGGGAGTTGTATATAGTGTTATTTGCCAACTCTAGTCATTAGTTGTCCCTAGGAAGATCAAGGCTCTCCAGGATCTTCATGACCATGTGCCCAGCATCAGACCACATACAAAAAGTGAAGTATGTGGTTAATGTAGCACACTACTGGTTTTAAAAGGGTTTCTGTGTGTGGAAGTGGTGGTGGTGGTGGTGGTGGTGGTGGGGTGTGTGTGTGTGTGTGTGTGTGTGTGTGTGTGTGTGTGTGCGCGCGCGCGCGCGCGCTGGTTGTTGTTACTGTTGTTTTGTTTCTGGTAGAACAGGGTCTCACTATGTTGCCCTGATGCCCTGGTTGACCTGGAACTTGATATGTAGACCAGGCTGGCCTTGAACTCACAGAGCTCTGCCTGCCTCTGCTTCCTGTATATCACCATGCCTTGCTAGATAAGAGTTTTTATGTGTTTTGTGCTTTTGATTAGTTGCCTTCTGAGAAACGTGTGTTAAATTCTTTATCTGTAGTTACTGGTTTATCTATTTCTTCCCACAAGCCTGTCATTACTTTGTATTATTTTGAAGTTCTGTTAGTCAAACATTACTTTGTAGTCTTTCCCTTACAAATTTATTTTTAAAACTACACCTGCAGCACACACCTATAATCCCCACAACTTGTGAGGTTGGGACAGGAGGACTGTAAGTTCAAGACTAGCCTGGACTACCTCAGCAACTTAGTGAGACTGCTTCAAAAAGGGCTGTTGGCATAGTTCAATGGTACAGTACTCATTCACCATACAGGGGACCTCAAGTCCAGTTCCTAGGGCTTCATACTGAGTACCAGTCACATTTTTATTCATTTATTAATTCGGCAGGACCCAGGAGCAAGTTCCAGGCCTTGTGCATGCTAGGCTTGTGCTTTGCAAGTGTGAACATTTCTGTAACTGCTGACACAGCTGGCCTCAAAGTGCTTCCGTCATCCACTGAGCCGCACATTTGCAGTTTGTGGGAACTGCACGTTGCTGAACATGCTCTGAACATTTGTGCTCATGTTTTGTGTGTGCTTACATTGGGAAGGGAGACACAAAGGCTTCCTATGAGATGTAGCTTTGCTCCCAATGGGACTAAAAAGTAGTTTATCATGAGCAAAATAGAAGCGACCAAGGCCCAGAAACACAAACTCAGGTTACCTTGAATGTGTTACCTGATGTGTTCTGCTGCAGAAGAGGTTATATGAACCTTTATAGACCCAGAATAAAAGAAAGTTCCAAGTCAATACATTTACCAGATAAACTGGTGTGGGCATCATCAGGTAGGCAGGCGGGGACATCACTTTTATACTTTGCAGATATTCTAACATATTCAGCTTTATAGTATTGGAAACTAAAGGTCTTTTAAGTTACACATTCCAAATAATTTCCCTGGGAGCCACAGAGATGTTAGGCCAGATAGAGATGCTGGTACTGAGCCACTGTCCTGGGACTAATGACGGGCCCATACAGTTGTTATACAGGCACCACCCGGAAGTGGACAGCTGCAGCATTACAACCCCTTTCCGGGACAACCCTAAAAGATGCAGGTGAAGGAAAATCTTCACAGTGGGCAGAACTCTGGGCACTACACATGGTATTACAGCTAGATGTACAATTGTTCACTATTCATGGGCTGTAGCCAATGAAGTGGCTGGGAAGTCATGGACTTGGAAAGATCACAATTGGAAAATTGATGAGAAAGACTCCTGGGGAAGAAGTAGGTGGACAGATCTCTCCAAATGGGCCAAGGATGTGAAGATATTTGTGTCCCATGTAAATGCTCACCAAAAAGTGACTTCAGCTGAGGAGGAGTTCAGTAATCAAGTGGATAAGATGGCCTGTTCTGTGGACAGTCAGCCTCTTTCCCCAGCCATCCCTGAACAGAGTGGCCATGGTGGCCGAGATGGGGGTTATGCTTGGGCTCAGCAGCACAGATTTTCACTCCCTGGGCCAAGCATATCCAAACCATCACAGACTCTCTATTCACCTCATTCCTGTTCTCTACAGTAATGAAGTTGTAGTTATTCAGTCAGGGTATGTGATTTCCTGCCTAGATGAGACTTCTAGAGGGAACTTCAGCTTCTAGACCCAGAGGCCTATGGCATATTCTCCAATAAACCATTCAGTTAAGAGTAGTTTTTAAAACAATTCCTGGGGTTTGTGATATGGCTTAGCAGATACGGGTGCTTGCTGCCAAGACTGACAACCTGAGTTCAATCCCCAGGACTGATAGGTGGAAGAAAATAACTCATTCCTACAAGTTTTGTCTTCTGACTTCCATGGGCATGCTATGACTGATGCTCTACCCCAGTGAATATATATATAATGTATAAACATATATATATATATAATGTATAAACATATATATATATATATATACAGTTTCTTAAGACAGGGTTTCTCTGTATAGCTTTGGCTATGTCCTAGAACTCACTCTGTAGACCAGGCTAGCCTTGAACTCACCATAGAGATCTATATGCCTCTGCCTCCCAAGTACTGGGATTAAAGGTGTGCATGCAGCTAGCAGCTGCTGCCACTGCCGCTCCCACCAACAGGCTTCAATGAATAAATTTAATTCATAAATTTAAGTATCAAAAAGGTTGATAATGGAGAGAGGGAGAGAGAGAGAGAGAGAGAGAGAGAGAGAGAGAGAGAGAGAGAGAGAGAGAGAGAGAGAGAGATCAACCAAACTAAAAAGTAGACCAAAGAGAAGAAAGACAGTGTTCTGCCATGATTTATTCAAGTCTGTGACAAGGAGAGCAGATTAGGCAGCAGGAGGAAAATGGCGGCCTTCTGGGGAAGGCCCAGGTTGGCTGAGGTACAAGCTTCCTTTGCAGATTAATTTCAACCTCATCCTGCTCCTGCTGTTGGAACTCCTCATGGCGGCCACGGTGATCATCTCAGCCAGGTCCAGTGAGGAGCCCTGCAAGAAGAAGAAGGCAGGTGTCCCACAGCTACCCCTCCTGCCCCTGAGCTGGCTCTCCATGCCAGAGGCCACGGGTGGGAGGGGACCGGTAGGGGTTGAGGGACTGTTAGTGAAGCCTAGGGAGGCGATGGTACAGCCACACAGCCTCCAGTGTCCTTCCCATCCTGTCCTGCCTTCAGGAGTGTCACTGAAGACCAGTTCTACCAAAACTGTTGGTAAGCTACAGTTGCCGTGGCTGGGCACATCCACATGCAGGGGAAATGTCTGCCCTTGGATTGTTCCTCCATGTGAGGGGCTGTAACGCTGAGGCATTTAGAAGTATAACTCCTGCCCATGGCAACCAGCACCCATGCCCCTGCCTTCCATGGCTCCAGGAGGATTTCTTTTTCTCTAGGGTTCCATCTCGGACGGCACTAACATTCTGGATGAAGTGACTTTTCCTGCTCGGGTCCTAAAGTCCTACTCTGTAAGAAAAGCCTCCCTCTTCTTTCTCTTGTTTCATTTTGACACAGTCTGGCTACGTAGCTTAGGCTTGCACTGAACCATCAACCTTCCTGACTCAGCCTCCCATGTATTGCATCACAGCACGTGCACCTGCACCGCTGCATTGGGCTGGCAATGCTAGGGGAACTCCATGTTCATTCTGGTCAGGCTCTGCCTTTGAGCCTCCCTGTGGGTCAAGTGGAGCCCCCGTCACCATATCATCCACCTCCTTGGCCTCTCTAGTGATTTCTCCACAGTCAACCTGAACAGACCAGAGAAGGGTCTGAGCCCATGGCCTGCCTTGGGGAAGGCTGTATCTGTACACTGCATTCTGGGACTTGAAGGGTGTCTCTTCTCTCCCCGTGGAGGTAGACCACCACTGTGGTGGCCTACCAAGGTAACCCTGTTATTTTTTTCCCCAGGTTGTAGAAGTAATTGCTGGCGTCTCCGCTGTCCTCGGTGGGGTGATCGCTCTAAATGTAGAGGAAGCTGTCTCGGGCCCACATCTCTCGGTGACGTTCTTTTGGATTTTAGTGGCTGTGAGTACTTCCTGGATGGTCACCTTGTCCATGTCTAGCTAACTAGCTAGACATGACTGTAGCCACAATTCTGCTTGTCTCCTCAGACCCTACGAGGCTGGGTGTTTTAGTTTTGTTTTTGTTTTTGGTGTGTGTGTGTGTGTGTGTGTGTGTGTGTGTGTGTGTGTGTGTGTTTTCACAATGTTGTTAACATTCAGATAAGAAAGCACACAGGGGAGACCCCCTCCCCCAAAGGCTCTGGGAACTGAGGATTAAATGTATTTGTGTGAAATTTTATCTTAACTGCTAGTATTCTACTACTTACCTATTTTTCTGAGAAATCCACTTGTCTTAGAGTTTTATTGCTGTGATAGGGCACCATGACCGTGGCAACTCTTATAAAGAATAACATTTAGTTGGGTCTGGCTTACAGTTTCAGAGGTTCAGTCCGTTATCATCATGGTAAGAAGCATGGCGGCATCCAGGTAGACATAGTACTAAAGAAGGAGCTGAGAGTTCTGCGTCTTGATTCCTAGGCAGCCAGGAGGAGACTCTCACTTCCACACTGGGCAGAGTTTGAGCACTAGGAGCCCTCAAGTCCTGCCTACACAGGAGCACACCTCCCCCAACGAGACCATCCCTCCTAATAGTGCCACTTCTCACGGGCCAAGCATATCAAAGCACCATACCAATTATATTTTAAAAACCCTGTGTGAAGCTCAGGAAAGTCCATGAAGGTACCAGAGGTTAAGGGATACCCCTATGCGTAGAGATTGACAAGGAAGCACAAGAAATCCCAGTTTGGGTTTTAGATCATGAAGCAAGAGATCTCTCTTCATATTGCTTTTGGGACAACTGCACGGTGATACAGCTAGAGCTGCACTTGACTGTATTGCACTCTGTTGCCCGAGTCTGTAGCACGTTCAAATGACCAGGCTAAAAGCAGAAAGCAAGCGCAGGGCTGGAGAGATAGCTCAGTGGTTAAGAGCACTGACTGCTCTTCCAGAGGTCTTGAGTTCAAATCCCAGCAACCACATGGTGGCTCAACCATCTGTAATGGAATCCGATGCCCTCTTCTGGTGTGTCTGAAGATAGCTAAAGTGTACTAAATAAATAAATATTTAAAAAATGTTGCTTAAAAGCAGAAAGATCATGACAAGTGTCACCAAGGTCATCCAGGGGATATGGAATGTCACTCTGTCATTCATGTAGGCTTTCTACAGAAGACTTGACTGGTTAAAAAAATGGTCGAGCAACAAGCAGCTACCAAACCCGTGAGAGGCTGTCATGAACCTAGGACACTTCGCAGTCTGAGGCAGCCCTGACTTTCCCTCTACTAGACAGAATGGTGAAATCATCAGGGCAGGAGTACATACTTAGGATTTGGCTTTTTGAATACCAGTCTCTAAGCTTTTCTGTTCTCTTCCCAGTGTTTTCCAAGTGCCATTGCCAGCCATGTGACAGCGGAGTGTCCCAGCAAGTGTCTGGTAGGTGAGGCCCAGTCCTTCCATCATGCCATGGGTCACACTTTGGGTGTGGCTCAACAAGGGCTTAAAGGAGAGGCCATGGGGGACCAGTAGGAACGGCCAGGGCAGTGTCCACTGCCCAGGAGAGGATCCACAACTGTCCTGGAGCCCCAGTGGCCCAGCTGTTTCTGAAAACAAGAAACAAACACTTGAGGTTTGGAAGCCAGAAATTCCTGTACCTAAGCCAGGGATGGAGGGAAAGACCAGCCTTTCAGCTTCACTCCCTCTCCTGCGGGGCTGGACAGCTCTTAGTTGCTGTTAGCAACCATTGGTCTTTGGGCCTAGCCGATCAGCAAATGAGTCTGTGCTGGGTTGTCCGGCCCTGACACGGTGGGGAGGTTGAGTAGCACACAGGAGCTGATTTTTTTCATCATATTAGAGGGTTATATGTGAAATTCAAAAACTCCCTTGTCATACCCGGCACTGAGTGAGCGAGCAGAGTTTGTCTAGACTCACATACCGGTCCCCCCTCACAAACTCGCAGGCAGGTGAATGCTGGCCACACGTACCACACGTACCACACGTACCACACAGTCCGCTTCCTTCCAGGTGGAGGTGCTGATTGCCATCAGCAGCCTCACATCCCCTCTGCTATTCACCGCCTCTGGGTATCTGTCCTTCAGCGTGATGAGAATCGTGGAGATTTTTAAAGATTACCCGCCAGCCATCAAAGTAAGTGTCCATTCTATTTTGAAACTCTTTGGAAACGGAGCCACTTACTGACAGGGGCCCAAGGAGGTGGCTATGGGACTTTCGCTGCATTCCTGGCAGTGGCCAGGACAAATGGGCACCTACCTGAACAAAGTGCTTTTGCCCGGTTTGCTGTGGGCGGGGCGGGTTGTGTGTGGAGTGAGGTGGGATCCGAGATGCTTTTTCCGTGTTGGTTCTGCCCCCACTGACTGCTCCGGTTTCTACTCATTGCTTTGGTTTTCCCTGCTTATTTTTTTTTCTACCTGTCTTAGCTCAGTCCTGTAATAGGCCCTCATTTCCTTCATCATGACGGGGCGCTTCCCTCTGTCTTCTGACTACCCGAGGGCATCTCAAGCCCAGTCATCACATCGCCAGACGGCCCACTGGGATCTCAGTTAGCCTTGCATTAAGCTCAGAGGTAGATCTGAAGGTTGGAAGTGTTCTGACTTTGTACCTTTCACATAGGATATCGCTTCTTCTGGGGCCCCCAGCACATTTCAGGGCTTCCTCAGGCTCAAATACACCCAGCTGGATTGACCACATTTTAGATGCTGTATTTGTTTCCAAGATGAGCGCTTCCCCTCCTCGAGTGCATTACGAGGAACCTCGCATGCGCGTTGGAAGGCAGTGCAGCTCCAGGGAGATGTTCCTTCAGGGTTCCCTTGTGCTCACACATGCTTAAGACTGATGGAGGCACGAGTGTCACACTCCTCTGGAACGAGTGTCAAACTCCGGTACCTCAACCCTTCACCCTTTCACAATTAGACGGCCCTAAAGTAAGAACAGCCCTCTCCACATCAAAGTCCCATTGTCAAGTCTGAGACGAGCGACGTTATCACGGGATGGTAATATTCAGCTCATATTGATCTGCATGACTGGTTTAGAGCGGGATGGCTTGTGTGTTGGTCTGTTCAGTTTGGGGAAGCCCTGTCCCCTGTCTGGAGTGTGGCCCCACCTGTCCATCTGTTTAAAACGATCCTGAGGCACAGGAAAGGGCCCGGAGAGGTGTAAATCACTGTGGTGCCAGGCTCTGGCTCTCTGCATGCTTCCCATTCCATGCACATCCCCTATGGGTTGATGCTAAAGGCTGATCTTTTCCTGGGGAGGGAAGAAAAGGTAAGGACCAGGCTGGCATAGTAATTTTAGAGTATTGTTGACATTCTTCTTTCTATACCGAGTGTGACCTAGATGCACCCAGAGGACACCTTCCAGGTGATCATCCCTGTAAAGACATCAGTCTTTCCAGGTGGGCACGGGAGACAGCCTTGGCTCACAGCAGACAGGAGCAGGGCACAGCTCAGACTCTGCCTGTGTGGCCTCTCCCTGCTTCACTCCCTGGGTCACTTCTGAGCCTGTTCAGTGAACAGAGCTGGAAAGAACTATATGTTTGCAGACTTGTGTTTGTGCTGTCTCCAATGCGAGCTGAACAGGTCTCAGGTTTTGTTTTTGGTTTTTCCCCTCTTGACTTTTACTTGATGTTTTCTGTCTTTTTACTCCTAACCCAAACACGGTGTCTATGCTAATTTTGTCTTACAATAGGCACATGAATGACCCACAATTATAAGAAACCAACCTTGCTACCAAGAGACCACCTCCTCAGCTAGTCTTTGTGTGTGTGTGTGTGTGTGTGTGTGTGTGTGTGTGTGTGGTTTGTTGTTGTTGGTTTTTTTGAGACAAGGGTTTCTCTCTGTAGCCCTGGATGTCCTGGAACTCTCTCTGTAGACCACACTGGCCTCAAACTCACAGAGATCCTCCTGTTTCTGCCTCCTGAGTTTTGGGATTAAAGGCAAGTACCACCATGGCCCAGCATGTGTGTGTATGTGTGTGTCTGTGTGTGCGTCTGTGTGTGTGTTTAACAATCTCAGAAAGAGTGACTCTCATATGTTGTGTGATAAAAGTCCCTTTTTCTGTGTCTGATTTTGCTATTGATTTGGGAAGTGATGAAGTCCAGCAGATTCTGGATATAGTCAACGTTAGGGACTGTTTCATTTTATATTATATTTTAAAACATACATTAATGATATTTTCAGATATAGCACATCTACATGACTCAAAAGACGAAGCTGAACACAAGATAAACTCTGAGGAGCAGGGTTGCCAGCCTGCTTCCTCGCCAGCCACCACATCGTTATAATTTTCTCTCTTCCCTACAAAGCGGGTTGGGCATTCCAATCCATTCTGTGTCAGGGATCATTTTTTAACCCAATACTTTATTCTGGTGTTTTGTAAGCACCCAGAGGGATCGGAACTCTTTCCAGCTCCTACATTACCCCCATGGACCTGACAAGGACCTAGGGTCAGCACCTGGGTGATGTCCAGCCATCTGCTGTCATGACTTTCTCCTGGTGACCAGTTTTTATGCACATTTCATGTGAATTTGAGGATGAGCACCCGGGAGAGAAGCTACAGAGAAAGCAGATGTTTCTGTATTCTTACGTCTTTACCGGAAAGGTTTCTGACTCCGAGTATTTCAGAGCCTGGCAAAGGCATGGGCCAAATCTGACCTCTCTCAAGATGCTTCACTCTTGTTGAAGCCCCACATGAATCCATATCTCCCTCAGTCCCTCAACACACTTCTCACGGGCTGTGTTCCTGCAGGTCCTCTCCTTACATCCCACTGGCTGCCCTGTGCTGATAGTACAGACTGTATACCTGCCTCCCTTCCAGTCAGGGTGAGGCATCTAAGTCCAGAAGCTCCCCTCTGAGGGACACACATAACTTTTGCTCTTATGCATGAATTTCATAGCTACAACTCTGGCTCCCTATCCATGGCATTGACACTATTTTATCTTTTTAATTTTTGAGACAGGCTCTGACTATGTTGCCTGCCTTCAGATCCCTTTCCCAAAACTGGGTCGCCTTGTCTAGCCTCAATGGAAGAGAATGTGCCTAGTCTTGCTGTGGCTTGATATGCTTGGGCTGGTTGTTGTCTATGGGAGGCATTCCCTTTTCTGGAGAGAAGGGGAGGAGGGGTGAGGGGGAAGACTGGGAGGAGAGGAGGGAGGGGAAGCTGTGATGAGGATGTAAAGTGAATAAATAAGTTAGTCAACTAAAAAATATTTTTGAGACAAGGTCTTGGTGTATAGTCCAGGCTAGCCTTGAACTTGAGGTCCTCCTGCCTGAGTCTCCTAAGTGCGGAGATCATGGGCTCACGTCCTCATGCCAACCTGCACTATATCCTTTCTGTGTTAATATTTAGTTGCTCTGTGTTTTCCTGGGCTGATGCTGAAAGGCATCCTTCTGGTTGCTTTGTGGGTATTTCTGAAACACTCCTGGATGTGTGACTTGCGTTTTATCGCCTCTGGCTCCCGGGCGGTCAGGACAAGGACTCTTGCCCTGTCTTCTTGCTCTCCCTTCTAGCCTCTTCCTTCTCACCATCAGGTAGGTGGTCAGATCACTTTGCTGGTAGCTCTGGGCCCAGCCAAGGGCCCTCTGTTCAGAGCCAACTGTAGCAATTTCAAGGACTGTGTTTCCTACAGATATATAATTGAAAATGTTGGGCTCTCTGCCCTTTGCACACCCTCAGCGCGAGCCGTAGGAGCCCCACGGGCTCTTTGTCTTCCCTACAGCAGTCGGATTGGAGGTGTGGAAAAAATACAACCTGGGTCCTCTGTGGGCTTAGTCATTAAATGGAAGGCGGCAGAATTGGTTGAACTGGAATGTTAGGACTCAGGTTACTGAAGCGGGGGAAAAAAAGCCTGTTTGGATTTCTAGGGCCCAGTGGTCATCAAGGGCGTTCTGGTTCTGTTGAAACCTTTGCGGAGTCTTCCTGTGCGCCTGCTCACATCCTGGTCTTTCCTTGTAGTCCTACGATGTGCTCCTGCTGCTGCTGCTACTGCTGCTGCTGCTTCAGGGGGGGCTCAACACTGGCACTGCCATCCAGTGTGTGAGCTTCAAGGTCAGCGCCCGGCTGCAGGCTGCATCCTGGGACCCCCAGGCGTGTCCCCAGGAGCGGCCAGCAGGGGAGGTGAGTAGCCTGCTCTCCCAGGATGCCCCATCCTGCATCCTCAGAGGGTCCTTGTGAGGTCATGGATCCTTCCACTAATGCCCTTCAATGTTCGTTGTGATGTTTTGGAGTTCGTTTTATTTGCAGTATTAAAAATCAAGTTTGAACTGGGTTGTTTTTAAACGGACTAAATGAGTACAAACCCATTCATGAAAAATACCAAGGCTACAGGGCTTTCAGCTTCACTCTCACAGACACAGACAGAGAAAACCTTCCAAAGACTCCCACCGAAGATGCCATGTTTGTAGGGGAGGGCTTCCCCTGCCTGACCTGGGGGACCCCCTGTAGCTAGACATTCCTATTCTGTGACTAGTGGGCTGGGAGAGGCCAGAGTCACCTGGATGCTATTCTCCCTGCCCTCCCCACTCCTACCCTACATTCCGATACCCCCACACTGAGGTTGGGCCCGCTAACCTCTCCCTGCGCCATCTATGCCTATAGCATCTTCCTGAACAAACTTGCCCACTGCCGTCAAAGGAAGTGACCTGGTTGTTCTGTGCCCAAGGAGATGTCCAGGCAGGCTCCCATCTCTGTCCTGGAGGGTCTGTGTCCCAACCAGCAGGCCGCAGAGCCAGATGAATAGGTTGCCAGATTCTAGATTCCAGACCTGGCCATCTTAGGAGCTCAGAGTGAGTGTGCAAACTAGCAGTCAGCCATCTTGTGTCTGGAGGTGCGTGTCTGCCTCCTCTGTCCACCTCCTTTACTGTCATTACACATCCATCTTAAAGCCCACCCCATTGCCCCCGGATAGACACCACGGGAAGGGATGTGGGACTTTCGAAGATGCTTTGTCCCTCCTCAAGTGTCTTCCCTTCTCCATCCTTTCACATGTAAAGTAGCTTACATTCAAGAACTTGTCAGATGCTGCACAGACTCAGCCGAATCTGCCGGCCTTCCAGGGCCGACCCCAACGAGGTGACATTGTCTTTGTCTTTTATCACAGGTGGTCCGAGGTCCCCTTAAGGAGTTTGACAAAGAGAAAGCCTGGAGAGCTGTGGTGGTACAAATGGCCCAGTGACTAAGGGACAGAGAAACCGAGTCTGGGTGTCTGCCCGGCCCACAGTGTGCTCCACTGTATGGACTCTAACCAACACGCGGCTACTGCTTTCTAACATACTCTTTCCCTCCCGTGAGGGCAGCCCAGGCTGCGAGGTGGCTTTCCATTTCCTGTTGTAGTTTAACTTTGAAACAGCCAAATGTTGAGTGTTGGGCCCTGTTAGGTCTGTCGTGTGCATCTCAGGTGGCCCAGATGGCCTGGGTGATGCTTATTTCCTAGTCTTCCTCACTTCCTGGGTTGACACTCATTCACCAGGATCTGGTGTTTTGACCTTAGGGTACTTCCCTGCCTTCGCATGCTTGCCACAGTACAGGGATAGTTTGGCTGTGAGACTCACAGATGGTTTGTATACTGACTCCCCAGATCTCAGAGGATAGCTGGGCTCTCCCAGCTAACCAGAGAACTAAGGAATCTATAGCAAGTTGAGTCCTTTGTGAAACTGGTGATCATTTTAGGAATTGCTTTCTGGGAGGGGAGCCACTGTGCCTGGGAAGACAGCGTGCCTTTACCGAGCTGGGGTGTCAATGGGTTCCCTTCCAGGGAGGAGAGGGGAGAGAACAGAGGTACATTTTGTGCCTCAGAAGAGCTGCCAGGGTCAGGGAGATAGTGAAAACCCTCCTAGGCATCTCACTTGTAGATGCACGTGACTCTGCCAGGATTCATGAAAGGCGTAGTCAGTTTCAAACAGAGGGATGCGAGGAAGGCAGGGAGCATGTAAGTGCAAAGCAGCTCCGTCTCCGGTGTTGGAGACTTCCGGTCCTATCTTCATCCTTTGTGGCTCCAGAGAGCTGGCCCTGCCCCAGATCAGTTCCATGAGAGGTCATTCTTGCCTGCCTATGTGCAGAGCCCACTGGGCTTTGAGCCTTCTGCAGCACTACCACATGCTATTGGGTGGGAAGGGGCCGCCGTCATCTGCTGGGAGACTTGGACTTCCGGGACCAGAATGAGGCAGCAGGAGGATTGCTGCCGGCTTGCACTTTCAAATTTTAGAGTTTAAAAAACGACTCATATAAATGGGGTCAGAAAATCGTCTCTTGTGTACTTTTGTTTGTTATAGATTAATATGCTTGAGCAATAAACACTAATGCGCAAATGTGGTCATAGCCTGTTAAAATGCTTCTGGAAAAAAAGGGCGAAAGGGGATGAGAAATAGGATCTTAGAGTAGAAAGCCATTTTTTTTATTTGTTCCTTGATTTGTATAACCCCTGTGAGTAAAGACTAGATCACCAGTCAGGGAGAAGATTCCTACAACCTCTAAAGAGCAAAACCTGATAAATAAAGATGCCTTTAAACAAGTTCTTCTCAACCGTCCTAAAGCTGTGACCCTTTAATACAGTCCCACATGTTGTGGTGACCCCAACCATAACATCGTCAGTGCTGCTTCATCACTATAATTTTGCTAGTTATGAATAGTAATATGATACATGACCCCCATGGGTGGGGTCACGACCCACAGGTTGAGAACCCCTGCTTTAAGCCAATTGAAAAAAATATCCTGGAGTTTGTGCTTTAAAAGAGTGGCAACTCTGACAGGGTACCGGGCCTTCCTCAACACAGTGCCACCCACATAGGCACAAACATAGGACAAGCACAGGAACTAACCTGGAAAGACAAGTGGCGCTGGCTGTTGGGAAGGGACAGCCTGGAAACACCAGGGACACAACACAGGTACCCACTAATGAACCCGGGTACCAAGGCCACTCCCTGTTCCTCTGCGCACAGAGGACTTACTCGGCCCACCCTGATCTCAGCAGACACTCAGCTGGCCAGGGGAGAACACCTGCCTGGAAGGACCCTCAGACTCCATCCATAGCCACCTCAGGCCTAAGTGGAGGCTTCTAGTGGACAAGGGAGCCGGAGGGAGGAAGCCAAGGGTGGGGCAGGGTGTGACCCATAGTCTTTGTGACTTGGTGTAGTCTGAGTGCCCGGGTTGTCTGTGTGACCCTGACAGGTGCGTGGGACATGTGGAGCAGGAGCTCATGACCCAGGCGAGGGTCGCAGGCACTTAAGGACTAATCCTGATGCATGGCCTGCTCGGTCCCGGAACCTAGTCCCCGCCCTCGCCCCCGACCCCACCCCTGCCCAGGCCCTGGCCGCTCCTTGGACCATAACATGGGACTGGATCTAGAACCAAGGCTCAGTGAGAGTGCCAGCAACTGCGTCCGGACTGCATCTCGGGTGCCCTCTGTGCGCCGCTGCCAGCCGACTCCTCTTTCACGCAGCCCTCCGCAGCCTCTGCCGCCTGAGCGTCCACGAAGCCCCACACCCCGAGTGGGGCGTCGCTCAGCACGCCGAAAGCCCCGCCACCAGCGCCAGGAGTCTGCACAATGCATGGCGCAGGCAAGGCCGGTTGCCCTGGGCAACCACAAGACGCCTGGCCGCTTGGCCAGGCGCTCGGCCGCCCCAGCACGCGCTTCAGGGCGGGTCCCAGGTGAGCACTGCCTGTCCTCAAACACGCCACGCCTGCCCTCGCTAGCGCCCAGGTCCCCCTCCTACCCCGTGCTCGGAACCCCGCCCCGCCCCCTCCGATTGGAACTCCACACCTCGATCCTTAGAACCACAGAACTTTCCCAACTTACCCCTCCACTTACCCCCTCCACTTTCACCCCACCACGCCTGTTCAACCTTCTTTCCCTTACCTTCCCACTTCCCTCCAAACTTCGGAACTGCCTCCCCTTTCTGACCCTAAGCCTGCGCCCCAATTTGTGTCTTTTCTCCCTACCTTGACCTCTCCTTCTTAGCTCCAGACCTGTATTCCTCTCCAGACTGGATGCCCCACTTGTACCTTCCCTAACTCTGGCCCAAATCTATTTCTTCAACCCCATACTTACTTCCTTCTCCAGAGTTGTCCCCTTACCCTAACTTCCTCCCCTCCACTGACTTTTTTTCTCATCTGATTTCTCACCCCAAGGGTCCCACTCATGTCGTGTCCTCTGACCCCAAACCCCCTTTTCAGACCTCCCTCCCACACCCAGGGCCTCCGAATCCCACCCTTACCTCCCTGGGTATGTCTGACCTCTCTACCTTTGTCAGCAGGGACTGGGGGCCAAAGAAACCAGCTACAAGAGGCAAGCATGGAGACCGGCGAGAGGAAGAAGCTGTCTTCCACTTTGTCGGATGGAGATCACAAAGAAGAAAATAGTCTGTATCTTTCTTGTTCCTCATTTTCTACAGTCTTACTCTTCAAAGGAGCATGGGCGGGAGGTTGGGAATTGTGGAGGAGGTCCGGATTCAATTGCCCTCTGGGCTCCTGAGGCTTCCAAGATGTCTTGGTCCTGTGAGACTGTTGTGGTAGTACAGGGTAAAGCCTTTTGTCCTAGTGGGCTACTGCATCTGCCCTTCAGACACCGGTCACATTCACCGACAAATGCCTAGATATCTATAAGTAAAATCATGGTCATAGATGGGCACGCATTTAGTTTTAGAAGATATAGTTCAGGGCACACATTTAATCCCAGTACTCTGGAGGCAGAGGCAGGAGGATCTCTGTGAATTCAAGACCAGCCTGGTCTACAAAGCCAGTCCAGGGCAGCCAGGGCTCTGTTACACAGAGAAACCCTGTCTGGAAAAACAAAACAAACAAAAAAGAAGATATAGTTCAGGCTTACCAGCTGGGGCACTCCCCACTGGTCACACAACTGGCATCGCCCTGGCCTTTAGATCACTCTGGTGGGTGCTACCAGTCTATGACTTTTATTGGCAGTTCTCTTACATCCACAATATTTTCTCCAGATCTTGGCCATTATTAAAAATGAGTCTTACTGGTTTTCAGGTATTTCTTGTTCATTCTGGATACCAGCTCTGTCTGAGATCGATGGGTTAGAAATGCTAATGAGGACCTGTGGCTGGGGGTTGGTTGATTGATTTCTAGAGGTTTAGTTGGTTGGTTGATTTTGTTTTTCTTTCTTTTTCTGTTTGTTTTTTTGGTTAGTTGGTTAGTTTTTCAAGACAGGGTTCCTCTGTGTAGCCCTGGTTGTTTTGGAACTCGCTATGTAGACCAGACTGGCCCCAAACTCAGAGATCCACCTGCCTCTGACTCCCTAGTACTGGGATTAAAGATGTGCACCACCTCCACCACCGCCCTTTTGAGACAAGGTCTCACCATGTAGCCCTGGCTGTCTTGGAACTCTCTCTATAGACCAGGCTGGCCTAGAACTCACAAATATCCACCTACCTCTGCCTCTCCCATGCTGGGATTAACGGTGTGCACTATATATATTCTGGCTGGCCCAGAACTCACTCTGTAGACCAGACAGTTTTGAACTCAAATACTCCGCCTCTGCCTCTCAAGTGCTGGGATTAAAGAATACATCACAGTGCGCAGCCTATGAATTTCTGGTTTTAAGGAGGCCTACTTACTGATCTTTTCATATATAATGAGAGCTCTTATATCTTAAAAATTCTACCCATTTCCTTGCAGAAGGTAACACCTTTTTCTTTTCAAGATTTATTTATTTCATGTATATGAGTACACTGTAGCTGTACTGATGATTGTGAGCCATCATGTAGTTGCTGGGAATTTGAATTCAGGACCTCTGCTCACTCTGGTAAAGATTTATTTCTTATATCTAAGTCCACTGTAGCTGTCTTCAGACAGCAACAAAAGAGGGCATCAGATCTCTTTACAGATGGCTGTGAGCTAGCATTTGGTTGCTGGGATTTGAACTCAGGACCTTCAGAAGAAGAGTAGTGCATTTGAGTAGTGCATTCTTAACTGCTGAGCCATCTCTCCTTTTCTTTTGAGAAGCTTTGTCATTTCACTTCTTACAGTTCAGGTCCACCACGTAATGAGATCGAAGAAGACAAGACTTGCTATCCTCGTTCTAAATTTGAATATTCAGTGGCTCAGCTGCTGCCTGGCCGTGTTTCCTTGGGGTCAAAGGGTGTAGGTCTTTTGGGGGCCATCGATTCTTCTGTCCTGTTCTTTCTGCTCTTTCTTCTTCCACACCAGTTTTTACTGCAGAAGCTTTGTAATTAAGAACTCCGAAGTCGTCCTTCAAGGTTCTCTTGGACTTTTGCACTACTGTGTAAAATTTAGGACCTGATTAACATACACATATACACACACATACACATATACACACACACTCATACACACACACACATATATACACACATATTCATATACATACACACATATATACACACATACTCATATACATACACACACACATATATACATATGCATATACGTATATATTCTGCCATGGTTGTCGTTATTGTTTATGTTGAATTTATGGGTCAGTTAACATCTTAATGTTAAATCTTTGGAAATAGGAACATTTAGTTATCTAATTCTTCTCAGCAGTGGTTCATAGTTTTCATTGGGCAAGTGTACAGTATGTGTTTTGCTAGATTTACTCCTATATATGTGGTATTTTTAAATGCTGCTATAGATGGCTTTTTTCTCTTTTCTTTTTTTTTGTTTTTTATTCATTTCTGTTCTATGTGCATGGGTGTTTTCCTGCATGTATGTGTGAGGATATCAAATTGCATGGATCTGGATTACAGACAATTGTGAGCTGAACTGAACTGAGGTCCTCTGGAAGAGCAACCAAGGCTCTTAACTGCTGAGCCATTTTTCCTGCCCTCAGCCTTTGGTTTCTTTCTTTTTTTCTTCTTCTTCTCCCCTTTCTCCCACTCCAGCCCCCACTCGTTCCCACCCATAGGTTCTTTATTTGTTTCTCATTACAAATGGTTGTGAGCCACCATGTGGTTCCTGGGATTTGAACTCATGACCTCTGGAGGAGCAGTTGGTGCTCTTAACCACTGAGCCATCTCTCCTTGCATTATTATTAATATCATCTTCATCATCACCATCATCATCACTACTATTATTGTCATATATAAGTACACTGTAGCTGTCTTCAGACATACCAGAAGAGGGCATCAGATCTCCTTACAGATGGTCACTGGGATTTGAACTCAGGACCTCTGGAAGAGCAGTCAGTGCTTTTAACCACTGAGCCATCTCTCCAGCCCCCTAGATGACTGCTTTCGTGTGTGTGTGTGTGTGTGTGTGTGTGTGTGTGTGTGTGTGTTTGTCTGTCTCTCAAGTGCTAGAATTAAATGTAACCACTGACTTTTCCACCCATGACCAAGTTCCTGAAATAACAACTCTGAAAACTTAAAGTTTCGTGAATAAACACCCGGGCCATAGCTTGTTCCCTAATTACCTCGTAATTTAATTAACCCATCTATTCTGTTCTGAGAGTGCCACATGGCCATTACCTCGCTTCAGTTTTATGCAGTCAACCGTCTCCATCAGTGTTAGAGGAGAATCTGTCCTGTGCCTGACTCTATTCCAGAAACCTCTTTTCCTGCCGGGACATCCTACCTCCTATTTCATGCCAAAGCTAATAGGTCAACAGTTTTTTGTTGACAGGTGATGTTTCCACGCAGTGCACAAAAGATATTCTCTATAAATAAATGTATGCACTACCAGGTGGATCTCTGTGAGTTCGAGGCCAGCCTGGGCTACACAGAGAAACTTTGTCTGGAAATTAAAAAAAAAAAAAACAAACATTTTTCAAGTGTGTGTGTGTGTGTGTGTGTGTGTGTGTGTGTGTGTGTGTAGAAGGCAGAAGAAGGCATCTGATCCCTCCGGAGCTCAGATTATAGGCATTTGTGAGATGCCTTGTAACATGGGCACTAGAATATGAACTCTGGTCCTCATGACTGAGCAGCAGACACTCTCAACCACTGAGCTACCTGTCTAGCCCCTGCTGTTAAGTTATTTAATATTAACAATTGCCAACTATTATGATATGCTTTCTTCTGCATCTGTTAGGTCATAATGTTAATTTTATATATTAATATGGTGGATTATGCTTCTCAAACACTAAACCAACTCTGCATTTTTGAGATAGACTCCATTTGGTTAGTGTTTTGTTTTGTTTTTATTTCTCCCTGTCACTAGATTTAATTTATGAAAATATTAGTTCGGGCTTGCGTCATCATGATGAGAAAGATTAGTGTACACTTTCCCTTTTCCCTTCCCTGTAATGCCTTTGTCAGGTTATGGTGTTAACAGTACAGCTTCATGGTTTATTTAAAAATTTTCCCTTAAATATTTGGATAGATTAATTTATGGATGTCATCTACACTTTGAGTTTTCATTTGGGATAATATTCTAATCATGGAATTAATGTCTTGAATGGAAATAAGCTGATCTGGATTTTCTGTTTCTTTGATGTTCATTTCCATGTGTATTTCAAAGAAAATCTCCATTTCATATGAGCTGCCCAATTGTTGGCATGTATATGCTAATAAAGTTTATTAATACCCTAATACTCACAGTCAGTAGCAATATCTCCCTCTCCTCGATGACACTTATCTGTGTCTTATGTGTTTCTTTTTTATTTGCCTAAGTAAAAGTTCATCTGTTGAATTTTTTTTTTTTTTTTTTTTTTTTTTTTTTTTTTTTTTGTTTTTTTCAAGACAGGGTTTCTCTGTGTAACCCTGGCTGTCCTGGAACTTGCTCTGTAGACCAGGCCGGCCTTGAACTCAGAAATCTGCCTGTCTCTGCCTCCCAAGTGCTGGGATTATAGGCATGCGCCACCACTGCCCGACTTAAATTTCCTTTTCCTTCCTCTTTTCCTTTCCTTTTGATTCTTCTTGGTTTTGGGATCCAACTCATAGTTGTACATGCTTGGCAGATGTCTGACCACTGAGCCACAGCCCCAGAGCCCTCCAAATTTTTCCTATACCCAGCTCCTACTTGTGCTAGTTTTATTTAGAATACTTTTCTTTCTTTTTTTTTTTTAAAGATGTATTCATTTATTTTATATGAGTACACTGTTGCTCTTTTCAGACACACCAGAAGGGGGTGTCAGATCCCATTACAGATGGTTGTGAGCCACCATGTGGTTGCTGGGGGTTGAACTCAGGACCTCTGGAAGAGCAGCCAGTGCTCTTAACCGCTGAGCCATCTCTCCAGCCCTAGAATACTTTTACTTCATCGAATTTTGCTCTTAACTTACCCTTCCCTTTCCTCAAAACCGTCTTGAGTGGATTGTTTTCTTTCTACCCTCTTGGGCTGACATAAAGATAACTTTCAATGTTTTCTTTGCTGATTTCCCTCAGCTTACTACTTGACCTGCACTATAGTGCTTTGATATGTTGTATTTTTCTTATGATTTTGTTCATATTATTTTCAAATTTACATTTAATTTGTCCTAAATGTGCCACAAGTTCTGGAGCATTTCAGAAAATTCTACTTGTTTTTATATTCTCCTGGTTTGATTTGGTAATTGGCAGGAAAGTCAAACTCTGGTTTACTGTTGCTGTGACAAAATTTTTAATGAATCGACTTAAAGGAGGAATCATTTATTTTGGCTCAAGGTTTAAGACAACTCAGTCCATCATAGTTGACAGTGTCAGGAGGCAGAGAAAGGGAAATCTAAAAGGAAGCCAGGCAACACATAGCCCTAGAGACACGCCACTAGTGACCAGACACCCAGAAGCATGCGTCACAAATGTAGGCGTCTCTCGATCTACATTGCGGTAAGCCCTGCTGGGTGTGTTGGGGCTTGGAGGTTGGGTCTTGGATTTCTCTGTGTTTAGGAGTGTGGTTGTTCATCATGGCATCCAAACTGCTGGCTTGTGCTTCTCCTTTGTTTAATCTTTCATTTCCCAGAAGAAGCAGATTCAAATGCCCCAGCACAGCTATGGCTTCGCTTCTGTCCGCTTGTATTTCTATTGAAGCTATACTATTAGGTGCACATACATTTAGAGCTGTTATATTTTCCTGGCAAATTATTTTTACTAAACTTGTCGATAATCTCATAAATGTACATAACGCTTTCTGATGACTCTCTCGCCCCTCCCCCCACAAGTCCCTTTCCCAGATTCACGACTCTTGATGTATTTTGCGTTCCACTAAGTTCAGCCAGTGTTTGATCATCAATTTGGAGTCACTCACTGGAGTCTGGTGGGCTCACCAGTGAATAGACAACTGAGGGAAAGAACTCCCCATCTCTCAGAATGTACCCATAGCCAATAGTTCAACTGTGAGGTGTGGGCCCACCAGACCCTGTCGCTGACTGTCCACAGACCCACTTCTGGCAGCCCAATCTGGTGTGAACTTGTGATTCCTGTCTTGTTCAGAGATGGCAAGAAATCCTTTTCCACGCTGTTTCCCAGAGCTTTGGGAAGGGTGTAAAACGTCATTTACTGGCTGAGCGGTCAACTGCCACCTACCAGCACTTGAGCACATGAGTCTACATTCAACACTATTCATTGACAAGAGGGGCTTTTCTGATTAAAGCTGAGAGTAGCATTGTTTAATGTATGAGTGTTTTTGCCCATGTGTGTATATATGTGTACTATGTGTGTGCAGTGCCTACAGAGGCCAGAGAGCATTGGGTCCCCTGGAACTGTAGTTACCAATGGTTGTGAGCAGCTGTCTCTCCAGCCCCACTGTGCCTATTTTTAATGTTATAAAATGTCTCCCTTTTGTCTTTAGTATTTATTTTTAATTATATATATAATTGTATATATACATATACTATCTCTAAAAGGACATTTTTATATGACCAAATATTTTTTTCCGTTTTCACCAAATTTACAATAGTTCCTTAATAAAACTCTAACCCTAGAATATGTTCATATCTCCCTCAAAACAGCTTTACAGTTGGTTTGTTCATATCTGGATCTGTTTGACCACACGCTCTTCTTCTCTTAATGGTCTCTCCTCTGCTATGGCCTATCTTTCTATTTGGGTTTTCAAGGTGTGGACTTTCTACCCAGGACGTCCTCGATCAGTGGGGAGCTTATGTTGAGCTTGGTTCCATTCTGCTTTCTCATGGTACTTTGCCTCTTACTCTTGTATGGGCCCTGGACCTGGAGGAGAGAGTTGTTTCCTCAACTGGACTTTGCTGGATGCTTTGAGTGCGTAAAGTTTCACCGTATACGTTACATCTCAACCACAGTTTCCCCTCCCTCCCTCCCTCCTTCCCTCTAGTCCTCTCCCCCAGATCAGTTCCTCCTCGGTTTCCCTACAAAAGAAAAACAAACAAAAATCATGTCTCCCAGGGATATCCACCAAATATAGTGTAACAAGATACAAGTAGACTGGGCATAGACCCTCATAGCAAGGCTGGACAAGACAACCCAGGAGGAGGAAAAGGTTTCCAAGCGCAGGCAAAGAGTCAGAGACACCCCTACTCTCACTGTTGGGAGTCCCACAAGTACACCAAGCGACACAACCATACATCATATGCATGGGACCTAGCTCAGACCCACACAGGCTCTGTGTTTGTTGCTTCAATCTCTGTGAGCTTGTAGTGGCTATTCCTGGTTGTCAACTTGACTATATCTGGAATATAGTCAAGAATTGGAAGGCTCACCTGAGATCCTAATCTGGAGGCTGAGAGATACAAGTTTCTGACCTGGATCTTGGCATGGAGCTCTTGACGCACAGTGGCTATGAATCCCAAAAGCTTAAGACAGGGAGATCCCAGAGTTCAAGATCATCTGGGACGAAGCAAGTCCCAGATCCAGGTGTGGTGGCACACACCTTTAATCTAGGCCACACCCTCTGCTGGAGACCTACCTGAGGACATTGAAAGAAGGAAGACACACTTTCTCTCTTCTTTGCCTGCTTGCCTTGTGGGACTGAGCAACTGCTAGATCCTTGGACTTCCACTCACAGCTGCTGCTGACAATTGGTGGGAGTTGGACTACAGACTGTAAGTCATCAACAAATTCCCTTACTATGTAGAGACTACCTATAAGTTCCGTGATTCTAGAGAACCCTGACTAACACAGAGCCCCTGTGAGCCCTGCACAGTTGATTCATGTTCTCGCTGTGTCCTGGATCCCCTTTGGCTCCTACAATCTATTCTCCTTGTCTCCTGCAGGTTCCCCTGGCTCTCAGTAGTGTTTGGCTGTGGGTCTTTGCATCTCTGGCTGTCCTTGGTACTCATCCCATAGTTCTAGTATCTCCAATCTGCTGGGTCTCCACCAAAACTAAAGCTATACCTCACCAGCGGCCTCTCCCGGTCTTCAGGGTGATCTCAACCTTGCCACACAATGCCTAGTCTCAGCTATTCTCCGTGACCCTTCCTGACCATGTGGGAGACTCTTGCACATTACCAAGTTCAGCTGCTAGCCTGAGTTGCAACCTTGGGCCTTGTGGTGATCCTGGGGAGAATCTTCCCGGATTGTGCCTCACCAATGTTGGTCTTATTAATCACAGCTGATTTTTAAGTCCCAGCCAACCCTCATCCACTGTTCCAGTAAGATGAAGTTTTCACTAAAGTGGTGCTTGGTCTCTTGCTAATCATAGCTGAATCGTCAGCTCCAAATTACCAGCAATCAGATTCTTTGTTTCCTAGCTTTTAAAATTATTTATTTACTTTATATCCCAACCACATTTTTCCTTCCCTCCTCTCCTCCAAATCCTTACCCCCATCTCTCATTCCTCCTCCGTTTCTCTTCAGAAAAGGGGAGGCCTCCAATGTATATCAACCAGCTCTGGCATATCAAGTTGCAGTAAGACTAAACATATCTTCTCCTATTGAGGCTGGACGAGGAGGCAGCCCAGTAGAGGGAAAGGGTCCCAAAGGCAGACAACAGAGGAAGAGACATCCTCTGCTCCCTCTGTTAAGAGTCCTACAGAAAGACCAAGCCGCACAACTTGTTACATATGTGCAGAGAGGACCTAGGTCAGTCCTGTGCAGGCTCCCTGGTTAGCAGTTCAGTCTCCGTGATCCCCTATGGACCCGGATTAGTTGATTCTTTGGGTTTTCTTGAGGTGCCCTTGGCCCCTCGGGTTCCAACTATTCTTCTTCCCCATCTTCCACAGGATTCACCAAGCTCTGCCTAGTGTTCGGTTGTGGGTCTCTGCATCTGTTTCCCTCAGTTATTGAGTGAAGCCTCTCTGAACACCATTATGCTAAGCTCCTGTGTACACGTCTAGAAGGATATTATTAGCTGTGTCAGGGGTGGGCCCCTTCTCATGGCACACGTCTCAAACTGGACTAGTCATTGGTTGGTCACTCCCGCACATTCTGCACCTTTACTCCAGTACATCTTGCAGGCAGAACACATTTTAGGTTGAAGGTTTTGTGGCGGGTTGGTGTCCCAGTCCCTCCACTGGAATCCTTGCCTGGTTACAGGAGTTGGCCGGTTCAAACTCCACATCCCCCATTGCTAGGAGTCTTAGCTAAGGCTCACCCTCATAAATTGCTGAGTGTTCCCATTTTCCTAGGTTTCTAGCTCACCTCAGAGATGTCCCGCCCCAGTTCCAGTTGTCTCTCCCAGGACTCTCTCCCTCCTTATTTCTCCTGTTTCCATCAGCATCCCCTCCCTCATCCAGTCATCTTCCCCCCATTATCTTCTCCCCTACCTTATTTCTCCTGTTTCCATCCCCATCCTCTCCCTCCACCCATGCCCACCCACCATGTCTATTCTCAGTGAGATTCATCCCCCCACCCCTTTGAGCGCTCCTTGTTACTTAGTTTCTTTGGGTCTGTGGATTGTAGCAGGGTTCTCCTTTACAGCTAATACCCACTTATAAGTGAGTACATACCATGTTTGTCTTTCTGTGTCTGAGTTACCTTTCTCAGGATGATCTTTTCTAGTTCCATCCATTTGCCTGCAAATTTCATGCTGCCATTGCTTTTAACGGCTGAGTAGTACTCTATTGTGTAGATATATCACATTTTCTTTATCCATGCTCTGGTTGAGGGACATCTAGGTTGTTTCCAGTTTCTGGCTCTTACAAATAAAGCTTCTATGAACATAGTTGAGCAAGTGTCATTGTGGGATGGGGGAACTTCTTTTGAATATATGCCCAAGAATGGTATTTCTGAGTCTGGAGGTAGATTGATTCCCAATTTTCTGAGAAACCGATATTGATTTCCAAAGTGGCTGGACAAAATGCACTCCCACCAGCAAGAGAGGAGTGTTCCTATTACTGCGCATAAACACGAGCTGTTGCCTGAGGCTTTGATGTCAGCCACTCTGACTGGTATAGGGTGAAATCTTAGAGTCAGTTTGATTTGCGTTTCCCTGGTGGCTAATGATGTTGAGCATTTCTCTTTTAGTTTCAAAGATTTATTTATTGTATGTATGTGAGTACACTGTTGCAGTCTTCAGACACACCAGAAGAGGGCATCAGATCCCATTACAGATGGTTGTGAGCCACCATGTGGTTGCTGGGAATTGAACTCAGGACCTCTGGAAGAGCAGTCAGGGCTCTTAACCGCTGAGCCATCTCTCCAGCCACCTGAGCATTTCTTTGAGTGCTTCTTGGCCATTAGAGAGTCCTCTGTCAAGAATTCTCTGTTTAGATTTAGACCCCCATTTTTTAATTAGATTATTAGGTTTGTTGATGTCTAATTTCTTGAGGATATATATATATATATATATATGTATAATGGTATCAGTCCTCTATTAGATGTGGGGGGTTGTGAATATCTTTTCCCAATCTGTAGGCTGCTGTATTTGTCTTTTGACAGTGTCCTTTGCCTTACAGAAGCTTTTCAGTTTCATGAGGTCCTATTTATTAATTGTTGATCTTAGTGCCTGTGCGACTGGTATTCTGTTTAGGAAGTTATATCCTGTGCCAATGCATTCAAGGCTAGTCCCCACTTTCTCTTCTATCAGGTTTAGTGTGTCTAATCTTACATTGAGGTCTTTGATCCACTTTGATCCACAGCTGATAGACACCTTCAGTGAAATAGTTGGATACAAAGTTAACTAAATAAAAAAAAAAAGTCAGTAGCCCTCCTATATACTAACAATAAACAGGCTGGGAAAGAAATCAGGGAAACAACACCTTTCACAATAGCCACAAACAATATCAAATATCTTGTTGTAACTCTAAACAAACAAGTAAAAAAACCTGTATGACAAGAACTTCAAGTCTTAGAAGAAAGGAATTGAAGAAGCCATCAGAAAAAGGAAAGCTCTCCCATGTTCATGGATCAGTAGTATTAACATAATAAAAAAGACCCTCTTGGCCATTTGCACCAGGGAACTGGGCGGCTCCACAGCCAGGAAGAGAGTGATCTCCCAGCAGCGCTTTCACTTCTGAACGCCTAGGAGAGATCTCCACCTTCTCTCTGGAGGGGAACAGCTGGGAGCCCACGGGGCATATGAACAGTGGAGCAGCTGGGACAGAGGTCTTCTGGTCGCCATTTGCACCAGGGAGCCAGGTGGCTCCACAGCCTTCTGTGCACAGACCCTGCCAGAAGAGAGTTGGTCTCCCAGGAGTAAGGACACAGGCTTACAGACCCACAGGAGGGGCAATATCCATCCAGAGACAGCAAGACCAACTAACACCAGAGAAAATCAGATGGTGAAAGGCAAGCACAAGAACCCTACCAACAAAAATCAAGGCTACTTGGCAACAGCAGAGCCCAGTTCTCCCACCACAGCAAGTTCCGGATACCCCAACACACTGGAAAAGCAAGAATTGGATTTAAAATCGTATTTCATGATGCTGGTAGAGGGCTTCAAGAAGGACTCAAATAACTCACTTAAGGAAATACAGGAGAACATGGGTCAACAGGTAAAAAGCCCTTATAGAGAAAACACAAAAAATCCCTTAAAGAATTACAAGAAAACATAAACAATCAAGTGAAGGAACTGAACAAAACCATCCAGGATCTAAAAGTGGAAGTAGAAACAATGAAGAAATCACAAAGGGAGACAACTCAGGAGATAGAAAACCTTGGATAGAAATCAGGAGTCATGGATGCAAACATCAACAACAGAATACAAGAGATAGAAGAAAGACTCTCAGGTGCTGAAGATACCATAGAAAACATTGACTCAACAGTTAAAGAAAATGCAAAATGCAAAAAGCTCCTTAGCCAAAACATCCAGGAAATCCCGGACACAATGAGAAGACCAAACCTAAGGATTATAGGTATAGAAGAGAGCGAAGATTTCCAACTTAAAGGGTCAATAAATATCTTCAACAAAATTATAGAAAACTTCCCTAACCTAAAGAAAGAGATGTCCATGAACATACAAGAAGCCTACAGAACTCCAAACGGACTGAACCAGACCAGAAAGTCCTCCAGGCACATAATAATCAAAACACCAAATGCACCAAACAAAGAAAGAATATTAAAAGCAGTAAGGGAAAAAGGGCAAGTAACTTATAAAGGCAGGCCTATCAGAATTACACTAGACTTCTCACCTGAGATGATGAAAGCCAGAAGATCCTGGGCAGATCTCATACAGACACTAAGAGAACACAAATGCCAGCCCAGACTACTATACCCAGCAAAACTCTCAATCACCATAGATGGAGAAACCAAGATATTACATGATAAAACCAAATTTACACAATATCTTCCCACAAATCCAGCCCTACAAAGGATAATAGATGGAAAACACCAACACAAGGAGAGAAACTACATCCTAGAAAAAGCAAGAAAGTAATCTTCTTCCAACAAACCCAAAAGAAGATAACCACACAAACATAAAAATAACATCAAAAATAATAGGAAGCAACAACCACTATTCCTTAATATCTCTTAACATCAATGAACTCAATTCCCCAATAAAAAGACATAGACTAACAGAAATATTTTTCATGTAAATCTTCAATTCTATCATAAAATGTTTTACTTCCTTTTTCAATAAGAGAACATGCTTTTCAAAAAAAAGTCTTATTGGAAGTAACAGAGTTTAATGGTCAGTGAGAAGCACTTACTGTGGAAGAGGTGCTGTGTGTCGTGCCTTAGGTACATTCTCTGAAAAATTGTCAGTGCTATCCAATGTATTGTACTCATTTAAAGCTGACAGATGTGACTTAAATCTCAATGTTTGACTTTAATATTAGGTTTGTAGAAAGTATGAAAGAATATAATTGATATTGATAGTGCTCTGAAAAATAAAAACAGCCTTAACTAAGGATTGAACAAGAAAAAAAAAGGCCCTCTTACTGAAAGCAATCTATAGAGTCAATGCAATTCACACCAAAACTCCAACACAATTCTTTACAAACCTTGAAAGAACACTACTAAACTTTATATGGAAAAGCAATAAATCCAGGATAGATAATCCTGTATAATAAAAGATCTTCTGGAGGTGTCACCATCCCTGATCTCGAGCTATACTACAAAGCAATAGTAATAATAAAAAAATCTAATGATATTGGTATAAAAACAAATAGATTGATCAATGCAATCGAATTGAAGACCCAGAAGTAAATCCACACACCTATGGACATTTGATTTTCGACAAAGAAGCTCAAATTACACAATGTAAAAAAGAAAACATCTTCAACAAATGGTGCTGGTCTAACTAGATGTCTGCATGTAGAAAAATGCAAATAGATCCCCCCCGACACAAAACTCAAGAAACCTGATTCTTAATTTAAAATACTTTCAGCTAGCTGACTTAGGCATGATAGCACTTGCTTTAATTTCAGCACTTGCAAGGCAGAGGCAGACAGAACTCTCTAAGTTTAAGACTAGCCTGGTCTACATAGTGAGTTCCAAAACAGCCAGAGCTAGGTAGAGAGATCTTATCTCAAAAAATAAAAAACATCACGTGAACATCTCTGATAGACTTTGCTTCCCTCTGAAACCTCACAAGCCAAGCCTATGTTGTCTACACGCTTAGACTTCTCTTTCAGATTTGCCAATAGATCTATAAACCCTGAACACTTGCATCCCGATATTCCATAGTCCTCCACCCCCAATAGCTACACTGTCAGGTCTAACAGTAACACCCCCACATCCCTGGTATCTTTTCCTGCCTTGGTTTATTTTCTATCACTATGATAAAATACTTGACTAAAAGTAACTTGAAATGTAACCTTAGTGGTTACAGTCCATTGACCAGGAAAGTACTCAAAGTAACAACCTAGAGTCAGGAGCTGAAGCGAGAGACCCTGGAGGGATTTTGCTCACTGGCTTGCTTTTCATGGCTCGCTCAGCTTGCCTTTCTTACATAGCCCGAGACCTCCTAACCATGGTTGGCACCACAGAATGGGCTGAGCCCTCCCACATCAATCATCAACCTGGAAAATGCCCCACATGGAGAGAGGGCTCAGCAGTTAAGAGTAATAGCTACTCTTGTAGAGGATCCAGGTTATCTGGCAGCTAACAGCCATTTTTAACTCCAGTTTTGGGGGAAATCAGAGCCATCTTCTGGCCTCTATTGGCACTGCATACATATACAGTCTGTGGGGTATATAGACACATACATGCAGGCAAAGCACTCATACACATATTTTTTTAAAGCACTTAGAAAATTCTCCCACAGACTTGTCTACAGGTCAATATGACAAAGTTGACTTCCCTCTCCCCAAGTGACTCTAGTTTGCGTCAGGTAGACAAAAACTTACAGATGTGTGATGCTCCAGACGGTTATCATCTCCACACTAACTCTGTGTCTTGTTGCTGTATCCTGGTAGTCTTCTTAAGAAATCATTAATTTTTTGCGGTTTTATGTTTGTTTGGTTGTTTGGGGGGGGTTGTTTTGGTTTTGGTTTTGGTTTTGGCTTTTGGTTTTTCGAGACAGGGTTTCTCTGTGTGGCCCTGGCTGTCCTGGAACTCACTCTGTAGACCAGGCTGGCCTTAAACTCAGAAATCCACCTGCCTCTGCCTCCCAAGTGCTGGGATTAAAGGCGTGTGCCACCACTGCCCGGCATAAGATTTAAGTTGTTTTTGTTGGGGTATTTTACCATAGCAACCGGAAAAGAAACCAAAAAAAAAAAAAAAAAAAAAAAAGAAAGAAAGAAAGAAAAAAAGAAAGAAACCAAAACACCAGGATTGGAGCCAGGTTCTGTGTTTGCCATGGAGCTGAGAGATTTAAACCTGAATGGAAATTTATTTATAGTAATGATTTTTCTTTAAGTTTTTAAAATTATGTGCATGTGTGTGTATGCCTACGTGGGAGTGTATGCACATGAATGCAGTTGGCAGAGGCTAGAAGAGGGCGTTGGAACTGGAGTTACAGGCAGTTGTGAGTCACAGGATAATGTCTACTGAAACTGAACACTCTAAAAGTAGCAACCACTCTTCACCCTGGAGGAACCTCTCCAGCCCCTGGTAACATTGTGTCTGTATCTAGGGAGAACTAGCCATTGGGATTTCCTTAATGTTCCACTATGTCTACTAAGCCTGAATGAAAGGGAAGGTTCATTACTGATGTTTCTGTTTTGTTTCTCAATAATGTCTCTTTATCTGTAGTGTGACTTCTTTTCCTTCTCTTCATGTGGCAATGCTGACTTTCAAGTCCAGCCACAGGAGGCCCCAAGGTGGTAACTAATCCTTTACATGTGGCCAGGTTTTGCTCAACTCTTGGTCTTAATCTTGTCACCCAGGGCCCGTAGGCCTGTGATCTCATTTTCCTGCAGGATTCAGCTAACACAGACATGGCAGGTCATGGGCATACCTCTCCTAACAAGTGTTGTTTAGGATGAAGGGTGGACAGACTCTTCCTCAATGCATCAAGCTTGGAGTGTTCTAATGTGAGAGCTTCAAACTCAGACTTGACTCCTGGATTAGCATATAGTTTTTATCTTCTCTTTGTAATTTCCAAGGCATTTGGCTGTTTTATTTAAATTTAAGTTTAACTTAAATTTTAAGGTACCATGAAGTTCATAGTTACCTCAGGACAGAAACACAGTCCTCACCCCTGAGGGACAAGAGAGAGTTTACTCTGGAGCCACATGTGAGTGGCCAAGGACAGGGATATAGATTTAGATGAACTCAAATTCCATGTTCAACTATGGAACACAGTTGCATGAAATATTGCTGTAAAGTTGCAAAACAAAGTCATAAAGTGAGGTGTCTGCAAAATACATTGATTGGGCCACAGGTGACGGCAAAACAGGAAGACTGCCGCAGGTTTCAATGTCACCTGATGGCATTTTTATATTTAGATTGATGGAAGCTAGTGGTCCACTTAGAACAAATTTTAGAGCCTTGATAATCTCAAGGTTGTTAGGTCAGACCCATGCGGACAACACATGGCATTCATAGGTCTAAAAATAGCCCAAGATAATTACGCTCCAGTCGGCAACTTTTTTAACTCTCCATATTTAGTCATTTGGCCTTGTAGACTATTTAAGTACAGGTACTTCTCTCTTCTCTCTTCTCTCTTCTTTCTTCTCTCTTCTCTCTCCCTTTCAGAAACTTTAATTCACATCTCTTAGTTTTTAAGTATTTAAGAGTTCTCTTGTCCTGCTATTTTTATGTCTTTCAACTTTTAAAAAATATATATAAAATAGTTATATTTTATTTTTAATTATATCTTTGGATTGCTATGTGTTTATGAATGCAGGTCCCAGCAGAGGTCAGAGACACTGCCGTATCAGGCAGTCATGAGTCATGGTTCCATGGGAACCGAACTTAGGTCCTCTCGAAGAGCAGTATGTGCTCTTAACTGCTGAGCTATCTCTCCACTCACTTCATCTTTTTAATCAATAAATATCATGAATGAGTTATTAATTTTACCAGTCTTAAGCCTTTGGCTTGGTCAATCTGATTCACTGTATTGAAAAGTTTCATGGGCTGGGGAGATGACTCAGTATTAAGAGCCCCAACTGTTCTTCCAAAGGACCTGGGGTTCAACTCCCAGCACCTACATGGTACCCCACAACTGTCTGTAATTCCAGTTCCAGGGGATCTGACACACTCACACAGATATACATGCAAGAGAACACCAATGCACATAAAATACAAATAAATAAATAATTTTTTAAAATAAGAAAATATTTCATAAATGTCTGTCTCCTTTTCTCTAATAGTTTCTTTGAGTTTACATTTACTGTGTTCTTTCCAGCTTGCTGAGATATATGCTTAAATCATTTTTTTTTTTGGTTTGGATTTGATTTCTTAAGACAATGTCTCTTATATATCTCACCTGTCCTGGAATTCCTGTAGCCAAGGATGTATGTCATATTTTCCAGCCAATCCACCTGTTGGGATTACAGGCATGTGACATCACAGTCAGCTTTGAATCAATGTTTTTAGCCTTTATTGTTTTCTCTTTTTCTTTTTGGTTTTTTGGTTTTTTGTTTGTTTGTTTTTGGTTTTTTTTTTCTTTTTTGAATGTGTTTTCCAAGACAGGGTTTCTCTGTGTAGCCCTGACTGTCCTGGAACTCACTTTGTAGATCAGGCTGTCCTCAAACCCAGAGATCCACCTGCCTCTGCCTCTCCAGTGCTGAGACTAAAGGTGTGTGTAACTACACTCATCTCAGTCTTTATGATTTTCTGATAGGTGCATTCATATCTGGAGATTTCTTTTTAGTCAGAGCTTTAACTATATCACACCAGATTTGGAATTTGGTGTTTAAGTTGTCTTGGGGTAAAGAGACAAAGTTATATCTTGATTTTTTTTTCTGCCCCACAGATCATTTAGATGTACTCTTGTTAATCTACACATATTCAGGAGTTTTCTGTTATTTTTATATTGATTTCTGACTTAATTGCTCTGTGATCAGGAGAGTTTTTATGACTCTCAAACCCTTTGAAGTAGGCTGAGAGTTTCTTTAAGATCAACTTTCATGACTCTTCTAGAATAATAATGAATGTGTTAGCGTTGAACAAAGAGTGAGGTTCTGTTGGTCATGGCTGTCCCACTGGCCTTTTTGTTCATCTATCTGTTGCTGAAAGCCAAGCACTAACTCTATGACCACAGACTTAATGATTTCTCCTTGTTTGATAACCTCTGTTCTGTGCATTTTGAGGCCTTATTATTTGAGCGTCTTTACTGACTTGCTTTCCTTGAACACTTTTCCTACACACCCCTACACCTTCTTACGCACCCCTACACCTTCATATGCACCCCTACACCTTTCTACACATGCCTACAACCTCCCATGCACCCTTATACCTTCCAATGCACCTCTACACCTTCCTATGTACCCCTACACCTTATGCACCCCTGCACCTTCCATGCACCCCACACCTTCCATGTACCACACCTTCCTATGCACCCCTACACCTTCCTATGCACCCCTACATCTTCCTATGTACCCCTACACCTTTCTATGCATGCCTACACCCTCCTACACACCCCTATACCTTCCTATGCACCCCTATACCTTCCTATGCATCCCTACACCTTCCATGTACCACACCTTCCTATGCACCCCTACACCTTCCTATGCATCCCTACATCTTCCTATGTACCCCTACACCTTTCTATGCATGCCTACACCCTCCTACACACCCCTATAACTTCCAATGCACCCCTATACCTTCCTATGCACCCCTACTCCTTCCTATGCACCCCTACTCCTTCCTGTGCACCCCTACTCTTTCCTGTGCACCCCTACTCCTTCCTGTGCACCCTATACCTTCCTATGCACCCCTACACATTCCTATGCACCCCTATACATTCCTATGCACCCCTACACATTCCTATGCACCCCTATACATTCCTATGCACCCCTACACTTTCCTATTCACCCATATACTTTTCTATACACTGCTACACCTCCCATGCACCCCTATACATTCCTATGTACCCCTACACTTTCCTATGCACCCCACTCCCTATTATGGTCCCCATCTTTGTAGAGGACTTTTTCCAGCTCTGGCCGGGGCTTATCTAGATGGAATCCTTCACTCTACACCTTTTGTGTCCAAGCAGTGTATTTGTGAATATTGTCCCCAGTCAATGGTTTGGCTTTTCATTTTCTTATAAGTTTTGTTCATGCTGTGTACATCTGTGTACACATTTGTATATACATATATACATACACACACGCACACACACACACACACACACCACATATATGAAGTCCAGAGCTCAACCTTGGATATCATTCCTCAGGAGCAACTCACCTTGTTTTGAGACAGGGTCTCTCGAGACCTGGGGCTTGGGGCCCGCTGATGAGCTGGACAGGCTGGCTAGTAAGCCCCAAGGATCCTCCTGTCTCCACCTTCCCAGTGCTGGAATTCCACAGACACCATGCACAGCTTTATACACCTGTGTTGGTGACGGGATTTTTGTTCTTCTTCTTGCAAGGGAAGCCCTTTGTCTTAGTTAGGATTGTATCGCTATGAAGAGACACAGTGACCACAGCAACTCTTATAAAGGAAAATATCGATCAGGGCTGGCTCATAGTTCAGAGGTTAAATCCATTGTCATCATGGCAGGAAGTATGGCTGCACACAGGCAGACATGGTACTGGAGAGGTAGCTGAGAGTTCTACACTGGACTGGCAGACAACAGAAAGAGAGGGTAACACTATGCCCCGCCAGTGACACACTTCCTCCAACAAGGACACACCTCCTAATAGTGCCACTCCCTATGAGCCTATGGGGGGCCATTTTTATTCAAACCACCAGACACTTTACCAATTATACCACAGCCCAGTTCCAGAGCATTTAAATCTCAACAGTTCCAAAGGCACCAGTTCTGACTTTTATTTGTGTGTGTGTGCCATCTGAGAATGTTCCCCTAGGTGAGGTTGAGATGATTTCCTCCTGTGTGTTTTGCTAGAAGCTCTGTGTGGCTTTCACACGTTTCGGAATAAGTCCTGAACGTCTTGTCACACAGCAGTTAGGGTCTAGAGTGGATCCAGTGGGAGGAGAGCCTCGGGAGGAGCAGGTGGGCGGGGTTGGATTGAAGCTCCCTGGTGTCCAGGACATGGCAGGCCCAGGGGCATTGTGGGTCAGCATAGTCTGGAGAGAGCTGTACATTTCAGGGAAGCCGCAGCAGCTGTGAGGACTCCACATTTAGGGCTTGGAGAGGGAAGGGGGAACTGTGAGGGGTATGAGGAGAGGAATGCCGGTCAGCCAAAGGCTAGTGCTCCGTGAAGGGAAGACTCAGTGGACACTGCAGGCATGGCTGGGGGTGGGGAGGGGAAGAAGAGGGAGGCCTGGGACACTGAAGTGTTTAGTGTGTGCCTATGGGAACAATTGGATTCAAAGGGATGCCAAGAGAGAAGCTGGTGTCAAGGAGGGCATCCAGAGTGGAGGAGACATTGGGGGACTTCCTCCAGACAGGAGAGAGGATAGCTACCGAATAAAAGCCAAGGACTTGGGTGGAGATAATGGGGATCTGAAATTTCTCTCAACACGCATTAGCGACATATAGAGAGAACCAAGACTACCCAGTGCAGGCCAGGCGTGGTGGCGCATGCCTTCAGTCCCAGCACCCAGGAGGCAGAAGTCGGGGAATCTCTGTGAGTTCAAGACCAGCCTGGTCTACAGAGTGGCTTCTAGGACAGCCAGGGTGATGGTAGAGAGAACCTGTCTCAAAAACAAAGAAACAAACAAACTGAGACTAATCAATGCCAGAATGGCCTGGGGTGCTGGGGGAGGGTACATCAAAGATTCGCAAAAGGTAGCAAGGGCCTAGAAGGCTGAGATACGCTGAGAGTGGGCAGAGGCAGGTGGACATGATACCTCCACATGCGTCTGCTGTCAGACTGGAGCGACTGTCCTGAGCCACGTGCCCTTCCCTTTGCCTTGATGTCTGTTTCTCTTTTGCAGAGTTAAAACAAGGAATTCCCCAAGATTTGTCTTCTTCCCCCAAATTAGACAGATACAAAATAGCAAGACAGTTAACAGAAAAAGCCATCAAGGTAAATGTGTTTCGGGACTCATGGGTGGGGGGGTGTCTTTTTTAAAAAATGGGAAATTGGTTTGGAATTTCACTTGGGTATTGGCCTGACTGGATGATGTCCTCCCATATGGAGATGGTGCCGGTATCAGTTTTGAATTTGTCTGAGTCTCCCGTGTAACCCCATCAGCCAGCTCTTCCTTGTGTCCTGTGAATGTATATAGCCATGTTGTGGGTGATGGGTATTCGGTGATTTTCCCACTGAACAGCATTTTGGTGAGACCCTATGGCCCACAGATCTCCTGTGGGTACCAGAACTTAGTTCCAGGCATCTTCTAAGTATTCTCCTGCATAGGGCCAAATCTTCCGGTGAGACAAGGTTATGTGTCTGTTACCTGGCAACAGAAATTGATCTATATCAAATATCACTACAGTGTCTCTCTCTGTCTGGGATCTCTGTGTTGGGACCTAGGCTCAGCTTGTCTCTCTGTTCATGTCTATGTAAGGGACTCTGGACTTAGCCTGTCTGTGTCTCTGTGACAGAGTCTGGACTCTGGTGGTGGCTTGGTTTGCTGACTAAGATCTCAATTATGTCTGGTGTTGGGATGGCTACACTCACTTCCAAAGCATCCCATCTTCCAGCTGTTTGGGAGTCAGATGAATCTCTCCTCTGTGGGGATAGTCTGAGCTTCAAGCCTCTGTTAGGGATACCCTGATGACCCCCAGGAGATTAACTGTGTATCCACCAGAGCCCACTGATTTAGGGCCTCAGTGACATCTGCAAAATCCTGTCGCAATTTTGGGATGATGCCATTGATTTCCGTATGACCTATCACCTTGCTGGTTAGAGTCCAGGGACAGTGTCCTGCGTTCGTGACCCATCAGGGTTTGTACTTCTGCTGCAGGACTCCAGTGACTCTGAGCCACTCCTCCTGCCTGACCCCAGCTGACCGGGCTAGTGACTGAGTACACAGGTCGCTGCCTTCTCCAGGTGGCTTCGGGTGCTTTTTGTCTGTGGCTATATAAAATACCCGAGGCTTCGCACTTTATTAAGAAAAGAAATGTACTCACCACCCAGTTTTAGGGACCGAAGGCCAGAGCGTGAGCAGTTCTGCCTGGTTGGCTCTGTCACCGTGTGGCAGATGGCATCATCGTAGGCATGCGTGCAGGAGGAAAAAATATTTGATAGAGGAGATCAGAGGGAGATGGGGACTTGGCTCACTCTTTCATAATTGCTCACTGTGTGAGAGCTAGCTCACACTTACCCTTCCTGGGCATGTCCCCCTCTCTCTTTCATAATTGCTCACTGTGTGAGAGCTAGCTCACACTTACCCTTCCTGGGCATGTCCCCCTCTCCATGCTGGTGACCATGTCTCAAGCACATGAGCCCAATCAATGACTATTCCTTCCTTGGCATTTCCCTGGACTGAGAGGACTGACGTAGTATAGTTTGGTTCTCCCAGTAGCTGCCACCTGCCTGTTCATCCACATGCAGCTAACCATCTCCTCTGTTACCTGGTAGTTTTTCTCTTTCTGCCATCCTGAATTCAGGCACTCACAGCTTTTATAAACAAGAGGCACACTCTCTTGTCTTAGTGTTTCTTTTGTTGTGTTAAAGACACCACGACCAGAAACATCTTAGAGAAGAAAGGGTTTATCTCATTCTTCAGGCTTGTAGTGGAGGCAGGAACCTGGAGGCAGATTATAAAGCAGAGACTCACCCCTCAATGGCTTACTCCTATGGTTTTCTCAGCCTGCTTTCTTACACAACTCTGGACCCCAGCACAGCCCCCATCCCCAGTGGGCTAGGCCCTCCCACATCTTTTGTCAGTCAAAAAAATGCCCACAGGGGCAGGCACCAGACCAGCCTGGTGGGGGCATTTTCACAGTTGAGGTTCCTCTTCCCTTGTGTTAAATTGACATAAAATTGACTCTAGCTTGTGTTAAATTGACATAAAATTATCCAGGACACTCACTTTTTCTCTAAAAGACAGCCATACTGGGAGTCCTCAGTCCCTAAACCCTCAGGCATCATGTAACTGTGTGTTCCATCTGCATTCCAAATCCAGAAATCCTAAGTGGGGGCTACAGCTGCTCAGGAAGGGTTGATTTCTCCGTTGTGTTTTGGCCCCCCTTGAGTGTGTGAATGAGGGTGTAAGAGTGATCGCCTCTGTAATCTTGACCCAACGATGAATAAACACAGTGCAACAACTATGGGGATTATATGTTTGAGCCTCCGAGTGTGTGCAAACACACACACACAAGCACACACGCACCCTTCTGCATGCTGAGGGCATCCCTGTACTCTCTGGGCAGAGTGTGTTGTCTTGCCATGGTGCAGTCTGGTCCATCCTACTTTGGAAAGTCACCTCAACCCCCTCACTGCTGAGGACTCCTGTTAAGACACTGCTGTTTTCAGGAGAAGAAGATTTTCTCCATCTATGGACACTACCCTGTCATCCGTGCCACGCTGCGAAGGAAGGGCTGGGTGGAGAAGAAGTTCAACTTCTTTCCCAAAGCTCTTCAGAACATTGAAGGTCGAAGTAAAGGGCACATGAGTGGAGTAGCAGACACACCTTGTTCCATGAAAGGTATATATATATATATATGGCCAATAAGTCAGCCATCCTAGGTGTACTGACTCTACATACCCACTGGCATCTGTCTTCACATATCCACCACCATTCCAACCTCACACATCCCAGGCATCCATGCTCCTAATGTGGTATCAGTCACTTTTTGGTGTCCCCATGCCCACACCCCGCCCTAACCATTCTTCCTGGTCCATCCCTCACCAAGGCCATTCCTCAGGCATTCATAGTTCAGGCCAGTCCTCCCCAGACTCATGCCTCAAGCCTCTACTGCCTCCTACCTTGAGGGTCATCTGGTCTTCAGCATCCCCTAGCACAGCGGAGGAGGGATACTGCAGAGGACGCTGGAGGGAATACCACGAGTGGCCTCCACGGCCGCTGCCCCAGGGGAAACCTCACTTGGAGCTTTTGGTAGACAAGAGGCCATCCCTCCATAGTTGGGACTCCAACCCTACAGGGAGTCAGGTGAGGTACCTGCATACAGTGGCAGCATTGCCTTTCTTATGTTTTGCTTGCAGAGAAAAGTGCTGAGACCAAAGAAAATCAAGAAATAGCCTTGGAGAGATTCGATGATATCCATGATATGATGGTAGGCCCTGGGGCCTGGTGTTGGGGTATACTGTGGCCTTTTAAAAGTAAGACAGGGCACGCTGGACAGAAGCGAGGCTCCTATATGAGAACATGGGCCCTGGGGCGTCCGGCTTCCCTTCATCCTGTTCCTGCATCCCACGCTGACTAGCACAAGTAAAGACCTGTGTGGCTGTGGACTATGAGGGGCTGAGCAGTGGGGTCAGGGGTCCATGTATTACAGGATGGAGGCAGAGGGGGCCTGGCCAGTGATCAGATGGGGTCTCCAGTAACACAGCAGTTGTACCCCCAGTCACCCCTAGCCTGGCTCCTCTGAAGCTCTCCTATATCTTCTATAAAGAAGATAAAAAGGTTAGTCACGGGTGGAAGTTTTTGCCAGACATGTAATTTAAAAGATCAGGTATCCAGAATGTCTGTGCATATCATAAATCAATGCTTGTTTTAAAAACCAAATAAAATGGACAGAGAATTAGTTCACAGGTGGTCAGTCAGTAAACACATTAGGTTTATGGAGTTAATTCCATTTTTGAAGGCAGCTGTGCACTTAGTCTAATTTATTCTTCTGTGAGTACCGGATCCCCAGCCTTTTCCCTGCACTACAGTGGGGAAAAGCTGCCTCCTACAGGTTCTGGGAGAACGCTTCCTCTGAACCATATTCTTGGATCTCAGAGCATCACAGTCACCTCCAGTCCCCAAGAGAGCACATCTCTAAGTCTCGCATAGATACCAGACAGGGAAGAGTTCAAATTTACCTTCAGCCCCAAGCTGAGAAAAAGTTGGCTTCTAGGCAGCAGACACCCTGTGTGGTTCAGGTTGTCTTCGACCAACACGTGTGGCCCTGAGGAGCCATGTAACCTCAGCTGAGATAGAGCCTTAGCCAGAATCACCACAGTCTCTGTCTCACCCCCAGCTCTCAGCTATGTCCCAGCATGTCAAAGGCACAGAGCCCTCAATGCTGGATGTTGATAGATGTTGATAGATGGCTCTTCTTGCCAGTCCAGGTTGGTAAAGAACGAGACACCATACCTCCTCTGGACTATAAAGAGGGATGTTGTGGATTACCACAGCCTGACCTGTGACCAGATGCTGAATCACTATGGGAAGACGGCATCATTCACGACCAAGGTAGATGGGAGGGCCTGAGTGGGTGTGCCATCTTCAGTTGGGAGAGCCAGAGGGAGTAGTCACATACAGACTTTTCCCAGGGACACCCCCACCTCCTATCCCACATGCCCCCCTGTCCCCCTGTTCCTCCCTCTGTCTCTGGGTACTCTCGATGCCATAGAAGACCCCTTCCCGGGAAATGTGGGTTGAGTCAAACATGGGTCCCCAGTGGGAGTCACTTTATGTGAGGCTGCCCACTGAGATACCTGGTGCACTGCTCTCTCTGGAGATTGGACTCTGCTTGAACATGAGGAGTCTGCCTTGGTACGTCCAAGCCAACCCGAACACCTTCTTCCCACGTTGCTATAGCCTGTGCACGGAGATCGAGAAGCAGGAATTCTTGGGTGAGTGATCCATGGCCTTCTGAGGTTTACTGCATATCCCTAGGGCCAGGACATCTCTAGTCCATTTGGTAAGGGCCAGCTTGGGAACGTCCATAGGCAATGTTGGCAGTTTGGGAGGAACCACCTGAGGCAGACAGAAGCCGTAGAGCTAAATATTCCGATCTTGGCTCAGAGGGGACACTGCACCGTCTCAGAGCAGTCCCACCTACTTCTGATCTCTGTGTGGATACCCTTCTGCTCAGAGTCTGGGCTCACCTCAAGCCTAGGTTTGCAGGATACACAGGCTGCTCTGCCTATGTGCTGAGTTCAAACAAGATCCCTCAATAGAGGAGAGCTACATTCTAGTTGGTCCAGAGTCCAAGAGGGATCCCTTAGATTCCTCAGAGGACCCTAGCAGTGTAGCAAGGGGAGTACTGGGAATATCCCCCAGGTCTCTGAGGGTTTTGGGGGCAGTGACAACAGAGAACAGTGGGAAAGGGAGGAGAACAGTAGCTGATGGGGCTGGGTGTGGACAGGTGGGTGAGCAACAGATGGGGAAGCGCCTGGTGAGGGAGGCAGGGAGGCCCACATGGCATACTCTGCTGCCTCTCTGCTCCGGGTGGGCAGTGGGAGCAAGGCCTCGGTGTCCTTCCAGATGATTTCCGGCGCACAATGGCTGCCAGCATCCTCAAGTGGGTAGTCTATCACCAGAATTACTGCAACAAAGCCAAGGGCAAGAGTAAGAAGGAGAAGGCCAAGAATGGCGACCCCAGCCCCAAGAAAGGTACACAGCTACAGGGCGGGGCCCTGATGCCTGATGGGGTGTGGAGTCTCTGGTCAACAGGAACGGTCTTTAGCTGGTGAGGGGGGGTATCCATGGCTGGTGGACAGGCTGAGCTCTGCGGCTTATCTCTGATTTGCACAGCTTGTCTTCTGTTTTGACGGTCGGCTAAGACCTTGGACACCCTGTTTGCAGAACATATAAGTACCAGGCACCATGACTTCATGATCACACTAAATCCTGCCCTCAAGGTGCAGTGTCTAGCCAGTGGTCATTGCTGTAACTGTCCACATGGCCCCTGGAAGTACTGTGTGATATAACAGCAGTACTATGTGATGTGGGCACACAGCAGACTCCTGGGTTTAAGGGTTTCTGTTGTTGATATTGTTGTTGTCTGCTTTAATAAAATTTGTGGGTTTCTCATCCTCTTCCTCCTCCTCCTCCTCCTCATCATCCTCATCCTCCTCTTCCTCCTCATCCTCTTCCTCCTTTTCCTACTCCTCCTTCTTGTTTTTCCTTTAGAACAGTTTTAGGTTAACAGCAAAACTGAGCAGAAGGTACCTAGGTTTCATATCCATCCTTGTCCTTATGCACCCCACTGTCAATGTCCCTACTCCAGAGGGACATTTGTTAAAACTGTTGGAAAGTAAACTTTGGCATGTTCAAATCTTTAAAGGATGTGTTTGAAAAGTAACTTGTGAATAAGGCAGCTTGAGATGCGAGCGGAGGCTTTTGTGGAGTGGATGTCAGTTGGGTATGGCTGAATTTTCTGGGAGGGGGGGACAGTCGGGACATGTAACGAAGGGCCCCTGGCTGCTTATGCCAGGCTGAGGTAATTCTTGCAACTCCTGACCTTTTTACTCATCTCCATGGTTCTTCCTTTTTCAGAATTTCTACGGTGGGTACCTCACAGTCAGCAGCCTGTTCACACGGGCTTTGGTTGCTTAGCAACAGACTTTGAAGCTTCTTCTATGTTTGCTGCTTTGTGATTAGGGCTAGACAGTTCACCGATGTTGTGTGCTAAGTTATTTATCCCTTCACCCACAGAAGGACTCTTCTCACAGATAAAACTGCTACAGACCTCTATGCACAAGTTTGCACAGCTATAACATTTTGACGTCTTTGAGGAAATAAAGAGGAGTATGATCAGATGCTACAGCAATAGCTCATCAAGCCCTCAGTATCCCTTTTCCAGGATGATTCAACTGCAGATACCAAGGTGCCCGTGTTGCGGATTTTAACCATAGGCTAGGTCTGTAGTAGTGCTACACTGCTGTTGTTAGGTCTGTAGTAGTGTTACACTGCTGTTGTTAGGTCTGTAGTAGTGCTACACTGCTGTTGTTAGGTCTGTAGTAGTGTTACACTGTTAGGTCTGTAGTAGTGTTACACTGTGAGGTCTGTAGTAGTGTTGCCCTGTTGTTTAATTTGTAGTTTACTAGTGACATATGACAGCATATGTTTCATATGTCATTTGCCAGTGGGACATAGGTCTGTTTTTTAAGTTGGGTTGCTCCATTTTCTTTTTTTTTTCTAAGTTTTTTTTATTTACATTCCAAATGATTTCCCCTTTCCCGTTTCCTCCCTCCCCTAAAGTCCCATAAGTCCCCTTCCCTCCCTATTTTCCCCATTCAACCCCCTCTCGCTTCTCTGTCCTGGCATTCCCCTACATCCAGTCTTTCCAGGACCAGGGGTCTCTCCTTCCATCTTCTTGGAAATCTATTGATATGCGAATTGTGTCTAGGGTATTCTGAGATTCTGGGTTAATATCTCCTTATCAGTGACTGCATACCACGTGTGTTCTTTTGTGATTGGGTTACCTCACTAAGGATGATATTTTCAGTTCTGACCATTTGCCTAGGACTTTCGTGAATTCATTGTTTTTAATTGCAGAGTAGTATTCCATTGTGTAAATATACCACATCTTCTGAATCCATTCCTCCCTTGAGGGACATCTGGATTCTTTCCAGCTTCTGGCTATTATAAATAAGCCTGCTATGAACATAGTGGAGCATGTGTCCTTATTGCATGCAGGTAAAGCCTCTGGGTATATGCCCAGGAGTGGTATAGCAGGATCCTCCAGGAGTGTCATGCCCAGTTTTCTGAGGAACCGCCAGACTGCTTTCCAGAGTGGTTGTACTAGCTTGCAGTCCCACCAGCAGTGGAGGAGTGTTCCTCTTTCTCCACATCCTCACCAACAACTGCTGTCTCCTGTGTTTTTGATCTTAGCCATTCTGACTGGTGTGAGATGGAATCTCAGGGTTGTTTTGATTTGCATTTCCCTAATGACTAAGGATGTTGAACATCTCTTTGGGTGCTTCTCAGCCATTAGATATTCTTCAGGTGAGAACTCTTACGAAGCTTCAGGAGCTCTTTGTATACTTTGTATCCCTTTATCAGATGTGTGCAGATGTTACCAACCCCTCCCCCACCTCAGACTTTGGATTGTCCTCATTCCATTGAAAATGCCTTTCACCCAGCCCATGCTTTTGACTTTATAATTTTATGAAGTCGGCTTGCCAGCTGTTTCTTTCTAGATCAGGCCTTCAGTGTGGAGTCTAAAGCAGACAACGGAAAGCTCAAGGTTCGGTTCCCTTGAGTCTCCTTCATGTTTTTTCATCTACGAGTTTTGTAGCTTCCTCTCTTCCATTTAGACCTAATATCCCTTTGGAATTACTTTTGAAATTGAGATCTGTATCTAGATTTAGTTTGGTTTTGTCTTTTTCTTTTAAAGATTTGTTTTTATTATTTTTAAGTTTGTGTGTGCGCGTACATGTGTATGTAGGTGCGTAGGTGCGTGCGTGCGTGCGTGTGTGTGTGCGCGTGCGTGCGTGCGTGTGTGTGCGTGCGTGCGTGCGTGCGTGTGTGTGTGTGCGTGCGTGCGTGTGCGCGTGTGCGTGCGTGTGTGTGTGCGTGTGTGCATGCGTGCGTGCGTGTGTGCGTGCGTGCGTGCGCGTGTGCGTGCGTGCGTGCGTGCGTGCGTGTGTGTGTGCGTGCGTGCGTGTGTGTGTGCGTGTGTGCATGCGTGCGTGCGTGTGTGCGTGCGTGCGTGCGTGTGCGTGTGAGTGTGCGCGTGCGCGCGTGCGTGCGTGCGTGCGTGCGTGCGTGCGTGCGTGCGTGCGTGCGTGCGTGCGTGTGTGTGTGTGTGTGTGTGTGTGTGTGTGTGTGTGTGTACACATGGCCCCACAGGAGCCAGAGGTGGTGCTCTTATCTGGAGCTGGAGTTACAGGCACTTGTGAGTCTCCTGACACAGGTGCTGGAAGTCAAACTCTGCTGTTCTTCAAGAGCAGTATAGGCCTAAACCACCAAGTTGGTCTTCCAGCACCACCAAGCAGGTCTTCTGGCACTCCATCACTTGTCCCAGACTGGTGTCCAGCACCATTAGTTGAGATTTTTTTTTTGAGAGGATATCTTTACCTCATCATTTGTTTTGTTCCTTTGTCACATACAAGTTGATTAGGTCTGTGTGTGACTTCTTTGGGAAAAGGCTCTATTCTATTCTATATTCCATAATCTTCATATTCTTACAGTGATATTACACTGTTTTAGTGACTGTAAGTCTTGAATCCTCAAATTTAGCTCTTCTCCTTTGTTACATAATGCACAAGTCTGGTCTTAGACTATAGTGTTTGTTGACATTCTCAGTGTGTCTTTCTGTGATGCTGGTTGCATTTAGACCAGGTTGGGGAGAACCGACACTTTCACACTGGGTCTTTCTTGTTTGTTTACTTGGAATAGTACTCTCTGTTAGTTCTTCAATATCATTTGTCAGAGTTTGAAGTTTTCGTCACGTAGATCTTATGCTTATTTTGTTAGATTTATTTTTACTTAATTTTCTACTTTATTCCTACTGGGGCAATGGTGATGCAGGCCTTTAATCTGAGCCTATGGGAGTAAGAACAGGAGGATCTCAAGAGTTTGAGATCAGCTTGGTTGACAAGAGTAGGTTCCAGTACACCCAGGCTACACAGAGAAACCCTGTCTTGAACACACACACACACACACACACAGTACTTTGTAAATAGAATTTTTTAAATTTCAAATCCTAGTTGTTCCCTACCTATGAAAGTGACACACCACATCCACTTATCTTTCCAGGACTCTATTGAATCATCTGCGTTTTTCTACTAAAGATAATCCTATTATCTGTGACTAAACACAGCTTTGCTCCTTTTCAATCATGTCTTACACCATTTGTTAGTCTGTCTGCTTGCTGAAAATCAGTGGCGAGGGGGGAATCTATAATGTCCCCTCTCTCACCTCCAATATTAGTAATTTGTTTCTTCTCTTTCTTAACTCGGCTAGGGATTAATTTATTGGTTTGTTCTTTTCAAAAACCTACATTTAAGGATCATTAGGGGTTTTTTTCTATTGTTTTCCTGTTTTCACTTTCTACTCTAATTTTTATATTTTATTCCATATGAGTTTAATTTTCTTTTCTTTTCCTCACTTTCTAGCTAGTATCTTTTGAATATTTTCACATTTTATGGCCAGACTGCGATCGCTGTTGAGGAGCATGTTTAGTAGATGCAATGTCTTAGTCAGGGTTTTATGAACACCATGAAACACCATGGCCAAAAAACAAGTTAGGGAGGAAAGGGTTTATTTGGCTTACACTTCCAGGTTATGATCCATCATTGGAGGAAGTCAGGACAGGAACTCAAGCAGGGCAGGAACCAGAAGGCAGGAGCTGATGCAGAGGCCATGGAGGGATGCTGCTTACTGGCTTGCTCCTCATGGCTTGCTCAGTCTGCTTTCTTACAGACCCCAGGACCACCAGCCGAGTAATGACCACTGGGCTGGGCCCTCCCCATTTGTTACTTACTAATCGAGAAAACGCCTTACTGCATCAACTGAGGCTCCTTCCTCTTTGACGACTCTAGCTTGTGTCAAGTTGACACACAAAACCAACCAGTACAAGTAGCATGTAACATCCGTTAGAGCCAGTTGACAGTTGGTGCTTTTTAGACATGCTGTCTTTACCGATTTTCTGCCGACTGCCTCTCTCTCTCACTCCCTCCCTTTCCAGGCTAGTCTTGAGCTCATGTGGATCCAACCACTTCGCTCTCCTTTTTTTTTTCTCCTTTCCTCTGTAGATTAAACCCAGGACCTCACACATACTGGGTAAGTGTCTTACCACTTATAGCCCAGCACTTTTTAAATTTTCAGACAGAGTCATAGAGACTTAGGCTGGTCTTGCGCTTACCCAGAAAAGCCTTAAACTTGTGGTCAGTCTACCTTAGACTCTTGTGAAGCTGAAATGGCAGGCCTGAGACACAGGCCCATCTGGACCTGCCCGTTTCTGATATAGGGGTGTGGACATCTCCTTTTATGATCATGGGTATATTTCAATTTCTCCTTTAAGCTGGGTCATTTTTTTTTTGCTTTGACGCTCTGTCGTTAGGGACATGTGTGCTCATTATTGTTATATCTTCCTGGAGAATTGACTCTTTTTCATCAAATAATCCTCCATCATTTCCCTTGCAGCCCAGTTAGGGGGAAGAGATCCAAAGGCAGGCAACCGAGTCAGAGACAGTCGCCGCTCCTGCTGTTAGGGAGGAACACTTCATGGGAGTTTCTTAGAGAAACAAGTTGTGTCTTGTTTAATCTATTCTGTCAATCTGTGTCTTTTAACTGGTGTGTGTATTGGTATTGTATTGCCATTGGTAGTAGAGGCGATTATCCATATGGTGGGATTGATTAGAGCTGCCATGGTGATTACTGTTTTCTCTGTCTCTCTCTGTCTCTGTCTCTCTCTGTGTCTCTCTGTCTCCCTCTGTCTCTCTCTGTCTCTGTCTCTCTCTGTTTCTGTCTCTATCTCTGTCTCTCTGTCACTGTCTCTGTCTCTGTTTCTGTCTCCCTCTGTCTCTGTCTCTATCTCTGTCTCTGCCTCTCTCTGTCTCTGTCTCTCTGTCTCTGTCTCTCTCTGTTTCTGTTTCTATCTCTGTCTGTCTCTCTCTGTCTCTGTCTCTCTCTGTTTCTCTTCTCCCTCTCTTTCCACTGTTTCCTTCTCCTCTTCCACCCTTTGTGGCACTCCCTTCAGAGTGCATGCCCGCAGTCAGGCACTCCTACTCCCATTCATTCCATGAAGGTTTCCACTCCAGTGAGTCCTGATTCTCCATATTTATCTACCTCTCTCCTATTTGGGGGGAACTGGTTTTGTTTTTGACCTCACTTCTTTGGAAGATTGGAGCTGTTGGTTGTTTAGCTCAGCTTCTTACTCAAGAGAAAGTACTGACACCCACACCTCTCGCATGTGGAAGCCAGAAGTGCCACATTTGTTCTTAAATGGCTTGTGCTCTGTGAACAACTACTTCTTCTTCTTCTTCTTCTTCTTCTTCTTCTTCTTCTTCTTCTTCTTCTTCTTCTTCTTCTCCTCCTCCTCCTCCTCCTCCTCCTCCTCTTCCTCCTCCTCCTTCTTCTTCAAAAGATTAATTTATTTTATGTATATGAATACACCATAGCTGTCTTCGGACTCACCAGAAGAGGGCATCGGATACCATTACAGATGGTTGTGAGCCACCATGTGGTTGCTGGGAATTGAACTCAGTACCTCTGGAAGAGCAGTCAGTGCTCTTAACCTCTGAGCCATCTCTCCAGCCCCTGTTCTGTGAATTTCAAATGCCCCTTGTACTCTCTGCAGCTGCCGCATACATTTAGCACTCTTGCTTGGCAGCATGCTCGGTGAGCCTGTGCCCATCACAGCAGTCCTTAGTACCACGTCTCTACCAACACCATGCCTGAAGCCCCACCCTCACCCCCAGCTGTCCCTAGAGCATGCTGCAGCCCTGTGGGCTACACAGCTAACCAGGGCAGAGTCTCATCCTGTTGGCCACATTCTTGAGACCACTTGAACTCCGCTTTCAGTCTGTACTTTCTGAGACTTAACACTGGTCCTGAGTCACAGGTTGAGAAGGATGAGACACTGTGTAAGGATTCAGGTGACAGGACCTACCAATGACCCCTGTGAGGTCCAGGAAGCTCTGTAGCAATGGGAATTAGCAGTCATAGCAGTTCGAAAGGCTCACGGGTGTCAGAACAACATAGGTCTGGTCACAGAGTGTGTGATCAGAAAGTGTGCTCTTTATGACAATTCAAAATATACTGTCTCCTCTCCATCATGACAGCCAAGTCCATCAGAGTATGGGCTCCTGATGGCAGGCAGTAGTGACGATGAACAGTGGACTGACAGACAAGGCTCCTGAAGGGGAGGAATCACCTTCCAGGGAGAAGGGTAGCCCCAGGGGAGAGGTGATGGGAACGGGAAACAGCCTCTGTGCCCCTGGCAGAGATCACACTCAGGGCATGTGCTTGGGTTCCAGATCCTGATAATCCTGACCTCAAGTTGCCAAGCCTCCCAGGACAGGTTGTAGACACAGCATGCAAGGTGTGCCAGGCCTACCTGGGACAGCTAGAGCATGAAGACATCGACGTATCGGAGACCAGCACCGAGGCCTTGTCTGAGGAGGAATGGAATGACCTGACACAGCAGTACTACTTACTGGTTCAGTAAGATGCCACCCTGCTGCCTTGGCACTATAAGGGGTCACTGCGCATGCACACTGGGATGCATGTCTGGGTGCTAGAGCACATATCTGGGTATTGAGGGCACTTGACTTGGTGTTAGAATGCTTGTCAAGTGCATGGGCATCATATGTCTGGATATCAGGGTACTTACTTAACTTGTCTGAGGTTGGGATGCCTCCTGAGTCCTGGGGTACCTTCTGATTAATATTAGAGCACCTGCCTTGGGGTATCATGGGTGCCTATCAGCTGTTGGGGTACCCAAGCCTTCTGTTATTTGTTGAAAAGATGTCACCACCTATGGGTGTCTTTAGGGGATGCCATCTCATTTTGCACCTCCCCGTCTTTTCATTCTTGAGCTCACTTGGACCCACAATACCCCTGGTAAGTTTGTACTGCCCGGAGTCTGGAAGACTCTAAGTGATGAGTAAGGGTAAGCTGAGGTGCTTCCCTGGCCTTCAGACTGTCGGGATACTGGTCACCCCTCACCACCACGGCCACATGCTGGTGCTACTTCCTGTTCTCCTCCGGCCTTTCATCCCTTATGGCGACCATCAGAAAGAGAAGAGGGGTTGACAACAACCCAGGCACCCCAGGGGGACAAACCAGGGAGGCAATGTGTGTTTCAAGGGTCTGTGGTACCCCTCATACCATCCTGGGTGCTTTCAGCCTCTGGCCCTTCTTTCCCTCCCTTTGGTATCAAGCGTTTCCCTTTTCTCTTCTCCCTGCTCCTTGCCTCTCTCCTCCCTTCCTCTCCTCTCTCTTGTCCCTCCTTTCTGTTGACTTACTCCTGTGATCCTAGAACTCGGGAGGCTGAGGCAGGGAGAGCATGAGTCCCGGGCTGGACTAGGCTATGCACTTGAGCCCGAAGCCAGCACGGGGAAGATAGCAAGACTCTTGTTTTATTTTTCAAGCCAACCCTGAAGATTACAATATAGTTTTTTGAGACAGGGTCTAGCACGAGTCACTTGTCCCCGAATCTTCTTTGGGTTTCGTTACTCGTCTTTAGAATCTTCACTGCTTCCCAAACAAAACAGGACGGCGTCGTGATGTACATGCATGCGTGTGTGTGTGTGTGCGTGTGTGTGTGTGTGTGTGTGTGTGTGTGTGTGCGTGCGTGTGTTCGTGTGTGCGTGTGCACGTGTGTGTGTGTGTGTGCGTGTGTGCGTGTGTGTGTGCGCGTGCGTGCGTGTGTGTGTGTGTGCGTGCGTGTGTGTGTGTGTGTGTGTGTGCGTGTGTGTGTGTGTGTGTGCGTGCATGGCTTGCTGCCTCCTGTTCCTGACACACTTGTTCTTCATGTCTGACTATCTTTTATTTCCTTTTTTAAATATTTATGTGTATGTGTGCCTGAATGAGTGTGTGATCAGGGATGCACTAGGTACCCGCAGGTGCCCACAGATTCCCTGGACTTAGAGTTCTGGTTACATCGCTTCTTGGCCTTTTGGCTAAGATCAAGTGTAGAGTTCTGGTTACAGTTACTGGGTCGTGAGTCATCTGAAAACTAAACCTGGGTCCTTCCCAAGAGCAGTAAGTGCTTTTAACCTCTGAGCCCTGTCTCCAGTTCCTCTGTTTGGAAAGGCACAAGTCATGCTTGTTGTTGCTTTAAATAGCCAGTTACTTTCATTTTTTGCACATCAGCTGTTATTTTGGTTCAGAAAAAACAAAACCCCTTTATATATTTTCTAGTAATAGTCTACTGATAAAAAACTTTCTCCAGTAAGTTTTTTTCTTTTTTTTAAAAATGTCTTCCAACTTTATTTTGGCATTATAAAACAATTATGAATATATATTATAATTTTATTTATTTAATGTATGAGTGCTCTGCTGCATATACATCTGCCTGCCTGAAGAGGGCGCCAGAACTCCTTACAGATGGTTGGGAGCCACCATGTGGTTGCTGGGAATTGAACTCATGACCTCTGGAAGAGCAGCCAGTGCTCTTAGCCACTGAGCCATCTCGCCAGCCTGTAAACTTTTTTTTTCAGTCTCAAAAAGCCTAAAACTTTTCATTTTTGAAAGATATTTTCTCCGTTTCTCAGTTTCTCAGTTTGCAGACATACGCTGCTGTCACTGTTGAGATGTGACTCTATTGTCTTCTGGCTCGTGATGTTTCATTTAGAAGTTTTCGGCTGGTATTTCGGCTCTCCTCTTTTTCTCCAGATGCCTTAAGATTTTGTGTTTGGTTTTTAGCAATTTGTTCGTTATGTTTCTAGGAATACTTTTCTTTGTATTTATCCTTGTTTAAGTGTGTGAGGCCTCTTTTAAGTATGAGTTGACATTTTTTTCTCCCAGAGTTGGACTCTGGCCGATATTTCTACAAGCGTTGCTTCTCCTTTATTCTCTCTCTTCTCTTTCTGGGACTCCAAGTGTGTGTGTGTGTTATGCTGTGTCCTGTGTGGCTCTTACCTGGTCTTTTCCTTCGTGGCGATCACGAGAGTCCTTCTGATGCACTTGTCTGTCTCCGGCTGTGTCCCACTGATCTGTCTAACACTAGGACAGTGCTTTAACCAGTGCATGTTCATGACAATCCATCAAAGGAGGCACCCGGCTCTCTATCTACTCTTATCAGGAGTTGTCGTCTCACCCCCTATATGAGTCATTCTAAAGACAGTTCCTCCCTAATGAGGTTGATCATATCTTCATATTTATTAGCCACTAACACAGGAAATTATTAGCCACAATTAATAGGGGAAAAGTTGACGAAAATGCTTTGCATTGGCTTAAGAACTGTATTTCTCAAAAAGCATTGTGAAGAGGATTAAAATAGAAGCCTCAAACTGAAGACAGATCCACTGTCCACAAGTCCAACCGAGGTTCAAATTTAGAAGCTGCAGAGTTAGCTACAATGAGTTAGGGCAAAGAAATAAACCAAATTAAATGCTGAGTTTGTAAAGTGTTTCTCTATCATACTTGAAGCCCTGAGTTCATTCTCCAGGACCTCGTAAACTAAATGTGGTGGCCCGTGCCTGAAACCCTGAACACTCTGGTTGAACATGACTGTCAGCCTGACCTTATGTCCTTGTCAGTGACTTCAGACTTGTAGGAAAAGGCCTGACTTAGAAACCCATCATAATCTCAGGATATAAGGGCAGGGATCAGTAGAGATGTCTGAGTAGCTTTTGGAATTTGAGGGTACACTACTGGCACCTGGGAGAGAGACACCCACCACAGTACCTGCAAGGACATGGGGTCAGGAGGCAACAGCAGAAAGATCAGAAGTTCAAGGTCATCTTCTTGTGCACAGCAAGTTCAAAGCTATCCTGGGCTCTATGAGAGCCTGCCTCAAGAAAAAACCTGGAACAGACTCTCTGTTAAATACAAATCAGTGTTGGAGCTTTCCAGAAATGCAGGTTAAAGCCTCAGAGAACCCTTGGTTGTAGCTCCTGCAATCCCAGGAGGATCTTGAACTCAAAGTCAGCTTGAGACTTTATCTCAAAAGCTGAAAAGGGGTGAAAGAAACAACAAAACCCACCCATGATGGGACACCTCTCTGCACACCAAGATGGCTGAATCGAAGACTTGAGACACCAAGGATTGGCCCGAGTCAACAGCTCCCGTGCACCACTGTGTTGAACATTGTGTCCAACACTGTGTTGAACAACAGCATTTTGGAAAAGCAAGAACCATATACCCTACGACCCAGCTCTTCTATCCCTGCAGAAATGGAAGCACCATCCTCAGAAAGACTCTGCGAGCCTAGACCTGACAGACCGTAGCTGTGTCAGAGCAAGAATTGCAAATGGCACAGCCATGGACAGATCTCCCAGTCGTGAGGTTAAGAGACACTACATAGGAGAAAAAGAGGAAAGAGGGCGTGGGGAGAGGGGAGAGCGTGTGTGCCGGTGTCTCCATCCATGGGTGTAAGGTTCAAGAAAGGCAGAGCCTGTCCCTGTGGTCAACAAAGTAGGAATGAAAACTAGCTACCATCAGCTACATTGTAATACTAAAGAACTTTCTGAGCAGCCCCCCCCCAGGATGTATGTATGTTGACCTGGTGGTAATAACACAAGAGTACACATGAGCAAAAATGCCCAAACTTCATTTTTCCTGTTTGAGCTTTCTATACTATACATTTTCTTAAACCGTTACAAAAGTGAACCCTGAGATTTTACCACTAGGTGGCAGCATTGGGCTCCCATGTGGTAAGGTGTGACCCTGTCCCGTGAGCAGGCTCTATGGTGATTTGCTGTGACTGCCCACTTATAAGTGCCACAACCTGTGGAGAGCCTTGGGGCCCGTTTGATTCTTATGGAGACTTGCAGAATTCCACATGGACATTTGTGTGTCAGGACCCAGAAGGCCAAGAGGCTACATACACTTCATGGGACCTGCAGGGACCCTGTCTGTCCTTGGATGAACATGGATATGTCTACAATCTAAGCATCTGTTGGTTCCAAAGCAAGCCAGGCTCCTGCCCTATATCAGCAATCTCTTGACTTTTACAACTTCCATCCTCTCATTATGAGACATGGGTAACGTGGGGTGGTGACAGCTGAGTCCAGGGATGACTCACCTTCAGAAGTGACTTCCAGGACCCAGGCTCCAGTGTCCTGGAAGAGGTCACAAGGCTTCCTTCCCACTGGGACAGCAAAACACTTGTCTTTCTGGAGCACAGTAGTAAAAACGTTCATGCTATCAGGCCTGGCTGATAATCCCATCACTAGTCTGGCCCTGCTCTATGGACCAGATGGTGTTGCAGGGATACTGTGAGTCGCCTGTACCTGTTTGCACCATGCTCTAACTGTGGCAGAGCCGTCCTATCATTATGGAGTTAACCAACATGTAACATCTGCAGAGGAAGCTCACATCCAGACCAGGGGAGTGGGCTCTGCTTGGTATCTGGTCAGCAAGAGGCAAGATCACTCCATCACATGCCAACCTGATTCCCTCACCTGGGGGTGGAAACTGACCCCACTAGGACTCTTGCTGTCTTGAAACTCTAACCCACCTAGCAAGAAATTACCAGTATTCGCTTTCTCCTAAATGTTGCCCGTCCTTTCCCCAAACACTTGCTTCCACCTCCAGGGCTGCAGCCAGAATTGTGACTTAGCAGTCGCAGGACAATATACAGGGAGCATGCACTGAACATTCTCCATTGTGCTGGGTCTGTCCACATACGGAGGGTCCTATAGAACCTGAGAAGTGCCACAGGCACTGTGGTGGGTGTCTCTCTCCCAGGTGCCAGTAGTGTACCCTCAAATTCCGAAAGCTGCTCAGACATCTCTACTGATCCCTGCCCTTATATCCTGAGATTATGATTGGTTTCTATGTCAGGCCTTTTCCTACAAGACTGAAGTCACCAACAAGGACATAGGGTCAGGCTGACAGTCATGTTCACAGGACAATAAGCTGGCAGCTGCTGTGGACACGTCCCCATTGCAGTTTGGCTTCCCTTCAAAGGAACTTTCTGACAGCAACAGTGCAGGTGGTATCTTTGCACAGAGACCCGCCCAGCTCTGGTTTTTCTTTGGTATAGGATTGCTGTCCTTTTCCATATAGACAATCCATATATCAGGGATGTTTGTTTGCTTCAACAGGGTCTCTTGCGAAACCTTGGACTTGCTGTTAAATCCTGCAGGTCTAAAACTCACAATGATCCTCCTGCCTCTGCCTCTGCCTCTGCCTCTGCCTCTGCCTCTGCCTCTGCCTCTGCCCCTGCCCCTGACCCTGACCCTGACCCTGACCCTGACCCTGACCCTGTCCCTGACCCTGACCCTGTCCCTGCCCCTCTGCCCCTCTGCCCCTCTGCCCCTATGCCCCTATGCCCCTATGCCCCTATGCCCCTATGCCCCTCTGCCTCTGCCGCTGCCTCTGCCCCTCTGCCCCTCTGCCTCTAAGTGCTGGGGTCAGAGGCATGCACCATCACGCTGGACTTAGGGTCCTTACCTCTTGACACACAATGTCCAGGTACAGCCTCTAAGTCCATGACTCCGGGTGTGCTCAATTGGTAGGCATCCTCTGCCACCCTTAACCCTTTTTTTGCCATACAGCCATCAGCCTGTCCTGGAGCAGAGGCCTCCACCAGTCACCAGGGCTGAGTGCTGTCCCTCCTAGCCTCACGCCCTTTCTGGATCTTACTTTCTAGTGGCAATGCTTCCATCACCAATTCAAGAAATTACTTTGCGCAGTGCCAAGCTCTGCTGAACAAGATCAGTTCCGTGAACCCTCAGACAGAGATTGATGGGATACGGAGCATATGGATCATAAAGCCTGCAGCCAAGTCCCGGGGTCGAGGTGAGTTCACTGGGCAGAGCCCTCCCCATTATGCAAGTTCCCAACTTTGACAGTCTCCTGCTCCATGGCGAAGGGAGATTCAAGGAGTGCCGCTGAGGTCAGACGAGTACCCAAGCTGTGCTAGAGGAAAAAGGGGTCTGGGGAGAAGGATCAGTGGTGGTCTCCCTGTCACTGTGCCATTCTAGAGTTTGCTACTTTACCTCAGATTTTCTCATTTGTATCCACTAGTTAAACAACCCCAAAGTGTTGGGGTTTTTTTTGGTTTTTGTGCTACCTTGATCTTAGCAACAGGCTTATTCTAGCCTCTAAAAAGGGTGTGGAAGATCTTCATCTCAAACAATGCACTTCCTGCCCCCTGGATCCCGGGTAAAATTCACCTGTAAAAACCTAGCACGCTCAGAGGCAAATTCCCAACACCTCATAAAATTTGCCTGTGAGTTGTTCACATGTTCACACTTCTGTCTCATCTGCCCAAAGTGTAGCCAGAATTATATTGTCTTCTTTCTTAATGGTATGTGTGTGTGTATGTGTGTGCACATGTGCACATATTCATATGTGAATATGCATATGTATGGTGCTATGTGTGCACATGTGTGATAGTATGGGCATGTGTATGTGAGCATATGCACATGTGTAGTTTTCCGAATTATTTTTTGTGTTTCCAAAGTCAACGGTCTCGGTTTCCCTATGAGGGATTTTTCTCGTCTCTGATTTAAATGCTAAGTTTATTTATTTCCAGGCTTTCCTGTGAAAATAATAAAATATTTACGGCTACCAAATTTCCTCTGTCTGCGACATTAGCTGCATCCTCTTGTCTCTGTTAAAGGATGCTCTATTTTTCTGTGATATTTAAACAGACTTTTTAGTTTGTATATTCTGTTGGTCTCTTGACTTATTCTAAAGTTTTTTTTTTTCAATTCACAGGTTATTTGCGTGATTTAAAATTTTTTTAGATTTATTTATTTTGTGTGAATGAGTGGGGTTTTTTTCTTGCATGTATGTATGTATGTCTGTATGTATGCATGTATGTATGTATGTGTACCATGTGTGTGCCTGGTGCCTGTGGAGGCCAAAAAGTGTCAGGACCCCTGGAGTTACAGGTGATTGTGAGCCCCCACGTGGGTGCTTGGAATGATCTTTTTAAAAAATTTTTATTATTATGTGGTTTTATCACATCCAGTCCTAGAGGTCTTCTATCCTGAATTCTTCTGCTTCCTGAATATATGCAGTTCATTCCCATCTGGTACCCTGTAGACAGTCAAGGTCTTCCTCCATTCTCCTGTCTTGCTGCTGCCTTGCTTTGTAGCTGTATTCCTTCCTGGGCTCTGGGCTCAGCCCCCTCCCCATCCTAAGAAGTCTCTGTCTCCTCTCACCCGTTAGGCCATACCTTCCTCCCACTGAAGACTCCATCCTCAGGGATACTCTGTAGATTGTTCAGGTGTGCGGCTCTCAGAGTACATGTAGGTCAAATGCCTGCACTCTTGCCTAGTGCTGGTGGCCCTTGGTGACTTCCCAGGTGACTCCAGAAGTTCATTTCATTTTAGGCAAGGTCTCAACCTACCATGACTAAATAAATGGAAGCCATGTGCTTTGTGAGAACTTACCTTGTGCCTGGGGGACCCTGTGGCTGGAAGCCTCTCTCTACCTTTTATCATCAGAATGGATGACTACACGTGCTATGGAATGGTCCCCCCAAACTTCAGCAGAAACTTGTGTTCCTGGGCAGATTGCAAGGGTGCCCTCTCTTGTGGCCTCAATCTTGTCCTACATTGTTATTGCTGGGGCAAATGAACAGCAGGCTTTGTTGCTGACATTAAACCCTACACACCTCACAACGATACATTTAGCTCCTCCCTGCCTGCCTCAGGAGGAGAGAGTCAGGAGAGTAGGCAGACCTACTTTAGGGCCAAGGCTGGAAGAGTATAGAGTCTATCTATGGGTAAAAGAAAACCAATGGGGAGGAGTTAAAGACCTCCTACCTGTGCCAAGGTTATCCCATTCGGCTAGTCATTCCTGTAGTATTAACCCTTACTGGTCTCCAGCGATCCTGCTCAGAGAGCATACCAAACCCAAACCCAGAGTGATTCTCTGGTCTGTTTTTCCCTAATCTCTCTGCATGTTCTCTGGAGTGTAGGGTTGGCTCCACAGTGGGAGAGTTGAACCAGTAGTCAGCACCAACTGTAGCTTTGTCCCCTGGGTGTACATCTGCCCTGCACCAGCAGTCCTGCAGACTCTTGGTGCTGGACCAATGTCAGGGTGGGTGTTGGGGCCGATTGTGGCTGCCTGGGGACTGTGCTGCCCTGGGCCAAGGTACCACTTCTTGTTCTTGGAGATATTGTGTGCATGGACCGTGTGGAGAACATCCTGGATCTGGTGGCCACGAACAACCAGACCACAAAGGACAACAAGTGGGTGGTCCAGAAGTACATCGAGACCCCGATGCTCATCTATGACACCAAGTTTGACATCAGACAGTGGTTCCTCGTCACAGACTGGAACCCCCTAACCATCTGGTTCTACAAAGAGAGCTACCTCCGCTTCTCCACACAGCGCTTCTCCCTGGACAAACTGGACAGGTCAGCAGAGGGGGGCTCCATATTCCTCTAAGCACCTAGCAGGAGGCCCTTTGGGATGTGTAGATGAGGCCCCCTGGGTCTTTGCCTCTCTGAATCCTCTAGGTGACCCATCACTGACAAAAACATCAGGGTATCAGGGCTACCAGGCTCAAACACTCAGGGGTTCCTGGGGATTAACAAACACATTCCAGTGAGGGCATGATATTGAGAGCCCATCTGAATTCTCTGGGATGACCCAGGGGTTCCTCTCCATGGTTTAGTGATTGTCACTTGGCAGTCAGGACTGGGAACCTGGATGCCCTTGGGGAGGCAGCCAGTTGGAATCCTGGGAGGCTGAGGGTTGCTCAATTGAAACTTTGTTGGGTAAACTCTGGAGTGACATCTGTGAGGTCACGCCTGGAAGGGGGCTGGACAGAGCTGCAGGCAAGCACCCCGTCTGTGTGTTGCCTCCAGACAAGAAGTCTATAAAGCAAGATCTAGAAACTCACTATGCAGATGGAGTCCGGGAACTGCATGCGGCCCAGTAGCCGCTTCACGTGGGCTCCGCTGAGCCATCAAGCCATGAACACTGTGCCTGGCAATATTATACCTTCTCTTTCAGCTTTGGCTGATGGGAGATTCCCAGCTGAATGGGCATAACCCCAGCTGTACAAACAGAAGTTAAAGAAGTAGTTTGAAAACTACCATATAGGTAGCTGTATCTTTTAAATGTTCACCTTTTTTTTTAAAGATTTATGTATTTATTATAAATAAATACACTGCCTTTGTCTTCAGACACACCAGAAGAGGGCATCAGATCTCATTACAGATGGTTGTGAGCCGCCATGTGGTTGCTGGGAATTGAACTCAGGACCTCTGGAAGAGCAGTTAGTGCTCTTAACCACTGAGCCATCTCTCCAACCCCAGTGTTTCCCTTTTTTACATAGGTCTGTGGAGCGGGCCTTATTCTGGAACTAGATGGAAGTTCTCAGTGTGACATGCCTCCCCCATACTGTAGTTGGAATCCCCTTAGTTCTAAACAATGTCTTACAGTTTAAAGGTACTACTTGTTTTAAGTTACATAGAGCTAGGCAGGAGTATAAAGCTAACTCACTGGAAACTTTAGGTAGGTGGCTCATAGGCTCCTACAGACATGTGCATGTGGAGAAACCGAGGCACGGGCAGATGTCTTTTTCCTAGTGGTTGGTTCTGCATCAGTGGACCTCTGCTATGTCCTGGTACAATCTGTGCTGTCCCCCAGGCTGGTTGGGGGTCAGGGGGCGTCCATGCCGCTTTAGGGTGACCGAGCAGTCCCAGGCCTCCTGAAGCCACCCTGCGCCAGGCATTGTGACTTCAGGGCAAGCTTGGGAGACTGCGCTGTCTCCGTGTGATGGTGGTTGGCATACACCAACCTCACAAGGACATTGCCCGCAGCGCCATCCACCTGTGTAACAACTCCATCCAGAGACGTCTCAAGAATGATAAAGAGCGCAGTCCGCTGCTGCCTTGTCATAACATGTGGACCAGCACCCGCTTCCAAGAGTACCTGAAGAAGAAGGGCCGCGGAGGAACGTGGAGTAGCATCATCTACCCATCTATGAAAAGAGCTGTCACCAATGCCATGAGGGTGGTCCAAGACCACGTAGAAGCCCGTAAGAACAGCTTCGAGCTCTATGGAGCCGACTTCATCCTGGGGCGAGACTTCAAGCCCTGGCTCATTGAGATCAACTCCAGCCCTACCATGAATCCCTCCACTCCTGTCACTGCTCAGCTCTGCGCCCAAGTGCAGGAGGACACCATCAAGGTTGTGGTGGACCGCAAACTGGACCGAAACTGTGACATCGGCAACTTCGAGCTTCTGTGGAGGCAGGTGAGGATAGTAGCTACCCCACTTAGGCTGTCAACAGTCTGTCCATAAGGTGGGTGGGCTTGGGCTCCTGGGTGGCAGACACCTCATTCTCAGTCACGGGGGCGGGGCACAAATCCTGTTTCTTGGGTCTGGACAAAGTGGTCCTGGCTTCGTGCAGGCCTGTCAGGAGCCTGGGCCTGCTGATCTGCCCCTAGCTCATCCTTCTGTGTGCACCTAGCAAAAGGTTTACTCTAGACACGGAAGCGTAACAGCCCTGTCACTCGGGTCCCGTGGCCTTCATAATCTAGTCTGTCCACCTCTTATTTCTCCATGTCCCAGGTTTTAGGTGTAATGGGAGAGGCCCTTGTCTGAATAGCTGGGGATGTCCCACAACCCCTGGGACTTTTCTCTTCAGAGCCCTTTATCCTCTTTCTGAAGTTTCTCTAGGGCCTTCCCGGCAGTGATGACCCAGCAGGCTAGGGATCAAGACTGAGGCTTTTGCCTCTCTGGGCTTCTGTCTGCGCTGTGGGTTGAGCCCCAGGACCTGTAAAAAGACAAACTGGGTGCTCTTCCTGAAAGAGGGGCCCACAGACAAAGCTTCCGAGGTATGGCGGGCGGCTTGGTGTGGGACCAGTCACGTGACTCTCCCGCGGCAGGCTCCGGTTTCTGAGTCAGGGAGGAATCCTGACAGGGCTAACCTCGTCTCACAGCCTGCTGTGGAGCTGCCACCGTTCAACGGATCTGACCTCTGTGTGGAAGGCATCAGTGTGAAGAAAGCCAAGAAGCAAATGCCGCCCATTGCCAATCTCGGCTTCTCAGAATCACTCTTAGAAGAAACACCCAAAGTGCGGAGCGCCCGGGCCCTGCCGGATACAGTGATCGGGCCCTCCAGAACGAGCATGCGACAGGACTGGAAAGAAGCAAAGGTACTTTCAACCACCTGGCCGGTGCCAGTAATGGCTGCTGAGGTCAGAGGTCGCGCAAAGCCTCCCTATGCATTCGAGGTCAATCACTACCAACATGTAGACAGTAAGTCCTCCAAGAGCACTTTTACCAGAGTCCAATCCAGTAAACACCCAGAGGTAAACTTAGTAAGTGCACAGCACCCCGCCCTGTTGCTGCAGAATATGAAAACCACGCTGAGGCTCCGGTCTCCACCACCCATAGCACCAGGTAGCCGCAGGGAGTCTTCGCCTTTTTGTCCCGTTGTATTTGAGGAACTCTGGCTCCCCTCCAGTTCTCAAAAAAGACCTTCAAGCTGCATTCTCCAAAACAGGGCACAGGGCTGGATCAGGGGTATCCCCTGAGAGGATCTCACAAGCAAAGGGGCGCGGGGGCACACTGGCACTGAGCTGGCCGGACACTAGGGTCTGTGGTGTAATGTTGGCTGAGGTGTGCGGCAGACTTGGGTCCTGTTGCAATAGTCCCAGTGGGGTTTCCTCAATACTACTTGTTTCTTCTAAGATAGAGCAGGGTCGGGGTTATGGTGCTCAAACAGCATCAAGTGCCTTGGATATGCAAGGCGGAGGGGTGGCTGAGCTCTTGCACACACTTTCCTGAAGATTCAGATGGCGCTGATACATCGTGATACAGAGTGATAGAGCTGAGCTGTGTTTACACCCACGACTTCATGTGGCACCTGTTAAGTGGCATTGGTTCAGAGAGTGTCATCTCAGGCTCCAACCTTTCTCTGTTAAAGGATGCTTGTGCCCCCATGCTGTATCCTTCTACCTAGTTAGTCTATCTCTCTTACTGCCTCCCCGCTACCTGGTCCTGTCTATAGCTCTCTTGCCTGCTTCTTGTCTGTGCGTCTAGATGGGCAGGTCTGGAGCAGGGTCTCCCACCTCCACCTTTGCAACTGTACCTTACTGCCAAGGATGGCATGCGATGTGTGTCAGGTGGACACAGGTGTGTGTTGCCCGTCCAGGTGGGGCGAGCATCTGGGTCAACCTCCATACCTTTGCCTAAGCCGTCCTGCATGGATAACTCTGCGAATGTGTCTCTAGGAATCCTGGAGCTGCACACCTATAGAGCTCTTCCCATGGGGACATGTCAGCAGAAACAACAGGCTCTAGCTAGCAAGTTGTAGGCGTGTCTGTAACAATGGAACAATAAGCCACACACCGGTAGCTAAAAAGGGAAGTTTAACTCTGATAGCCACGACAAGAAGACCCTAGAAACGGTCTCTCCTCCTACAGTCCCTGGTGTCCACCAGTGATCTCTGGTGACGACTGGTGACTCCTGGGTCCGTCTGCACACAGGCATACGCCTTCCATGGGTCTGTTTAGAGTACCCTCCCATAAGATAGCAATCCTTGTGTTAGATTCCCGCTCGCATTTTATTATGACCTCATTTAGGGATAACCTCAGCAAAGACTCTATCTCCAAAAAGGAAGGTTTCCAGGTGGACATGAATTCAGGAGGATGCTTCACCGTATTTCACTCCCATTACCGGTATAGATTGTACTGACTCACACTCTGGCCAGCACCGCACCGGCAGCTGTTGCCCCCGACACTGCTGCTTTTGACTCTTGTGAAGTATTAGTAAGCTTCTTGCGTATTTCCACTCGAGAGTGAAATGAAAAGTATCTATTGTCACATATTTAGCAACCACTTTGGTTTCTTCTAGAATGTTCTGGCTTGCATCTTTAGTCAACTGTCCAAGGGACCCTGGGTCCCACTTTTCTCTTAGTTGTCATAGCTTCTGTTAAAGACTCCCTCCACCCTTGTCCCCCTCCCATTCTGTTGCCAAAAAAAAAAAATGTTTCCTACTCTATAAATGGTCTTTACACTTCTTCCTGGTGTTTTTACTTTTTATGTAAAACCATCTTACCTTTAATATAATCAATTTAACCAACATCTCTAAATTTGGTGATTTTTGTTGTTGTTGTTGTTTGTCGATGAAGGACTCAAGAGCATAACAATAACCCTGGGTATCTGCTAGCGACTGCAGTTCCTAGAGTTGGATCACCATTAGCATGAGGCAAGGTTAGAGTCCCAACAGACCCCTCTAGGAAGTCCTCCCCACTCGGGTAGTCACCTCTACCACATGGTCTGTGCTCACATACAAAGGTCTATGCCTGTGTGTGCCAGCCTGGCTCACTGATCTAGTCGCCCACCTTAGGTCAATGCCAGAGTCTTCATGCTGTATACAGCCTTATTGCTTTATGCAGTTCTCTCTATCCTGCTTCCTTGGAAATGGCTGAGCTGTCCTGGACTGGTACTTTCACATACAGTGCAGATTCAGGCAATCAGTATCAAGCAAACACCCATGGGAAACGCTCTTAGAATTTTTGGAGGGCGCTAATTTGAACTTGTATATCAGTATATACAAATATATATTTGTATATAGGGTCGAGCTGGCTTCTTTACCACATTGAGCCTTATGATTCATGAATACAGTGTGTCTATTCATTTGTTTCTCCTTGAGTGTCTTTGTTTAAATGCCTATACTTTAAAAATATTAAAAGATGGGCATTTGATATTTTTTATGTGTATGAGTGTTTTGCCTCCATGTATGTATGTATGTGCAGCGTGTGTGTGTGTGTGTGTGCCTGGTGCCTGTGAAGGTCAGAAAAGGTTGTTGGATCCCCTGGAACTGGAGTTATAGATGGATGTGAACCCATCATGTGGGTGCTGGGAACTGAACCTAGGTCCTCTGCAAAGATAACAAGTGTTCTTAACTGTCGAGCCATCTTTCCAACCATTAAATGCCTAAAAATTTTGAAATGACATTTATTTGGAGTGTGTGCATGCGTGCGCGCGCGCGTGTGTGTGTGTGTGTGTGTGTGTGTGTGTGTGTGTGTGTGTGTGTATTAAGGTCAGAGGACAACTTATGAGAGTCAGTTCTCCTTTACCATCATGTGGGTCCTGGGAATTGAACTCATACGATCAAACTTAGTGGCAAGTGCATTTACCCACTAAGACATCTCTCTGAACCCTAGACTATAATTTTCTTTGCTCCTTTTCAGAAAATTTCTTCCTCCGTATATTTTCTTTGTAAATGATATCTTTTGATGGAATTGTATTGTATCCGCAAATTATGCCCATTTTATAGAAATACCATTGACTTTTAAAGTCATTATCTGAATAAATGTTGTCAATTCTTTTATTTAAAGATTCGTTGGATTTTTATCATGAGCACCCTATGTCAGGAACAGACCAACAAAGTTGTCAGAATTTCTTCAATAGCAAACAATAAGTTCAGAGTATAGCTGTTTCAGACACACACTGCAATGCGCCATATACTTCTGATCTCCTTGATAACTCTGCTCAAGGCAGACACTTGGTCTTTTATTCCAATCTGAATTGTTACTATTAACTCTGATGACACATTACACTGCACACAGTAAATAAATCTGTGTATGTGTGTGTGTGTGTGTGTGTGTACACATGTATGCCACAGAGTGACTGGAAAGGGCACAGTCAGTTTGGGTTTTCAGAAGCCTGAAAGCAGGGGTGGGTCAGAGATATAAGGAGAAGCTATTGTTATTGAGACAAGGAACCAAACAAAGCTTGGGAAGAGTCTGGATAAGTGTAAACATTGAGCTATGTGACTGAGTCCAGCTGTAAAGGTGAAAGGACAAAACTAGATTCGAACAGGAAGGCCGGAAGAGGAGCCGACAGACAGTCTGAGTAGGTCATGTCAACGGTGGGCAGAGAACTAGGCTGAAACCCCGTGGCAGACTTTTATCAGTCTGTGCTGCATGGGGGATACAGGACAGATGCTATGCCAGTACCATGTGCCCACTTGACCTGAAAGTCATCCTCCACCCTCAAAATGAAATCAAAAGCCACTTATGTGGCTTACTGGAGTCTCTCACAGTAAGAACACAGCCTGAAATACCAGTTTACACAATAGGGAGTAACTTAATTGAACAAGGCACAGCTGAATCAAAATTATTAGATCAGCTGATAGTTTTTTTCCTTGAAATTATCATTTATTTCTTTTTAATTATTTTACTGCACTGTCCAGGACCTTATTTTGTCTATTCATTGTTCTCAGGTATATATAAACCAATTAATCTTAAATCTTATTCTTGCACCCCTCCCTGTATTTAGGCTCTTTTTAAATTGATTGATTGATTGATTTTGGTTATTTCAAGACAGAATTTCTTTTTATAGCCTTGGCTGTCCTGGAACTCACTCTGTAGACCAGGTTGGGCTTGAACTCATAAAGATCTGTCTGCCTCTGCCTTCTAAGTGCTGGGATTAAAGGCATGTGCCACCACTGAAAGGCTGAACTCTTTTGTAAAGTCAGGACATGGAGTAGAACTTCACACATGCTAGATTTGCTTCTCTGTGGCTGTGATAAAAACACAGATGCAACTTACAGAAGGAAAGAGTTTATTTGGCTTCCAGGTTCCAGCCCATCATCAAGGGAAGTAGGAATTCAAGGTAGGAGCCTGGAGGCAGGAACTGAAGCAGACGCCATGGAGAAGTCCTGCTGACTGGCCTGTCCTCAATGGATTGCTCAGCTATTTTTCTTATGTAGCCCAGACCCATCTGTCGAGAGATGGTACTGCACATAAGGACTGGGACCCTCCCAGCATGAATTAGCAATTCACACACACACACACACACACACACACACACACACACACACACACACGCCCACAGACCAATCTCAATTTAGGTTCCCACTTGCCAGGTGTATCTTAGGCTGATAACTAAAGCTACTTGTGAACCTAAGGCAAGCACTCTACCACTGAGCTACACCCTTAGCCCTTGAGTTATTTTTATAAGGTAGTAAGAAGCTGCAAATGGTGAACTCCACCTCCTCCTACCCTCCCATTCTTCCCCCTCTACTCACGCTTGAATGTATGTGTGCGTTTGCGTGTGGATGTGTGTGTGTGTACATGTGTGTCCATGTGTGTGCATAAATGCAGCTGAGGATTAGAGGATTGAATAGACATTCTTTTTTTTTTTTTTTTTGGTTTTTCAAGACAGGGTTTCTCTGTGTAGCCCTGGCTGTCCTGGAACTCACTTTGTAGACCAGGCTGGCCTCGAACTCAGAAATCCTCCTGCCTCTGCCTCCCAAGTGCTGGGATTAAAGGCGTGCGCCACCACCACCCGGCTGAATGGACATTCTTTTAAAGTTTTTATTACATTTTTATTTGGGCAAAGGGGCATGTGTGCCATGATGTGAGAGTGTGGAAGTCAATGCTAATGAAGTTGAATATTCCATAGCTCATTTGAACATACTTTGGCAAAGTGCTCCTTTTGTTTAATTTTTGAGAATTTATTAATTTTATTTTTATGAGTATGGGTATTTGGCCTGCATGAGTATCTCCATGGTCCCTGCAGAGGCAGGAAAGGGGTTAGAATTACGAGTTGTAAACCACCATGTGGCTTCTGGGATTTGAACTCAGGACCTCTGGAAGAGCAGCCAGTGCTCTTAAGCTTGGAGCCATCCCTCCAGTCCACCCCCACCTTTTTGGTTTTATGTTTTGTTTTGTTTTATTTTGTTTTGAGAGAGGGTCTCACTTTATAGCTCTGGCTAACCTGGAAGTTGCTAAGTAGACCTGGCTTCTCTGAGATCTGCTTGCCTCTGTCTCCCAAGTGCTTAGATTAAAGCTATAGACCACCATACCTGGCTATAAAGTGCTATTTTTGTCTGGACTTGTTGATTCGTAAGAGTTCTTTACATGTTCTGGACACAAGTTGTTTGGTTGGTGCATTTCCTATGATTTGCCTTTTGCTGTTTTAATGTTCTGGGTCCCCCTCCTCTTTCTTTTGTGTATAGAGTGAGTGAGTGTGTGTGTGTGTGTGTTCTCTATGTGTATGAGGATGCACTTGTGGGTGTGTATAAACTTATATGGATGTAGAAGCCATAGGTTGACCTTGGATGTCTTCCTCTAGCACTATCTTATTTTTTGAGACCAAGTATCTCATTGAACACAGCACTCACTGATGAACTTGGCTGGTCGAGGGGCTCTCGAGAGCTGTTTCGCTCTCCCTCCCCTACTCCAAACCCCACTTTAAGGTTGTAGGCACCATGTCTGGCTTTTAACCCAGTTTGGGGACTGAGGGGTGAAGATGTTGTCCTTGGGATCTAAACTCAGGTCCTCACCAAGACACTTTACCAACGGAGCCATCTTCCTGCCCTAATGTTTCAATGCACAGGAATTATTCATTTTAATACATTTCCATATCTGCTTTGCTTATAATTAGCAGTTTTTCACTTTGGGCATTGTTCATATAATCCAAAGTTGTGAAATCCTTCTGTTTCATCTAAAAAGTTATGTTGTTTCTCTTTTCACACTTAGCTCTTCCAGTGTCTGAGTGTAGAATGTCATACGTGGGAGTAAACATCCATTACGTTTTCTGTAGAGATAATTGACTAAGCCAGGGACACGGCTGCAATGTGTGCATCGGTGCTCTGTGCTACAATAAAGCTGATAGCTGTGTGCAGGGTTATGCCTCCGTAATGGAAGTCTGCCTTCCCATCTATTTTATTAGTCAGGTTTCTTTGGTGATAATGCTCCACAAAAACCCACACCAAGACAGTGGCTCCCAAACGATCGTTTCTCACAGGCCAGCAGGACCTCCTCTGGTCCTCGAGAGGAAGACTGAGCTGGGTTTCAAGATGCAGGCTACTCTTGTCTGACTCTCTCTCCTGGAACCCACCGGTGAGCGTTACCACTTCCGCCATTTTTCCATGCTGGCATCGCCTCTGCAGGAAACTGAGCGGATCCCATCCGCTCCACATCTCTGAGGCTCGGGAGGTCACAGCAGTCACAGCTACAAAATCAGCCTCCTCTTCCGTCATCCACTGGCAGCTTCTGTGTGAGGGACCGAGTGTGAGCAGGACAAAGGCCAGTGGAGCTGGATGTTTGGGGCAGGAGCCCAGGCTTCACACTCCAGAACAATGCCAATCAGTCAGAGCGCCCGGGTGCCGCGGGTAGTTCGTGTACGCATTTCGAACTCACCTGGAGAAGGTGGGTGAGTTGACACCAGCCCCTGAGGAAACCATCCCAGTACCAAACAAGGCTGGGGACCGAATGGGTGGCTGGGAGCCTTCAGTGCCCTTGAAGACATCAACTACTGAGCAGTTGACAAGCAAACTGTACCGGAGGGCTGTTTGTGTGTGGTCTGTGAACTAAGGATGTTTTTTATGTTTGTAAAGGATTGGAAACAAAACAAAACAAAATGTGTAATGGAGTCCACGTACGGCCCCCCAGCAAAGCCTAAACTAGCTGCCTCGGTGCGGATGCTTTCTATGGTGGGCAGAACTGGACGCCACTCAGGTCAGTTTCAGCACAGAGGTCCAGACAAAGCTACAGTTCTGCAGCCAGGGTGTCTCCTGACCAGACTGCACCCACAGTGGAGCATCTCTCAGTCACCCTGAGAGATGCCTGACCCATGTTCTCAGCGTACCACAGAGACTGAGGTAACATCAGGACATAGTGGCCTCCCTCTGTGCAAGGAATTCAGCAGGAGGCTTACATCTACAGGCCTCTGTTTTAAACAGAGGCCTCTACTGAGTTCCAGGCTGTGTTGGGAGATGACAAACCTGTCTGGGCCAGTGGTAGTCTGATAGGGTGGTGACCCCTGGGTTGGCAGGCCTTCTGATAGGCTGGTCAGTGCCAATTGGACCCAGCAGAGACCCTGTTTGACCGTGAGCTTCTGCCTAAGTTACGCAGATGGCGTGATCAGCCAGCCATAACCTCTCCACACAGCAGTCTTCTTTGGGTTGGTAAAGATGTAACAAGGGTCATATGAGCATATGCAGCCCGCCAGAGTTACTGGAACCACAGCATGGTCACTGCCAATGACCAGATCTGAGGTGGGGACATGCAACTAACCTGTCAGGTCCAAATGGAGCCAACCCATTCAGAATGAGGCCGGACAAAGGCACTTTGAACCTGTGCTCTGGGACAGGCAGGGAGTGGGCATAGTTTCTCAAATGGGTAACCACCCAAATAGCTCTAGAGCCAGTCCTAAGTGTTCAGGACTGTGTTCTCCTGTTGGCAGCTCCCCCTACTGGCCATCGTCAGAACTGACCCCCAAAGTGAAGAAATTGTAGCAACCTGGTTGTAGATGAAGCTGGAAATCCAGCCTCCAACAAGGGTGGCTTATATGGGGGCTGCTATAGTAGGGAAAAGGAATGACTGGGGGACTCAACCCCATGCCTTGGAGTTTAATCAGTCTATGATTTCTCCTACTGAGGCAAATGTGAGGGAAACGAACTGAGGGACAGTCTTCGGGTCCCAGAGTCCCCTCTCTGAAAGTAGAAACCTTAAATGTGAAGCTGACACCTGGGATAAGAGACTCCCATGGAGAAGTTGAGGCAAAAGCCATTCCCCTCAGCTCTGGGCCCAGGAGTCCCTGCCCTACCCAAAATGAGTCACCTAGCTCTGTTTTGCACTTCTGAGTTCTGGGGCTCTCACTGTCCCAGTGGGATATGGCAGGGCATGTACCTAGGAAATTCCGAATCCACTGCTCCCAGCTCCAACGTCTACCTATACAGTTTTCATCCATGCGAAGCTCCCAAGCCACTCAGCAAGTCTTTGCTCCTGTAATCGTTTCTCTCAGCCTCTGGCCTGCCTGGCCCAGGCCCAGATTCAGCCAAAGCCAGAGCCTTTCAGGCTGAGTGTGGTGGCATCATCCCTCAGAAAAGGATTGAGCCACAGACCTAGCCTGCCCACGGTCTGTGTTCATCACACTTGACGCTACATGGATATAAACACAAGCTCGCTTCTGCGGACTAGAACACCGGGGAACTTCTCTCCCTAAGGGGTTGGTGGTGAGAATTCCCTGGTCCTTCCGTCCCACAACAGCAGGACCAGCATTTTCTTTTCCCATCCATATTTCTCACCTGGCAGATGGCAGCAGAAGACAAGTTCCCTGGGTCACAGAGGAAGGATGTTTGTGACTCACTTTTCAGGTATAGCATGGGACAGTTGGTCTGTGTCAACTCTGGAGGCAGGGGATCACTAGCTTTTAGTAGCAGTAAACAGCCTGCTTTTTGTCCCAAATATTGCCTCCTGCTTCAAAATTGTTTAAGGCCAAGAGGACACTGGGAAATGGCCGAGGGAAGAGTAGTCAGACTGACATTTGGGGTACCTAGAGGAGTTTTTTCATCTAAGAATGCGGAGGACCCCAACATAGTCTCTCCTTGCCTGTACAGGTCATCTGCATGAACATACATCATACACACAGCCTACATTCTCCCCCAACATACACATCATTGTGTCTATTCCTGAACCAAGGCGTGTCCCTGCTGTGTGTTTCCGTCTTGCTAGCCAAGTATTTTCAATGCTGCATCCTATGGCCTTACTGCCTTTGCCTCTTGTGGTGCTACATCCCACAATGCTTGCCTTGTTCTTCTGAAGCCTCAGATGGAGTTCAGACCCATGAGGGTCCCTAGGCCCCTCTCAGTCACCCAGCTGGACAACATTGTGGCTTCACTGCTTAGTCATATCTGCCACCACTGGACCCTGTCATCTCCCAGATGTTCCCCTTGAGCCAAGGGCTGGATAAGCTCTGCTCATCTGGAATCTCGTGCCCGCAGAAGCTAATGATCCAGCAATGGCTTCCCAGCCAAGACTGCAAAGACCTTCAGACACATGCTGTTTCAAGAGCCACTCGGGAAGGCTGGTCATGAAGCTCTCCCTGCCCTCCAGGGCTCCATGCCCAGCTCCTGTGAGACCATCACTGCCAGTCAGCCCTCCATGCTTGTCTTCACCAGGCACCAGACAGAGAGCTGGGCTGCCCCACTCTCCTATGGATGGGAGAGTTTCCTTAACCCCTTCAACTGTGCCAGCTGAGTCCACAGCATACTGTCTCAAACCCTTGTGGTCAGCACCGGGGCGCCTCATGCCTCACCAAGGCCACCTCTTCCTAGAGTTGGGGTTTCCTTAACACCTGTCATTTCAAAGCTAGCACACATCTAGGAATCAATTTTACATGTGAGTGACACAGTTCAGTACCCTATATGATCCCTCTTCCTTGGACTGGTGTCAATCAGACATGTTTGTCCCTTGAGAACTAACCAAGCCAGTTTACTTAGACCCTCACAAGGTACCTGGGAGACAGTGTGCTGCCTGGCTTTTCCAGCTGTTGGATGAGGAACTGCATTGCACAGGGAGCTGCCCTGGATCCTTCCTGCTTCCAGATGCATTTCACAGTTGGTTTGTGAAGTTGAAGCACAGCAAGTTTCCAGTGGGGTTTTAACTACCGGAGATTTGAGCCTACAAATCACCTTGAGATGATGCGTTGTTCTACTGCATTTAATCAGGTCTTGGTTTTCTGCCGTAGTGTGCTGTGTTTTGAAAAGCAGAGGCCTAGCATACCTTTCATGAGATCTTTACTGAGACAGCTGGTGCTCTCAATTGCCTGGGAAATAGCTTTCTTTTCATAATGTATTATGGAACAAAACACACATGGCAAGAACAGATCTCTAGAGAGATTTATGGGTTCTTCTTGCCCCACATGGCCAGGATTAGCTTAAGGAACATTTTTTTCCTGTTCCTCATGTCTGGAAGATGGCTACCATTTAGCTTAAGTCACCATAGATGACTTTTGATTGTCCCTCACCTCAAAGGGAGAAGTCACATAGCCAAGCATGGCTGTGTCTAGCCTCGAGCTGATGTGCCTTGGGATATTTCCTGTCCAGGTCACATGCTTATCTTCACAGCTGAGCAGACCCTTGTTTAAGTGACTAGGTTTGCCATTTTTCTAACCTGCTATTGGTGGAAGCTATGCTGGTCTAGCCATCCCTCTAAGACTCCTCATGTGACCTGTGCATTCACTTCTGACTCAAGTGTTTAGGGTCACAAGTAAGACTTGTATTTCACTTTTGTAGAAACTCACCGTAATGGCTGATTTTGTGTGTCAACTTGATACAGGCTGGAGTTGTTACAGAGAAAAGAACTTCAGTTGAGGAAATGCCTCTATGAGATCCAGTTGAAAGGCATTTTCTCAATTAGTGATCAAGAGGGGAAGGCCCATTGTGGGGTGATACTATCCCTGGGCTGGTAGTCTTGGGTTCTATAAGAAAGCAAGCTGAGCAAGCCAGGGGAAGCAAGCCAGTAAGAAACATCCCTCCATGGCCTCTGCATCAGCTCCTGCTTCCTGACCTGCTTGAGTTCCAGTCCTGACTTCCTTTGGTGATGAACAGCACTGTAGAAGTGTAAGCTGAATAAACTGTTTCCTCCCCAACTTGCTTCTTGGTCATGATGTTTGTGCAGGAATAGAAACCCTGACTAAGACATCCACAGTTTCCACAAAGTGGCTGCAACCTTTTATGCCTGCAACTCTAAGCACTGTGGGACATGATTAGTTTTGTCCTCTGATTGATCTGTGCTGGTACTTCATTGTGGTTGTGTTTTGTGTTTCCTGATGTGATAGAGCATTTGTATCCCTACTACCAGACTCCTGGTGTAAACAGCTTAAAGGAAAGAGTTATTGAGTTTAGCTCAGGCCTTCAAAGACCGTCAGTCCATCATAGCAAAGAGACTAGGTATGGATCAGAACCACTAACTTCATGGTACACAGGAAACAAAACAGACCCCTATCAGGAAGGGCAGGGCAAGCGGTAGCCCTTGAAGGCAAGCCTCCATTGACCTACTTCCTCTAGCCAAGCTCCACCTTCCATACCTCCACTTCCCAATATAACCCACCTTTCACTCACTGTGATACATCTCAGATGGTAGAGTGTTTACCTCGCTTGCACAAGATCCCTAGGGCGTCCAAACCGAGAGTGTGGCGGCACACGCCTCTAGTCCTAGCACTGAAGTTTACAGCCAGCCTGGAATATGTGAGATCTTATCCCAAAAAGAAATGGCTTTGACTCCAGGAGTGGATTGACTCCTTTGTCGTATCTAAGTGCTCATACTTTGACTGTCTCTGTCGATACCATCCCAAACACAACACAGAGGTGTGCATCACCAGTGATGTCTCTTACCTGTCAAGTTGACAGTCAGGATAACTGTCACCCCAGATGAGTAGCCATGCTCAGTATAGCTTTCACTAAGTCTGTTCTCCATCTTTACTTTGGGTTGTTCGCTTTGACTTTTGTCTTTATAGTGTTTTTTTAATACATTCTGTATGTTCACTTGGCAGATAAATGTGCTGGCAACTGTCCTCCCAATGGCTTGCTTTTAACCCCTTCTTAGTAAAGTCCCTTCCTTTCTTCCTTCCTTCCATCTGTCCTTCCTTCCTTTTTTCATTCCTCCCTTTTTTTTTTTCTGTATTGAAGATCTGACCTGTGGTAGAAGCTTCTCTACCACAAAACTACACCCCAGTGCACTATACATCATCTTTGTGATGAAGGTATATATTATCTGTTTGTTTGGAAGTTTCCTCTGGTGTGGATAGTGCTTTGGTGTCCCTTCTAAAAAACAAAAACAAAAACAAAAACCTCTGCCTGCCCCAGGGACGTGAGGACTCGCCTATGCTTCTTCCTTGAAGCCTGTGGCATTGGCTTACACACTGTAGCTTGTTGACTCATTGGGAATGAGTCTGTGTACAGTTCAGGGCTTGGACTCGTTTGTTCTCTGGTGACCAGATGCTTCAACAGTGCTATAAAAAACACAGCCTTCCTCCAGAGGGCTGTGGCATCTTTGTCAAGAGTAGAGTCTCTGCAGGGGTGGTGGTGCATACCTGTGATGCTAGCACTTGGGAAGTAAAGGCGGGAGGATTGGCATGTGTTTCAGGCTGACCAGGGTTACATAGGCCCTGTCTTGAAAAAAAAAAGTGGGGGAAGGGGGCTGGTAGGGTGATGGTTCGGTGCATAAAGGGCTTGTTGTATGAGCATGTGGCTATGAGTCCAGATGTCTAGCACTAGATAAAGGCCAGGTGCTGCAACACAATATGCTGTAACCTCAGTACTGAGGGCAGCAAAGACAGAAGGATCCCCAGAGCTCGCTGGCCAGACAGTCTAGCAAGAATGGAGCTCCAGGTTCAGTCTGGAAGAAAAAAAAATGGTGCAATGCATAGAAAAACCCAACATCAACCTCTGTCCTCTGCACAAGCCCACAAGGACACCTGAACCTGCATGCAGCATGTGGCGCGCAACACACACAATGTTGACCCACAGGTTGAGAACTGCTGCCTGTAGGTGTGAGCGCCCGCACTTGGGGGAGGCTGGGGCAGGAAGATTGCTGAGAGTTTGAGGTCAGCTGGGGATACAAAGTTAACTCTGTCTCAAAAGAGAAACAGAAACAAACAAACAAAAAACCTTTTGAATGAGCCCTGAATTTCATCTCTTCACTCCTCAGTCAGTTTATCAATTGTATGCCAATTCCACGTTGCCTTCATTCTTATTAACTATATTTTTAAACAGATCTTGTATAAGTTTCCCAACTTTGCTCCTTTATTCTTCAGTGAGTTTTGAATTTGAGTCAAAGTTCCAAGATCTTCTTGTCAATTTCAAAAGGACCTTAGGGATTTTTACTGACATTGTATCAAATCTGTAGACCACTTTAGGAAGATCTGACACCCCACAGTGGAAACTTCAACCCTGTGTTGAGCTTACTTAAGTATTAGTTACTTGATATATGCAATATTTGAGGTATAGGCATTTTTCATTGAATTTGTTCTTAGGTATATAGTATTAGCCTCTGAGAGTGAGTTACTGACCAAAAATGCTAAGAAACTTTTAAAGCAATGGGGCAGCACACAATGTAACAGTATGTATATGCTGTGTAACAAATGAAAATAAAAACAAGTGATACATCCCCAGGCCCCTCTGGATTTATCATTCCTGATGATATTTGTTCCAGTTCAGGAGACTTAGTAACTATAGGGTTTCCCCTGCTGCCAGCATCTTCATAGTTCCTAATTAGCACTTAGCATTAAAGTTGTACTCCTGAAAATGTTACATATATTAATCATATATGTTAATATATATCGATGTAATTTTATTTGAAATCCTGATTTTTTTTCTTATTGATGTATGTTGATACTTTCCTAACTATATTTTATAAATAAATTTTGATGCTTTAAAGAACGATATTTGGAATTTCACTTTCTGGCTGTTTGTGGCTTTAACATGGAAAGCACAGTTGGTGGCGTACATTGGCACCATGGTCCCCAAGTGCTGGTGAGTCTGCTTCCTAGTTCTGATACTTTCAAAGTGTCTTTGGATCTCTAACCTCTATGCCACCTGCAGCTTGCCTTCCTTTCTTGGCGGTCTCGTGCCTTTGTGCATTGCTCCAGCATGCTAAGAGTGGACAGATAACCACTGTGAGCTCACCTGACTAACAAGCAGGTCTCTGTAGACATACTGCCTGGAAGGAAGGTTGCAGAGAAAACATGCAGTCTATGAGAAACTGCACCAGGGAGGTCAGAGGAGACAGAGTTCCAAAGGAAAAGTGAGAAGTTATGGCAGGACCAGTAACGTATAGTGTCAGTCCAGCATCAGTGTTTTCTGAGAAGGGTCCCAGGGCCCTCCCTCTCAGCCTCCTAAGAGTCTCCTAAGATGGTATTCTGTATAAAGAGCCCTTCTTCACAGCATCCCAGCTCACTTGCTTTCTCCTTTCCTTCCTTCCTTATTGTAGTTTGGCACAACCCCACTTTTACTCTGACAGCTTTCATACATAGTATTGGCTGTGGGGCACATGGGGCTGTTTCGTTTTACATATTGCCAAGAGCTGGCTTTTGACTTTGGCTTACACTTCCAGGCCATAGGCCATCCCTGGAGGAAGTCAGGACAGGAACAGCAGGAACTTGAAGCAGAAACCATGAAGGAATAGTGCCTGCTTTCTCTCTTCAGCTCGTGCTTGACTAGCTTTCTTATATAGACTGGGACCACTTGTGTAGGGAATAGCACTGCCCACAGTGGGCGGCTCACCGCCTCCCCCCAACCCCACCGCACCAATTAATAATCAATAATAATATCCAACCACAGACATACTCACAGGCCAATATGATCCTTCAATTGGGTTTCTCCTCACAAATGACTCTAGGATGTGTCGAGCTGACAAAGCTAACTGAGACCCGAAGTTATTTGGACTCTGCTCTCCTGAATAATGCACTAATATGGAACTTCACTTCCTTTAAACTGACTTGTTACTGATCAGAAACCAGCTGCCTGTGTGACTTTACCATATGACCTTTGTTCTGAATTGCCTCATCGATTAACTTTCGTAAATATCCCATTCAGATCAAATAACATGGAAGTCCTCGATGGCTGAGTGTTGTAAGTAGGGTCAGATTTGCCTATGGCATTTTAGAAACGTGTGTTGATTTCTTTTTGTCACTTCGCTCCGTCAGTTGCAAAGCATCATCGGCCTCTCTGGGGACATGCCAGTTTCTTCCAACAAGTCTGTTCGGTCCCAACTTATATTTGCTAGTCGTGAACTTACTTCGAACTAGAATTTTTCTTGTGTTTCTCTTTTATTGTTCTCTAATCTCATGCCTCAGGCCAGTGTGTTCTCAGCCTTCCGAATGCTGCGACCCTTTAATACAGGTCCTCATGTTATGTGACCCCCCCTCCCATCATAAAATTATTTTGTTACTACTTTATAACTGTAATCTTGCTACTGTTATGAATCGTAATCTAAAGGCCTGATATGCAGGCTATCTGCTACGTGAGTTCTGTAGAAATCTTGACCCACAGGTTGAGAACTGCTGCCTTAGACAACTGCGTAAAATAAATCCCAACATTGGCAGCGTATTTTCAACCTATGCATTCAACATTTACATTTACACATCTAGCTGGGCTCTGTGAGAATCCAGTGCTGAAGAACACACAACTTCAGGACAGCATAGCCTCAAACAACACAGGCTGGCTTCTCCACAGGTCAGGGCCAGACAGACCACCTGGCCATGGCTACTGATCGGCCTCCTGACATAGGCCATGAAAGTACAGAGATACTTGAGTGCTGTGGCCTGTTGGGATACCGTGCCACACCTACAGCCATATTCATTTGTCCCTGGGTCCGTCCTGAAGCTGTGTGGGAGGAGAGCACGCGCATGCACAGGTGCCAGGAGGGGCCACTGGAGCCACTGGGACAGGATTGCCGACGTCCAACACTGATCTTACCTATTTCCCTTCATCCACCTGACCTTGGTCTCTTTATTTCTCTGATATTTTCTTTTTTGAGAGAGGGTCCTGTGTAACTAAGTCTGGACTCAAACTCTCTATACCGCAGAGGATAACTTTTGACCTCTGGTTCCTTCATCTCCTGGAATGTTAGAATTGTAGGCATGCATAACCTTGTTCAGTTTCTGCAAAGTGAGGGAATGAACCCAGGGCTTTGTGCATGCTACGCGAGTGCTCTAACAACAGAAGCCACATCTCCAGACCCTTCTGTTTTTCTTTCATTTCAGTGTTCCTCCTTCTGGTTTAGAGGTTATTAAGTCTGTCTGTCTTAGGTCAGGTTTAGGGATGGAGCAAGAGTAAGAGAAAGAAAGTGTCTTTGACTCGGTGGATCAAGTTACACTAATATTTATTCATAACCAACAATGACAAATATAAAGCAAAAAGGGATCGCATTCATTCACACACACACTCTCACCTCTGGCCTGGTAAGTGCTGTAGCTTAGTTCCGATGGAAGCACAGGCAAGGCCCACAAGTGTTTCCTCACTGTGCTTTGGATCCCCACTGGAGCCCTGGTCCAGAGTTGGGGTGCCTGGAATCAGTGGGCTGGCTCTGGGAATGAGTCAGTTTCAACACGAAGAGTCTCCGTTGGAGCTCTTGGGAATGAGCCCAAATCTTGGCTATCAGACCAGGGTTTTTAAGTCTCTTTCAGCTCAGGCCTGCAGCACCACCGTATTTGACACTAGATTTATCATCTACACACACACACACACACTCCAGACTTGGTCTTCATGGCATCTCTTTTAGTCATTTAAAATGGAGGCGTTCACTGAGTCAGGGCGTTTACCTTCGTCACATTTCACACTCACACACTCTGGGCTGGGTTACATTTGTAATTTCTTTTATACTGCTTACATTAATCCCTGACACTGTCACTGATGTTTTAGTGGTACCTGAAAATCCTACTTAACCAAATTCCAAAGCAAGAAAAGTTGTGTCTAATAGCCTTGAAGTGTAAAGAAGTTCCTCTGGTAGAATTTTTGCTCTTGTTGTCAATTGACTAGCATTTGGGGGATGGGGGGGTTGTTAGGATGGAACCCACAAAGTGATGCCTGCTAAGCAAACTACTCAGGGCTAAAGTCCTGCAATGCCTCTTATATCACAGAGACAGTGCCGTCATTATCTGGTCTGTTTCTGAATGTGTCTGCCTCTGTCCCTCCTGCCTTCTGTGTGGGTCCATGTGTCTCGGACTTTGAGAGTCGAATGCTTTTATTTGGCTGAGGCAGCATCGACCAGTGAGGTTCTGGCATGATCAGGTGACTGCATGGTCTCCAATTGTGTTTATTACCTGCGCCACACAGACAGGCAACAGCCGCCTGCTCTCAGCCCACCCTCCACACACTGTGCCCACGGAGCTCTGCCTGCTTTCAGGAAGCCAACATCTGAAGGGTGGCCAGGATGGTTCAGTGACTAAAGGTGCCCACCATCAGTTGTGATGACCTGAGTTCAATCGCTAGAACCCGCACAGTAGGAGAAAACTGGCTTCTTCTAGTTGTCCTCTGATATCCACATGTGTGTCATGACCCTTGTGCCCATATGTGTGAATGCTAAAGTAGAGAGAGAGAGAGAGAGAGAGAGAGAGAGAGAGAGAGAGAGAGAATCAACAACACCGTCATCGTCCCTTCCTGTCAACCTTCCAGTCATCCATTCATCTAGGGGTGTGGCTTATTCATTCATCCTGGACGATTTGGGCTTCTAGAAACTGTGCACTGAGCCAGGTAGTGATGACACATGCCTTAATCCCAGCACTCAGAAACAGAAGCAGGTGAAGCTCTGTGAGTTCAAGGCCAGCCTGGACTACATAGTGAGTTCCAGGCCAGCCAGAGCTACAAAGCGAGAACCTGTCTCAAAAACAAGCAAACAACAACCAACACTACACTGCCAACACTGGCCAATTAAAACCCCTTTAAATCTTGCCCCGAAGCCCCCTCTCTCCCTCTATCACTTGGGCTTCTGGCTAGTCTTTTCTAAACCTTCCCAGGGACTGCACACAATCCCCTTCTCCATTGTTTGAGCTGCCTGGTTTCTGTGTTGCCTTTTGAATGATTTTTTGTTCCCCCCCCCCCGTTAATTCCTGCCATTCTACTATCCACTGTTTCGAAGTTCTGCCTTTGGGGGCTTGGGTGTCAGTTAGTCGTTCTTGCCTAGCGTGCATGCAGTGCTAGCCTCAATCCCTGGCAACAGATAAACTCTGAGAGATTGAGGCAGGAGGATTAGAAATTCACAGTCACCTTCAGCTTTGTAGAAAGTTCAAGGACAGCCTAGGATACAGGAAACCCTGTGTCAGAGAGCACTACTAGGCCTTGTACTTTAATAAAATTACTGGGTTGTTAGTTGGGTGGTAACTTAGTGGATAGAGGACTTAACCAGTGACATGCATGAGTTCCATATCTGACCACACGCATGCACGCCCACACCTGTGCATCACAAACACGCATCTTCCCGGTGGTCATCTTCATAGTTTATTTTTCTCTCGTGGAATTATGGGACTCACGTCCTGTGTCTAATTGTCTGGGGATTCTAGTTGTCTTACCCGGCTTGTTCTTTCAGCAGTATCTACTCAAACTTGCTCATATTTTACTGGGAACTGTTTTCTTTATCAAATTATTAGTAGAGATCGTTTGCATTCCTTCCTGGATGCAGGGTTCACCCTCCACAGAACAAAGTCTGCTCCACTCACGTCAGAGCCACCTCAGGCATCTCTCTACTTCTCCACCAGTCAGATAAGACTCTGTCTTGCAAATCCACAGACGGGTTGACTTGGCATTCCCCTTTTCTAAGGATCTCTCCTTCCGTTCTTCTCAGGATCAGGGGCAAGGGTGAGGTGGGCTGGAGAAACCCTTTGTGAAGTTTCTGCTTTACCGGGGCAGAGATCTCTTTACTCCAGAGGATGATTTTCTGTCTCCTGTACTCCAGGAGACATTGTAGCTGGCCTCCTTTGGCAAAGCCTCAGAACTGAGACCTCTCGCTCTTCTGCCTGCAGGACTTCCCTTGCTTCTCTGCTCTGTTGACTCCCCATGACTTTAGAGCGTTGTTTCTCCTATCTTCTGCCCTACATTTAATTGGCTTGGAGGCCACTTATATGGATGCCTCCCTAAACCCAGGGACCTGCCTCCTTAAGTACGTCTTCCCAGCCTCTACTAAGGTCCTGTCTGGTGGTGTTCCCCTCTACACTCCCTTCCTCAGGACGGCCTAGGCCCCCTGGGTCTAAAGGCAATTTGCCCTGCTGCAGCTCCTTGGCTTGGAGCTAGCTAGCCTATTCTTGTTTCCTGACCCTGTCCGAGAGGACACACACTTTACAAAGTGCAATGCTCCCGGCACTGAGACGCCACCCTTGGCTTTGTTCCTGGTCACCTCCTAGCCTGGCATCCTAAGGTCAATGGCTTGAGCCACATATGGGACAGGGATTTGGCCTAAGTCAACCCCAACTCCATGGGATGTCCAAACAGCTTCAGAATGACAGCTGTTGGATCACCCTTGCCATCATCTCTCAGTCCCCTGTGCCCACCTCCACCTTGGTCATGCCAGGACTCAGCATTCAGGTCCACCCAGGGCAGGAAGGGCTGGGGTTTCGAGGGTCCTGTTCAAGTGTCCTGGAACAGCATGGACACTAGGTCTCCCCTGGGCACCACCTCCAGGAAGACAATAGGTGGGCAGAGATCTAGAAGAAAGACTGGAAGGAAAAGGCCAGTTTCAGGACCAGTGGGACCCTTCCCTGGGAAGGTAGGCCTTTTAGAGATGGGAAGATCTTGCATTCACTGAGCACTAGGTCCGGTTCTCAGATGCTTTGCTGTCTCAGCCTACCAGATAGAACCCTGGTAGTGATGTCTAAGCTTCCTCCCAAAGTGGGAATGGTACCTCCGGTTCTGTTCCTAGCTCAGCCCTACAGTGTAGCACAGGGACTCAGCCTACCTACTCCTCCCAGCTCAGACTGTCTATGCCTTCGCGTTCTTCAATGGGAGGCAGTTATGGAGGGACAAGATGAAGTCATTCCCAGCCCTTGTGGTCTTTACCCCGGATTAACACACACACACACACACACACACACACACACACACTCCTTGGCCCCTGTTTGGGTTTTCTGAAAGCTAGTAAAGGCAGGGTGGCATCCATGAAATGAGTAGGGTTGGGAGCCTGCTAGTAGGGTTGGCTTTCCTTCTGTGGGTAGTGAAGGTGTGAAGCAAGTGTTCCTTTTTACACTCTGACCTTAGAATCCTGGTCTCAAGGACCGAGGAGTCTGACGGTTGGACTGGTAGGCGTGGTTTAAGGGTATAATGGGTGTGGTCTCGGGATGCGATGAGTGTAGACAGTAAACCGGTGGTCCTAGAGTTCACACTCACCAGGGCAGACAGGACTGAAGCAGGAGACATAGTTCTCCACTGTTGGCGGGGTTCAGAACAAGTGAGTGGGGTAGGGACGGAGCAATGGTACTTCAGGCAGCCCGACGGTGGAAACAGTGACTGTGGGCTTTGGGGATGGGAGAGTAGGAGGAGCTGTAGAGCGGATCAGTAGGGTTGGGGCGGCGGCCCTGAGTTGCAGAAATTGATGGCCAATAGTTCCGAAGGAGGGCGTGGGATTGTGCTGCGGAGGTGAGGCAGTGGGCGGAGCAACGTGTTGTGGGAGCAGGAATGAGGCGGTAGATGGCGACAGAGCGGTGTGAACCGTGGGATAGGGCCGTGGACAGGCACCTTAGTGGGATGGGGGAATGAGAACAAGGGGATGGGTTGGGGCTGTGGACGTGGAGTAGGGGAAAACAGTGGGTTGGGGCAGTGGGTAGTGGGAACACGGCAGTGGGCGCAGCAGTGGGAAGGGCACCGGGTGGGGGGTGTTGCTCCCCATCGGGCCAGCGGGGCGGGTCTCAGCACCCCTTTCCTCGCAGGGCTTCCGTGTGATCTCCAAGCGCCGTGCCTAGTTGGCTGTGGCTTCTGCCCGCTCCGCCCAGGCCCTGCAAGCCTCTCCCTGTGCCTTGATACCGCAGGGCGCCTTCAGCTACTGCTGGGGCGGTGGGCGGCCAGGCAAATGGAGGAGCCCATGACGAAGACCAGGATGAGAACGAAGACCGAACCGAGACGCCCCCAGATCATGGCGTCTCTGCGGGAACCGACACATAGACGAAGGACCTTGTATACAGAGCTATTTTACAGAAATTGCGATTGCCGCCATGGTATTTCTTGTGGAGCCTCACCCTCTCCTGTTGCCCGCATCCCGTCCTCCTCCTCAGTCCCTGGGCAGACATTCATAAGCCCGTTACCTCTAACCCCACGGTGACTCTAGCCAAAAAAACAAAACAAAACAAAACAGAGGAGACACCCTTCTCAGGCACTTAAGACGATATCTCCTCTCTGAGGGTCGCCTTTTGCTGCTGGGTGGCCACTAGGGAGAGTCCCTAACAGGACACTCATTCATTTATTCAAGTCTGGCTGTGCAGCTCCCCACGCTTTGTACTCAAGTATGGGTTCTAGGTAAGGGGACATGAACAGGATGCCCGCCTTTGGGGTAAATCCCTCAGGTTCTATTACAGTACGAATTTGGAGCCCTCTGGTGTTCAAGGAACCAGACAGTCCATGAACACCCAAGCATGGGAAACGCCCCTAGTCCTCCCTGCACTCAGGCTGGCATGTGCCCAAGCTGAGGGTTCCTGACAGTGAACAGAGCCAGGTCTTGGGGACACTGGAAGTCTGCTAGTGTGTGAATGTGTACCCCAAAAGTTCATGTCCTGGAAACACGGCCCCTGGTGCAGCAGCACTGAGAGAGGAGACCTCTGCCAGGACCTTTGTAAACCGATGAATCCTTTCACGGATTAATAAGTTGTCTTGACTATGGCTTTGTTATAAAGGCAAGTTCCCTCGGGTACACTTGCTCAGTCTGCATGTGATACCTCCACATGTCGTGACACAGCCCAGAGCCATCAGACACACCAAACACCCAAGCATTAGACGCTAGCCCCATTCTCCCAAACTTTCCTGCCTCCAGAACGATGAGCCAAATAAAACTCTGTTCTCTATACATTTCCCATTGTGACATTTTGTTTGGACAACAGGAAGTGAGCCGAGAAGGAGAACCCTTGTCCCCTTGTCCCTAACCTGGAGAGACGGTGGCAAGGGACAGAAGTGAGGGGTCCTTTGGTCCTCTCTCTAATGCTCTTTCTCTTTGGCCAATCCTTGCTTCAGAAGGTTCACTTAGGGTCACTCGCAGTCCCTTCTTCACGGCACTTGGATGACGTACTCAGAGTAGCAGATGTGTCTTTCACCTGGCTGATAAGCCTGGTCCGAGCCAGCCATAAAGTCTTGACAAGAGCGGACCCACAGGGGTCTCCGCCTTTCTCTTTACTCCTGTGAAACTGCCTATGAGATCATTTTAAGGCCTCCGCCTAAGTCACAGCAGTTTCCACTGGAGCCCCCGGATCACACAGCTACAAGAGGGCTGGGGATAGCAAGGCCTTTCAGAGCTGGCCTTCCTAGTTCCTTCAGTCCCACCCACTGCCAAACCACATTTCCATATGGAGGCTGTATTGGACTTTGTCTGTCTGGGACTGTGGCCACGGGCAAGCAGGGCTGCTCCCTCCCCCATTTTCTTGTCTCAAAGACAGTGCCCTGTATAGTTCCATCAGTGACCACAGAGATTCCCACCCACCAAGTACTGGTCCGACCCAGATGATTAAAGGCTTGGTCTATGGGTTCTGGCACTCTTGGCTGGACTGGTAGGAGGAGGGAGTCCCTAGACATGGGCGAGGCCAGACAGTCGGCCCTAGCTGTGGTCTCTGCTTCTGTCCCACAACCCTGAGCGCCCCCACTCAGCATGCTGCTTGGATTCCCTCCTCACACAGATTCCATGTTTTCCCCTGGTCTGCTGCCCTCCACCCTTAGGATGCCCGTTGAACAACCATCAAGGGCTGAGACATGTCCAGGCCGAGCACCCCGAGATTACTGAGGTGTTTGCCTTTCTCCATGCCTTCTATGCTCCCTTCACATGGTACAGTGGCCTCCCAGGGTCAGAGATGGGAGCAGGGAGTCCCTGTTCTGCCCAGGAAGAAGCTGACATAGGGCCTTGGGCTGAGAGGGCCTTCGGGGTGTGAGATGTAACCAACTTAGTACCTGCTACACCGATCCAAAGGCGGGACAAACCTGATATTTGGTTTTTTTTTTTAAGACAGGGTTTCGCTGTGTGGCCCTGACTGTCTTGGAACTCCCTTTCTCTGCCTCCTGAGTGCTGGAACTATAAAGGTATGTGGTGCCACCACACCTGGCCAAATCTGGCTCTTATTTTCCCCTGTGACTTGGCACCTAGCAGAAACCCAGGGTCTCCACCTTCTAGGGAGAGTCCATTTTAGTCTAGGAATGGTCTGTTCCTTGTTGACGGAATCTTTGTAGGTCAGTGTCCAGCACAAGGTCCCCCTGAATGTCAGGTTCCCTCTCTACCTCTGTGGATGTTCCCCAGTCACGTAGGAGTTGACCCATCTAAAAGGGGGTTCACACAGACTCACCTTCCTGCAAAGCCTTTCTGCCCCAAACCACCCCGTGAATTTACAGCCTCACACTTCTGACAGGAGTGTTGTTTTCCCATGCTGTTATACAAGGAGCACCATGCAAAAACACAGTCACGGGGTTTTTAGATTGCCAAATTACTCTGCCTCTCTCGGAAGATGAGCTCTTAAGAGGGGAGGCAGGGTTGGTCTCTACATATGTGTCGTCATATAGCCTGACTCCTTAACAGCACAGAACAAATGTTCAATTGATTTTCACCGAGCAGATAAGTCATCTGGGAGCTGTGACTGCTGAGAGGAGCGAGGCATGGAGGGCCACAAGGAGGGGAAGGCACTGGAGTCGTCAGGGATTGGCCTGTACTGTTTTCTAGATGACCACCGAGTCCTAGGCCTTAGGCTAGTCCTCATATATGTCAAGAAGCTAGGGTCGGGATGAAGGTCTGTCACTCTGAGGGGCTAGATAAAGGGTGAGTCCAGACATGGCACAGCTCTCAGCCTCTCAGAGACCCACGTCCTCTCAACCTTTGTGTCGTTTCCTGTTCACAGGGAGGATTCTAGGAGAGAATCCCAACAGACAGAAATATTCAAAATTTTGCTTCTTAAAACTCCATATGTAGGCCAGGCAGTGGTGGCGCACGCCTTTAATCTCAGCACTTGGGAGGCAGAGGCAGGCAGATTTCTGAGTTCGAGGCCAACCTGGTCTACAGAGAGAGTTCCAGGACAGCCAGGGCTACACAGAGAAACCCTGTCTCGAAAAAACAAACAACAACAACAACAAATCCATATGTAAGCACAATCTACATGTGCTAATACTTTTTTTTAACATCATTTGCTCAGTACTTTTAAGCAAGTGCTCATGTAAACTAAAGTTGTTACATTGACCCAGATCTCCTTTAGCTCACAGTAAAACTAAAATTTTTAAGGGAAAAAACAAAGTCCTAACCCAAGCTTACCCAGTAGACTGAGTCAGCTTAGCTGCCCCACCTGTCTCGTGTAGCAATTCAAATTACAAAGTGAGTAAGAAAAAAGATGACATTAAATCAACGTGACCACCTTGGGGACACAAGCCGAGGTGACTAGTGGTCCCAGATCTTGCCTTCGAGGATGAACATGAGTTTTTACGTTTAAATTTTAAAATCTTTTGTCAAAAGATAAGATGCACATAATTATACACTTCTGGTCAATTGATCCTCATCTGGATTCTGGGTCTAATGAGACGGGCCCTATCACTTGTGGGACTAAATTAATTTTAAGAAATGACTACTCCAGCTTCAGGTACGATTTTATCATAATCATTCATTCATCCTGAGATGTCAAACTCTTTATCTCAGGGATGTTTATGCCTGTGCTTGTAGGTATATTTTGTATGTATACACATTTTAAGGATTTTTAAGGATGTTTTAGCCACTACTGCAACCTTTAAAAAACAAAATAGGTTTTTCAAGGCCCATATCTTAGCTAAGCCAATATAAGATACAACACTAAATATTTTTTTAAAGTCTCATTTAAAAAACAACAACAAAAACCAAAACTGATTCGAGGCTTACAAAGACATTTTGGAGTTTATAGAGGGTTTGTTTTTGTTTGTCTTCTCCCTTGCCCCACCCTTGGTTTTTTTGTTTGTTTGTTTGTTTGTTTTTCCAAGAAGTGGGGTTTCTCTGCGTAGGTCTGGCTACCCTGGAACTCACTCTGTAGACCAGGATGGCCTCGAACTCAGAGATCCGCCTGCCTCTGCCTCCCAGTGCTGGGATTAAAGGCCTGCAACACCACTGCCCGGCTATATAGATAATCTTAATGTGTTACATTGTACCATATTATTATACTTGGGGCAACTACTCATTTCTGCTTTTCTTAAAAAAAAAATAAGAGAGAGTTTAGGTAAAATATTTGTTAAATGATTAGCATGCTTACTACCAAGATTAAAAAAGGACTATTAATATGTTATACCTATATTTGCAACTGTTAGGTATTTAAGATGCCATTTATACATTTTCTATGGTCTAGTTACCTCATTTAAAATTATTATTAAAAAATGCTAAGTTTTATAAAAATAATGACAATGATAACGCTTAAGACTATCAAGTAAAGAAAAATATAAAGGCTTTATGTATGTTATATTTTTGGTAAAAAACAAAACAACAAAAAGTTTAATGAAAAAATGCTTTGGATAAAAAAGGATTTTGTTGGGGCTGGAGAGATGACTCAGCGGTTAAGAGCACTGACCACTTTTCCGAAGGTCCTAAGTTCAAATCCCAGCAACCACATGGTGTGGCTCACAACCATCTGTAATGAGATCTGATGCTGTCTTCTGGTGTGTCCAAAGACAGCTACAGTGTACTTACATATAATAATAAATAAATCTTTAAAAAAAGGATTTTGTTTGATAAAATAAAGACTAATCCAAAATAGAAATGAATGGGAATGATGTTAGAAGATTGTAAGTTATCAACATTTTACTATTTTACTTTTGAATATTTTTATTATTTACGTATGTGTACGTGTGTATGTAAGTCTGTGCATGAGGAGGTCAGAGGGGTGTCAGATCCCCTGGAGCTGGAGTTATAGACAGTTGTGAGCTGCCTGATTTGGGTGCTTGGAATCGAGCTCATGTCCTGTGCAAGAACAATATGTACTCTCAATCACTGAGCCATCTCTCCAGCCATAAATATTTTGTTTTTAATCATGTGCATGTGTACTGTCTGCTTGTGGGTTTGTGACTGAGAGTGGAGGGAGTGGAGGAAGCTCTGGGTGAATCATACTGTTGACAGGGACACAGCCATGAGTGACAAGGACAGGGGCATCGACTCATGGGAATTTGGCTAAAGCATTCACCCTGTGGACCAGGCTCAGAAAACAAAGCCTTCCTCCTCTGGTCCAAGCATGAGTGTTATGGACAGTTGATCAGTGTGTACAGAAATGAGCCCCTTCTGCTTCCTCTTGGATGTTTACAGTACTCGCTCCAGACGCCTCCTGCTAGCTAGCTGGTCCCCGCCGTGCTAGACACAACAAGAACACGGACGATGTTACTGGCAGGAGTAGGTACTACTTCACCATGACCCCAGATCTCCTGTACTGTCGTGTGTCCTTCCTTCACTTCCTCCCTGGCCCTAGTCAGGGTTCCAGGATGCAAGTCACAGCATGTGACTGCAGTGTCCAGAGGGATTTACAGATGACAATGAGACATCCAAGATGGATGCTGGGAAGCGAACTCGGATCTTTTGCAAGAGTAGTTCATGCTCTTAACCACTGAATGATCTCCTTTGCTCCATGTTATTAAATTTTTTTATGACCAAAAATCATTATTTTCTCCAAAAATCATGCTTGTTCTCTGTTTAAAACAATGAGGCTTTTTAAAAAAAGATTCACATTCTTATATCTGTAATTTTGCTATTGTTATAAATTATAATGAAAATATTTTTTTTGGGGGGGATAGAGTTTGCCAAAGGGGTCACGACTCACAGGCTGAGAACTCCTGGACTTACGTCAATACCTGTGGCTTCTTTGTGGCTTCTTATTTTTCTTTCTTTTTCCAGTCTGGGTCAACAGAGATGCCGCTGAAGTAGTTGGCCACTACAGTAGTGGGCTCAACTCCAGGTCTCAGCAGACGGAGGTGTGTGGGAAGAGTTAATGCCGTGCACAGACAAACGACATCATGGTGGAGGCTCTGAGGAAAATTCAGACCTGTGGGATGGGGGTAAGGGGCAATGTTCTTTATTGTGAGCAGTCCACAGCACAGAGCTGCAGCCTAACTCTGAATCCTGATGAAAGGGAACTGGGTGGGTAGGGGTGTGTGCGGGCGCACACACATTTTGCATTGCCAACAAGGGAAGGATCTTGCTAATGCTAAGTTAGATAGAGGGTAAGTGAGGAGAGGCATGTTTAGTTAAGGGGTGCCCATTATAAAAGAGAGGAAGGTGCCACTAAGCCTTGTAACCTCCCTTTAGGGGAGAATTAGAGTGCCTGTCATTCTCCTGGAATTCAGGCACTTGTGGAGTCTGTTAAGAGGGTCACAGGTTCACAGACAGGTACCACTTTCCTCTACAGCAGTTGCGACACTGGAAGACTAAAGAGACTACTTCTGGGGGGATAGTGGACCTCTCCTGATTAACTAACCCCTAACCCAAAGCCTAAAGCTAATGACAGATATGTTGCAGTCCTTGTCCAAAGGCCTTTCTACGAGAAAGTACCCATGACTCTTGACAACCATCTGCAGCGGGACAAGCTGGAGGCACAGCTCCTCGCTGCCTCCTAGAGCATTCTGAGATCTGTTCAGTGACCTCCACTCAGGAGAAGCCGGGACTCCTGACTCAGAGAAGAATTCCAAGACCAGACAGCCACTCTCAAGTTACATCTCAAAGTGTTGCTAAGAAACCTCACCCCCTCTGTTCCAGCCTCTCTTTGGCAAACAGGATTATAGTGACTGCAGAAATGCTGTGCATGGTATTACAAACAATAAGATCAAGTCATAAATCGCGGTGACAGTAGGTATACAAGAAAGTTTAGGTATGCTGCCTTTTACTGTGATTGAGATTTCTTGTGACATTCCTGGAAAACTGCAGGTTTGTGTCTGGGAAAGAACAAAGGGCCATACGTGCTAGGCTCTCAGTGGTGTTTCAGCGCCCACGTGTGAAACATCTCTATATCTGTGGAGGCAGTCTTCACAGCCATTGTTCAGACCACAGGGTTCTTTTCAGGTGGTGGAGGCGGTGACGCACACACACCTTTGATTCGAGGCAGAGGCAGGCAGATGTCTGAGTTTGAGGTCAGCCTGGCCTACAAAGTGAGTTCCAGGACAGCCAGGGCGACACAGAGAAAAAAGAGGAAGGGGGAGAGAGAGAGAGAGAGAGAGAGAGAGAGAGAGAGAGAGAGAGAGAAAGGGAAGGGAAAGAGTAGAGGAGAGGGGAGGGGAGGGGAGGGGGGAGGAAAGAGACACTTCCATGGATGCAAGTGGGCTGGTAAGCTGAGGAAAGCCCCCAAAGCACCCATCTGGCTACAAGTATATGGTCCTTCCCAGCCCTCAACCTCTGTATTTTGCAGCCTTTGTTTCGAGCACACTTTATTGGTTGGATGATGCCAGGGTCAGGAAGGTCTTCCAGGCTTCCCCTACAAGCTGGCTTTTTTCAATGCCTGTTCTTTTTTTTTTTTTTTTTTTGGTTTTTTCCAGACAGGGTTTCTCTGTGTAGCCCTGGCTGTCCTGGAACTCACTTTGTAGACCAGGCTGGCCTCGAACTCAGAAATCCTCCTGCCTCTGCCTCCCAAGTGCTGGGATTAAAGGCGTGCGCCACCACCGCCCGGGCTTTTTTCACATGTTGATTTCAATGTAGCTTTTTTTGGAAGGAGTCATTGAGTCACGGTCACTCTATGTAGCCTTGTTTGTCCTAGAACTCAATGGGTAAAGCAGGTCTCTAACAGTGATCCTCCTGCCCCCGCCTCCCCGGTGTTAGAATTAATGGTCTGTGCTGACCACACCCTTACCCACCCCCCACCCCCGCCCCCAACTTAGTGTAGCTTTTTTTCAATTCCCAAGCTCAATGAGAGGAAGAGAAGCCAGGAAGAACCTGGACCTTTGATCAGACCACCTGGGAGACGACATCTCAACCCATCCTCGGAACAAAGGGTTCCCAAAGTACAGGCAGGAAGGCCAAGGAATCCGGTCTTGGCACCACGGGAAAAGCTGCTGGGCAAAAACCCCAATGAGAGCCCCTGGGACCCAGACTCCTGCCCGGGGAGCCAGGCTGGCCAGGCCTGAGAGCAAAGAACCCAAAACGAGGAGCGGCCAGGCTGTGTCCTGGTGCTGACCAGCTATATTGGCAGGCAAGTGGAGTGAAGACACATCCTGCTAAGTGGAGTTTTGCAAAGATGCCACCCGGCGAGGACTAGGGAGGGTGGAAAGGGCACAGAAACCCGGAGCTTCTGGGAGTCCGGGCTGTAGGGCTGGCCGAAGGCGAGAGTCCACTCAGTCTTCCGCCCCCCACCCCACCCCACCCCTGTAAGCCTGCGCCTATCCCAGCTCCCAGCCTCTTCTGGAGTTGTCCTGAATCAATACAGCTTCCAATTAGTATACTGGTTATTTTAATAGTGGTTTTAAACTGCTGCTGATTATGTTGAAAGTTAATAGATTGGAATTGCATTTTTTCTAAAGCTCTGCCCTGATTCCGTTTAAACATTGCAAGGCTGGGTAATGTCTTGTTTGGCATGAATCCCTCGGTCCTCTACCCAGCAAACCGCCCCGCCTCCCACCCGCGCCACGTAAATAAATGACAGTAAGTTTATTTTTTTGCGTTTCATTGGCGCAAAAGATCATGTAGAGGCGGTAGGGATGTGAGTTTCACAGGTCGAGAAGCAGACCCCAGGATTGGGCCTAGGAGACTGCAGAGGTAGGAGCTGCTCTGTGGCTGCGGGTGGAGCCGCGGAGGTTGCAGGGCCCCAGGCAGGATGTAAGAACTGGCTTTGAGGAGAGAGAAATGGTGGCTCAGTAAGAGTCTAAGCCACTGCGATGTGGGGGTGGGAAGGTAGGCGAGGTTCTCCTCACCTAGATCAAGGTGAAATGACCTAAAAGAAGGGCATCTGGGATTCTCTGGGATGGAGTGAATTAGATCACCTGCCTCCCTGCGAAACCATAGTAATCATCTTGGACAGGTGCATCCTGGCTCCCAGCAAAAGGGTCCCCTGGGGGACCAGCCAGGAGCTGGCACAAACACGTCCTTGGCCCCACTTCTCCCAAATGGAGGTCTGGTTTCCACCCTGTTCCTGTCCCGGGGGCCCTACTGGAGAAGGTTCAGTTCCCCTGGGGTCAGCAGTGCCCAGGTGGCGACCGCAGCAGCTGCATGGCGGTTCCTGTGACCTGATGAGACTCATCCCGGGAGCGCAGAGGAGGTGACTATCGCTGGGGAGCAGACAGGGCTTGACTCCTGGACCCTCTGGGCCAGGGAAAGGGGTCACATCTGCTATGGGGGAAAGGCAGAGTCTCCCCTGGGCCTCAAGCTTCGTGATTAAGGGAGGCAGCCAGGAATACAACAACCTCAAGGCTTGGGGCCAGGTGAAAGTTAGGAGCCTGATTTCTGCCTCAAGTTCCCAAGAGCTGAGCATCTGATAACCCACCACCGCAGCTTCTCTCACTAGGGAAGGGCCTCCAACTGCATAGAGCTCGTTCAGGCGCCCGGGGAAGCTGCCAACTCACCTCTCGTCTTCATTGTTCACTCTGCTTCTGAGTCTTGCCGGGTGACCCCATGTGTGTGACCCCATGTGTGTGACCCCACAGAGCTCTTCAGGCCTCTGAGCTCGGGCCTTCATGGCGACTGGGTCACCATACCTGAAGGAGTTAGGTCTCTTGCACCTGTATACGTGCAGGTCACGACTCCCAGCAAGCTCACCTTGCTTTTCCCAGATAATTCAGCACCGCGGAACAAGCAAGCACTTCCTCACTAGCATGCACTTACATATGCATGGAGGATATAACTGCATTCCCTCAGGTCTGTTTCTAGACCATCTTATCCTATTCTGCTGATCCTTACACCTGCCATTTTCCCTTCATGGCACACAGTCATGAACGAGGCAGAGTGAGACCTACCACTATTTTTTTTTAAAGACAGGGCCTCACTGTGAATCTCTGACTGGCATAAAACTCACTGTGGATACCTGGCTACAAATTCGGGGTGTTCCTTCTGCCTCTGGGTGCCGGGATTACAGCCTCTACTCCCACCATGGCAGCCCACTATCTCAGATCTGGTGTTTGTCTTAGTCAGTGTTCTGTTGCTGTGAAGAGACAACATGACCAAGGCAATTCTTATTTAAAAAAAAAAAAGCATTTACTTGGGGCTTGCTTATGGTTTCAGAGCATAGTCCATTATCCTCATGGTGGGCAGACATGGTAGCTGAGAGTTTTACATCCAGAGCAGCAGGCAGCAGGAAGAGAGAGCCTCTGGACCTGGTGTTTCAAAGCCTCCCCCTCCAACAAAGCCATACCTCCTAATTCTTCTTAAGTAGTGCCCTAATAACTAAGTGTTCATATGAGCTTTTAAGGCCACTTTTATTCAAACCACCACAATTTTAGTTTTTCTAGTTTGGTTCCTTCCATGTACATTTTAGAATCAGTTTGTCTATGTCTACACTAAAGATCCTACTAGAGACAGGCATGGTGGCATACACATAGCACTTGGAAATAGGAGACAGGAGGTGGGAGGATGATGAGTTCAAGGCCAGTCTCATCTATGTGTCAAAGTCCTGTCTAGCCTGAGCTACATGAGACCTGTATCTAAACAAACAAATCCTGCTAGAATTGTGTTATCTTGTGTTAGCATCTTGTGTTAGCAAGATGACTTAGTGGGTAGAATGACCTGAGATCCATCTCCAAACCCACATATAGCTGGGAGGAGGGAACTGACATCACGAAGTTGTCCCCTGACAGCCACCTGGGCACCAAGGCACATGTACCCACACACGTACATCATGCATATACACAGTAAGCGATGTTTAGGAAAAATCTTGCTGGAATTTTGACAGCGTTGTGTTAAATATATAAATCACCCTTTGGAGCATCTTCACTATTTTGTCTTCAAATCTCCTAAACTGTTGATTCCATTTGTGGAGGTTTTCTTTGATCTTTAAAACAAAACAAAACAAAACAGCATTTTATAGTTGCCTAGGGCTCCCTTTTCCCTATAGTGGTTCTCTCTCTCTCTCTCTCTTTCTCTCTTTCTCTCTCTCTTTTCTTTTCTTTTTGGTTTTTCAGGACAGGGTTTCTCTGTGTAGCCCTGGCTGTCCTGGAACTCACTCTGTAGACCAGGCTAGCCTCGAACTCAGAAATCCTCCTGCCTCTGCCTCTGCCTCTGCCTCCCAAGTGCTGAGATTACAGGTGTGTGCCACTACTGCCCTGATGGTTGCTATGTTCTAACTACAATTCAGCTGCTGTTATGAATCATAGCATAAATATCTGATACTCAGGATATCTGATATGCAGGATCTGACAAGTGACCTTCAGAGAGGTCTCCACCCACAGGTTGAGAACTACTGCTCCAACAAAAACCAACCACTTCTGCATTGTGATGCGTAAGGGGAAATGGCAGGAAGATACAGGGGACCTCCAGAACCAGAGTAACTCACAAGATCAACAGTGTATCTAGACGCTAGCAACAGTCCATTTTCAACACCATCAAAAACAATACAATACATCGAGGTAAGGATACAAGTAGAGAATTGAAACATCTCCTCAGATATTGTAACAAAGAAGACACAAGAGTGAAGGCAAGCACAGTGGGACATTTCTGAAATCCTCAGTGCTGACTCAGGAGGTTGAGGCAAGAAGATGAGGAATTTAAAGTTGTCCTTAGTTAAATGCTGAATTCAAGTCTAGTATGAGTTACGCAAAACCATGCCTCAAAACAATAGCAAGGAAAAAAAGACAGAGATATTTTTAAGCACACACACACACACACACACACACACACACACACGTGCTGGTAATCCCTAGTGTTTGGCCATGCGGGTTATCCAAATTGATATTCAAGAGTACCCCTCCAACCCATCAAAAGAAGGCTGGTGAGATGGCTCAGAGGTTGAAAATACTGGCTGCTCTTCCAGAAGTCCTGAGTTCAATTCCCAGCAACCACATGGGGGCTCGCAACCATCTGTAACGATGCCCTCTTCTGATGTGACTCCTACATTTAAATAAATAAACAAACAAGCAAATAAATAAAGGAGTATACTAGCAAGCTGTGGGAACAGCAGCGCCCCCTAGAGCATGCTGATGGGAACGTAAAATAATGTGTAATCAGTTTCTCCAGATGTTAATAAACTTGCCACCCAGCAATTCTTGCCTTTTGTCATTGTTTGTTGTCTTTTATCTACCTGAGAAAAATGTGTTCACACAAAGACCAATCCACAAATCTCTGTCATAGCTACATTCATCACAGTCAAAGTGCAGAAACCCGTTGGAATGTGCCTCAGCTGATGAAGGGACAAAGAATGGGTTATCCCTTCAAGGAAACATCGCGGCAAAAGTAACTACTGCTTCCACAGAGCAGACAAACCTCAAAATGACCTCCTGTGAGAGCTGCCAGAGACTGAACTCAACAAGTCGTGAGACTCCATCCAAACGAAATGTCCAGAAAAGGCAAATCTATAAAGCGAGCAAGCAGGCTGACAGTGGGAAGAGGAAGTGACATCTGCAGGGTCTGAGAGCACTTGGAGGGGTTGGAAATATTCTAAAACTAGATGTGGGGATGGATACGCAGCTAGAGAAATTTACTAAAAGCATAGAATTGTGGGCGGACTTCTGAAACTGCTCAAAACCGGTGGATTTTTATAGAATGTAAATCACACCCTAACGAAGTTGTTTTAAAAATACCTTTTGCAGATTTTATTAGGTTTCTATTTAATTCTCTGAGCTGTTTAAAATGACTCAGAGTATTAGTTTAGGAAGAATTTGCTTTAAAAAAAAAAATCTCAGCTAGCTGAAAGAAAGAAAGCCTGTTCTGCCTGAGCAGGCCTTAGCAGTTCAGTTGTGACCACTGCAGCCATGCCCATTCTGTGGCTGGGCAAAGCTCATAGCCCTTGACCCTTCTAAACCATCTCCTACCCCAGGCCCCCCAACCATGAACCGGTAGGAGCTCTCTCCAACCTGGCTCTCCTTGAAGCTGCCTTCCCGCAGATCTCGAGCTCTGCAAGGAAGAGGCAAAGCACCTACAGGGACAGAGGGATGGGATCGCCTGAGAATCCAGCAGAAGACTGGAGCTGAGGTCGCTGGTGCATTGAGGAAAAAGGCAGGACAAGGAGGGTGCGTGCCTGGGCCAGAAGGTTTGCAAACGAAGCTGGAACTTCTGCCTCCCCCAAATCTCTCGGCCAGCAGGGGGCGCTGCGACCAGTAACTCCGCAGTCTGGGTACTCGCCGTTCAGAAACTTGGGGTGTTCCCGTGGTAACCGGAGTGGGAAAATATGCGAAGTGACCTGGTGTCCTGACCACATCCTCGTTAAGTCCTCCACTTTGCCTCAGTCTGAGCCCCTCCATTCAATGCTCTTATGGTTTCAGGCGTGAGACCACCGCACTGGGGACTGGATGAAAGAGGACCACCGCTACCCACTATCCCAGTGCAGTATCTCATGCATCTGGCCAGCCTCGGACTGGGGCGACCCGCACACCCTGAAGGCAAAAGCGTTCGGTTTGTTTTTATCAATGAGGGCATCAGGTACAAGGAAGGCTGGAGGTGAAGACCTGAACGGCGCCTACCGCGTGGAGTCGTGCAGGCTGCTATTGAAGGGCCAGCCAACTAGGGCTAAGCTCAATGTGCCCTGTACAGGAGCTAGGACCTGCGGGTCCCTCATACCACGCCCGCAGGTGTCCTGGTGCGATCTGGACAAAGGGTCACTTTTGTTGGTCCTCCTCCTTGGAGCCCATCCCTCTTCAGGCCCCATAGCAGGCTCAGGGTGCCCACAGCTAATCTGGCCAGCAGAGTCAGGTACCTGCCAGAGGAGGCGGCAGGGTTCAGCTGATCACATAGTGGGGACACAATGTCCCAAAGGCTAGAGGATGGTGGAGGGGAGAGCAGGGGAAGGCCAGTGGACCATAGCCGGAAACCCTAGTCCCACCCAGTCCTAAAGGACTGCTGCCCCAGGATAAGCAGTGTCCTCTTGCCCTAACCGGTCAGCACAGACCCAGCCTGCTCCCACACGTTTGTCCTCGGGTGCTTGGGGGAGGGCCTTCGCGTGTATGGTATCATGGGGCGGGATCTTTCCCAGTCTGTGCAGCCTGCTGCCTGGCTGGGTCAGGGTGACCTTCTAACTCCCAAACCATCTGAACATCACATCTCCCCCCCCCCACACACACATACACCCCAATCTTGGAGAACCGTGACCTCTCAGCCCCTTCCTGAGACTGGGCTGGGACTGTCCTGTCCTTTCCACCTGCCTTTGTTCCTGCTTTGAGGGTCTGGCCTGTTGCCCACCCCAGCCCTGCCTTTCCCGTTGTCCTCCATAATCATTTTCTCTCTGTCCCTTCCCCTCATCTCTGTTTCTGTATGTCTGTGTGTCTCTTCTCTCTCACTCCCTCCCTCCCACCCTCTCCCTCCCTCCCTCTTTCCCTCTCTGTCTCTCTGTCTCTGTCTCTCTCTGTCTCTCTCTGTCTCTCTCTTTCTCTCTCTCTCAGACTCATACACTCACACATACATATACATACACCACCACCACCCTCTTTGGGTGATATACCCTAAATTTTCCTTGCCCTGGGTTCTTTGGAGGCAGGGCTTCCGACTGTCCAGGTAAATGAAGTCCTGGATATTCTTCCAACGTCATCCCATGGGAAGACAAGATGGCTCAGAGGGTAGAACTTGCTGTCGAGTGTGATGATCTGGGTTGGAGCCCCAGGATCTTCATGGTATTAGAAGAGAACCGATTGCTGCAAGCTGTCCCCTGACGTGTGTGTGTGTGTGTATATATAAATGTAATAAAAGTTTTAAAAATAAAACCTGCACTACAAAGTCATCACTGGCCAACACCACCTTAGGGATGCACAGTCATGCAGCCATACTGTCCATAAGGCAGGCGGGTCAGGGGTCCCATCGAGTAGCCTATCTAGAAGGACCAGGTGCATAGGGCCTCCTGCAATGACGGTCCCCTCTGTGCCTGCCTGTCTTCTGCTGGCTCCAGGTTGCTCCTCTACGGTCATCTTCTTTCTCCTACCAGCTCCCTGGCTAATCCCCAAGGACCTGCCTCCCAGGAGACTCCTCCACAGGCTACTTTGCCCTTCGAGTAGGGGAGGGTGAGTCATGGTGGCAGCAGTGTCACATGGAGGTGGGAGTGGGAAGGACATTCTAGTATGCACAGCAGGCTTTGCCTAGGCTAATTCTGCACAGATGTACACATGCATGCACACACCAGTTCACATACCGGGGGACACACGCACATATACATGGGACCACAAATATAGACACTCACAGAGACCCATTTTCATTGGCATATGGACTCATGGGCACAAACACATGCACACATACACACACACACACACACAGACGTGCTTAAGGTAGGCACTGCAGGAGCCCAGAAGTGTGTGGTCACATGAGCAGCCTGCTCTGCCCCCATCGCGTACATCTCTCAGCTGTAGGACCCAGCAGGAGAAGGCATCCCTGGGCCCTCTCAGCCTTTGCTTCTGAGGTCAGTCTCCCTGTCCTTGGATCCTTCCTCAGCCACCTCGAGTAGAGCAGGCTATTCTACTGGAGCATTAGACCAACCAGGAAGAGGGTCCTACAGTACATATGCCCAGTTTACTAAGACTTCAGAGCCCTGCCTTTCCTTTCTTAAGGCCTGATCTGCTTTTGGAGATGTGTGTGTGTGTGTGTGTGTGTGTGTGTGTGTGTGTGCGTGAGAGAGAGAGAGAGAGACAGACAGACAGACAGACAGACAGACAGACAGACAGACAGAGAAAGAGATTAGGTCTCGATTGCTAGACCTTGGACTTACAGCAAACTCACACTCCTGCCTCTGCCTCCCAAGTGCTAGGATTCCAGGGATATATCACGGTGACATAGGCCTGGTCTATCGTGCCGGCTTGTAAGCTTCTTGTCCCTTCTCTAGATCTCAACAGGTCCCTCTCTGTCACATCGGAAAGCATGGCGCCTACTTGTGCCTCAGTCACTGCCCTTTGAGGGCCAAGTACTACCAGGGCTCTCTGTTTCCCTCCCCGGTGGAAAGGGGGAAATGTAAGAGAGCCTACACAACACACATGCAAGGAAGTGGATAGCAAGTGATAGTAGGTGGAGCCCTGGGAGCCCCAAGAGAGGCCTGACTGGCAGTGTGTGTGTGGACTGAGCATCACAGGGTACCTCCAAGCCCTGGCCCTCTCTATCACCCACCACAGGAGGAGGAAAAGACCCAGTGACCCCATTGGGTGTCCTGGTTAGCTTTCATTGTCAACTTGGCATAGCTTAGAATCATCTGAGTTAATGTCACTCAGGGATTGGCCAGTTCAGACTAGCCAGTGGCCTTGTCTATGAGGAATGGTCTGTGATGATTGATGTGGGAGGGCTCAATGTTATTATTATTTTTTTAAACAAAATCTCAATCAAATTTTACCAATGAAGACTTTGGAGTCACATGTCTGCTCAGAGAAAGCACTCGGCTGAGACGTCCAATCCCGGCAATCCCCTTGCTTTCAAAAAACTTACTTCAGACTCAATGTCCCTCCCTTCTACTTCCTGTGCATCTGACTCCTTCTTACTTTCTATGGCTTTATTTTTTTTCTTAATAATCCTATGTTCACTTCCTTTCAACCAGTTGCTTGTTCTACCTCTAGACCTATGGGCGACTATATTTAATCCTGTTTACAATATTCAAGCAGAACGCTCTTGGATTAAAGGTGTATGCTAAGGCTGAGTCACACCACAACTAAAAACAGTTTCTTCCAGTAAACAATACAATCTCGGGGTTCAAATCTCAGGTGTGATCAAATAGCCTACAAGAGTTCTGCACACTGTCAGGGGCACCATCCCAAGGCAGGTGTGCCTGGGCTGTATAAGAAAGCTAGCTGACCTAGAGTCTCTGAGTAAGCTAGCGCGAGCTTGCCAGCAAGGAACATTCCTCCGTGGGTTCTGCTGGAAGTACCTGCTTCAGCTCCTGCCCTGACTCCAACGTCCCTCCATGGATCGTGACCTGGAAGTGTAAGAACTAAAAGTTGCTTTGGGTTAGAATGTTTTAGAACAGCAACAGAAAAGAACCTAAAACACTGGGTTCAAAGCAACCCCTGCCAGGCCTCGTTCTCTCTAGGTCCTAGGACCCAACATACCTGGTACTCAGAAAACCTGGAACAGATTCCTACGCCTGCCCAAGGCCTGTGGTGAATGGTACAGACAGCGATTCCGCCATGTCTAGCCTGAGGCCTTATATCCAGCACCTCTCTTCTCCTGGTCCCTTGATTACTAGAGTGGTCCATGATGTGGGGTCACTGGCCACAACGATTGAAGGGAAGAGAAACAGTAGCCTCTCTCAGGAAAACTGTGACTGTTCTCTCTTCTACAGGGCTGCAGTCATATGCCAGTTTTCTAACCAGAACCTCAGAATGAAGCCAAAGCTTTCAGAGCTGTCTCTGTAGACCACAGGGCCTTGGGAATGGTCTGGTATAGCCTCTGGCAAAGGTCGAGCCAAGGATGTCCCCTATCTCCTCACTCCCCACTGCGTGACACCATGTTAATGGAAGACCAGTTGGCAGCTGGGCCCGGCAGGGTGGGTGACTCACACTAGCATAGTGGTCAGCAGGGGCCGGAGGCCAGATCACAGCCAGTTGCTATCTCTCAGCCTCTTACTGGGAGGAAGCATCTATGATCATACTGCCCTCAGGGCATCTTCCGTGTTAGGTAGAAACCCTGTGCTGAGGGTCCAGCTCTGAGCCCACTTAGTTGTTATGACTTAGGTAGTTAAAGTCTTCCTGAGCCTCAGTTTCCCCACGGGGTTCATGCAGTGCCAGACAGAAGTGGCCCACTGCAAGGAGCAGAGGAACCCCTTTGACTTATTCAGGAGGAAGCCTCTACCCTACCGCTGCTAGGATTAGCACCCCACCCCCACCCCCACCTCAAAATAAACCCCCTCCTCTCTTAAGTTGCTTTGGGTTAGAGTGTTTTAACACAGCAAGTAGAACACTGACCTAGTCTGGTTTCTAGTTGCGAGGATCCAATATACCTGCTGCCCGGAGATGCTTTCCTGAAGGCGTATGATCAGGAAGAAGGCAGTAGCCCATGCTGGAGGGGCAGCCCCTGCCACAACCTGCCACAGGGTAATAAAAAAAATGGGTCAGTTGTGTAATGAAAGCTCGGGGTTTCACTAAGGCTGACTGGCAGCCGTGTGTCCCCACCCCATCAGAGGTTCCTGTCGAAAGAGCACTGGAGCCGCTGAGAAATCCAGGGCAGAGTTCAGGGGTGAACAAGGCCTCTGGTCTCCCTGTCTAACTCATTGCTCTATGCTCAGGATCCAGGAATGCTTGATACTTCCCCTTCCATCACCCTGGACTTGGGACTACAACTTCTCTATACTGCCTTATCCAAGCTCCTCCCGGGGCTGTGTCCAGAATCTGGCTACTCAATAGCTCTCTGTAGAAAGCCCTGTTCTTCTGTCCAGCAAGGCCAGCAACCAACACCTTCTTCCTTAGGTTCTCCTCCTGGGACCCCAGTGTGGTGCCACTGGGAGGCCTTGGTAACTTGCCAGATGCCGAGCCTCTGTTGTCACCACAGACGAAGGCTGCATCCTGTGACTGTGGGTCAAACGGGTGAACCTCCAGATCCTCAACTCTTGCCTGCTCAATCCAGTCCTTGCTTGTTTGCCTGGGGTGTCTGCAGCTTCTACCTCAGACAACCTTTTCAGACCAGGTGTGAACTACACAGCAGCATCTGCTGTGTCTCTCTAGAACGCCATCTCTCCTGCTAGGACACTTGCAGACCAGGGTCTCTCCTCCTCAGGAGGAGCAGGCAGGCTCTCAAGGCCTCCAGGCACCACTTCCCTTTGGCACTGAAGCAAGACCAGGACTTCATTTCTGGAGCTGCCTCGGAGACCATGCGGGTCCCCGCTTCCCTCTATGGGAAGTCATCATGGCTTTGGGCCCAATAGATGAGGAGGCAGGTCACAAGAGGACAGGAAGAGCATCCTTGTAAGCTGGGCAGTGGTGGCGCACGCCTTTAATCCCAGCACTTGGGAGGCAGAGGCAGGCGGATTTCTGAGTTCGAGGCCAGCCTGATCTACAAAGTGAGTTCCAGGACAGCCAGGGCTACACAGAGAAACCCTGTCTCGAAAACAACAACAAAAAGAGCATCCTCGTGGTCAAATTTCACCCCCTCAAGGGCACCCAATGGTCTTGCTGTGACCTGGCTGGGGCTTTAGTGATATTCAAACCAACCGCCCTGCTAAGCATTATGTAGGCTCAGCCTGCAGAACCTGACTGGTCTGAAGGATGTCTTATTGTTGTTTGTCTGTGTAGCCCTAGCTGTCCTGGAACTCTGTAGACCAGGCTGACCTCAAACACAGACGTCTACCTGCCTCTGTCTCCCTAGCGCTGGGATTAAAGGTATGCACCGCCACCACCAGGCCCTAAGGATGTATTTAAATCAGTCATGTCAGTTGAAAGTTTTAAGATATGTAGCTTTAAGGACCTAGTCCCATAGGAAATCATCTGAGCCACCAGACAATGCTAAGAAGGTCCAGCCTGGGCTCCATGAAGTGGGGAGCCCAGAGTCTGGGAATTTTCCTAGTGGGAGAGAGGCAGGAGTGGGAGGGGGAGGAAGAAAGTCAGGAAACTATAGTCTAGGCAGGATTTAAGGTAGTCTGCTCTTTCTCCTCCAGCTCCAAAGCTATTGCATGACCAGCAGTGCAATCTCAGGAAGGATTGGGGTCTCGCTGATAACTACAGACCCGTCCTGGTCTCGAGGAGTTCACTGTACCAGGTCTTAGAACTGTAGATAGACAAATTATCTCTGCTGGTGAAATGAGCCAATTCAAGCCACATTAAGGCAGGTTTATTGGGGGGCAGCTCTTGGGTAAATTCACTGACCACACTGGGGGGGGGTAGTGAAGCCACCATAAAAAGGGAGACTGAGGAGAAGGGAAAAAGAGAGAAGAGAGGTGCAGAGAGGAAAGAGAGATGCAGAGAGGGAAGAGAGAGAATGAAAACCAAAATGTCTGGATTGTATATTGAACCTCTGAGGAGAGGAAGGGCAAGATATGCTGGCCATTCTCTTTAACAGGTAGGCACTGAGGGATGCTGGGAGAACCTGGGGGCCAGGTCTGCTTTGGTGTGTAAAATAGGCCCCTCAGCTGCTTGTCCTGGGTCTGAAACCCAACACAGATTTGTGTCTCAACAGAAGAGGTATCGCATCGAAAGTATCGGGAGCCTGAGACTGACCTTTGCCCTCCACAGAGCCGCCTATGCTAAAGAGGAGGATGGCTGGGGAAGATATTGGATAACCACCCGTGTGCCCTGCAGATAGAAGTGTAGTGGAAACATGCACATCATCTCGTGGCCCCAAGCTGTCAAGGAGTTGCTATTCTCTTGGAGGTCTATCTATGCCGAATGGAACTTGAACACCCATAGCCAGATGTCCAGGACTCCGCCATTGAATTCAGCTCTGATTTACTTTCTCACCAGAGAGAAGCCAGACCTCACTCAAGACCTCTAAGGTCCAGAATGCAGGGGCTCAAGTCCACTGCAGCTTGTGGGTCACAGAGATCCCGATAGAGCCTAAGTATGGGAATGTGCTGGAGACACCAGACGGAGAGTCCGAGGAGTGGGCTGGGCTCTGAATCTCTCACTGTACCTAGTACATCAAGAAGTCTGGAGCAGCCCGAACTATAGCAGGCCAGGCTTCCTGGACAGCATGTCCACGGGGACTAGGGTCCTGTGTGGATCGGAGTGGCTCCAAAGGCCCTTCTGTTAAAGACTGGGTCCCTAACCTTTGGCCACATTAGGAGGGAGGTGGTAGGAGGTGGGGCTTGCGTGAGGAAGTTAGGTCACAGGGCGGTGGGGGTGGGGCGGGGGTGGAGTGTGCTTGAGGGAATTTTGAGACTTCAGCCTACCCTGTCTCTCTTGCTTCCTGGAGCTGCCTACTCCCCACCATGGTCCCAAAAGCAGTGAGTAAATAATTAGGGAGCAAACCCTCTGGTGCTTTGTACTGGAAGCCAAAACAATCTTTCAGCCAGCTGTCTGTTTATCAGGTACAGCGTCCCCGTGAGGGAGAGCTGACTAGCATTCCTGGCATTCCACCTCTGGTACTCTGCCTGTCCAGGATCTGGGAGCAAGCCCTGGAGACTTCTCAGAATTTCACTGGGGGTGTGGCCCCGATGCCAGGAAAAGCCCACAGGCCCTGCACCCTGGGCTCTTTCTGTTGTTGTGTGGTAGTGCCCAGACTCAAGGCTCACCACACCTATATCCCTTTCTGGATCCTATGAGGTTGTGTTAAAGCTCCGCCCCTTGAGCCTGTCAGCTTTGTGCTGGAAAACCAGTAATTGGAGGCCAGTCAGGCCAGAATACCGTGCTGTCACCCACTGCTCCTCAGTAGCTCCCAGTGGGTAAAGGCATGGTGCTGGGCAGTCCCTTCAGACTAAGCTGAGATGACATGGGTGTCCCTCTGTCCCTTACCTCTACCCACTTGGTTACCGGTGCCCAGGGCCTCTTCATCTTTTGAACTTACCAGTAGCCACTTACTGTCCTTCCCTTGTGCCTACTCCGCCTCGACAGCATAGCCTGCTGTGCACCCTGGGGAGCCCTGGTCTCTAAGGAGAGCCTGGATCTGTGGATTTGCTGGACTTGCTTGCTCCCCAGATCTGAGCTCCGACCTCCAGGCCCTTGTCCAGATTCAGACATTGGAACACTGTGGAGGTCTCGGTACAAGGTCATGGCATTGGGCATTTCGTGATTGCTGTCTGCCTCAACTCCCCGTTGTGGAGCTGGAAGACAACTAGGACGTGCTCTGCCGGTGGTGTTGACGTGTACCAAGGTCAGTGTGTCGTTCTTGTGTGCACACCCACCACGTGCATACGGGCCTCCCTATGAAGTCTGGCAGCACCCGTCAGCCCCACCCTCTTGGAGCACTGATGCCTCAATGTGAGGGTTTCCAGAGGCTGAGAACTACTGTCCTGCTCAATCCCTCTCCCAAGTGTTTCTCTTCCTCAGATTGCCCTGGTAACATGGAAGATCAGTCTCCCAAGGCTTTAAATCAGGACCCTGAAGAATTCAGGGAGCCATCACATGGATGGATGTTAAAGGCTTGGGTCCCAGCCTTTTGGCCCCAGGAGGTAGATAGATGGTGGACCTGGCATCCTTAGACAGCAAATAGGGGACCCAGAATCCCAAGAAGAGGACCTGGACCTACCTCCACAGAGCCTATAAGCTGTGGAGATACCCTCCTCTTTTTGTAAGGTTGAGCTTGGTCCTTCTAGCCTCATTACTGGCTCAGGAGAAACCAGTAGCAAGGCTACCCCAACACCACCAGTGCCCCCACCACCACCTGCTCTAGAGGGCATGTTGGTGGCTTGTATCTTTTACTTCACTTTCCCCAACTCCCTGCTTCTCAGTCTCCCGGTCGAGGCTCAACAGGTGGTACACCCAGTGGTCTCAAGACTGGGCACTGTCCACTAGTGACCTTCTTTAACAGCTGGGCGTGGCTCATGGTTCACTCCTCCCACAAGATGGAGCTACTGACTGAACATCAGCACACCATCTTGCACTCAACCCCTTTCCTACTCTTCCAAATACTGTCTATTTTACTTCCTCTGTTCTAACACCTCCACCACGCCTGGCTGGAGGCAGCAAGCCACTCCCACCCATGGGAAACAGATTTCAACTCTTCCTAAGGGCACTTGCCCCCACCCCCAAGACTCCTAACAGACCAGCCTTCTATCTCTGAGTAGCACAGAAGGTGGTAATGACCCTCTGGCTACCTAACTCACTGGGCTGGCCTCTTAAAGGCTTACCTCCAACCCTCCTCCTCTCCATCACCCACCTGACAGAGCTTTAGCAGAAACCTAGACGGCTACCCAGGGCCCCAGTCCAATAAACAGAAGATATCCATTATATACCAAAACATTTAATTGAAATACCTGTATAAAAAATATGATCTTCAGACATTTCACACTTTTGAACTTATACAACCCCACCCCTGATGCCTACTCACACCAGGGTCACAGAAACACAGCTGCTAAAATAAATTAAGGGCTTGAGACTCTGTCCCCCACCCAAGCTTTCAGAGCCAGCAAGCAGACTGTACAAGGTCAATAATTTAAACCCCTCCCCAGTGCAGAGTGCCCAGGGTGACAGGGTCTCCCACTCCCCTTAAATTAGCCACTGTACAAATTCTTCCTCCCACAAACACGGGGGTTGGGGACCTCCTCCAGGTGCAGGAATTAGGATGGGGTCTGTGGACTGAACAGCCAGCCACCTTGCCTTTCCTGAACACCCCGGAGGCCTGGAGAAGGTGGTTGCTTAGAGGAAGAAACCTCAGCAAATAAATTAAACAATAAATAGCCCCAGCAGGGCAGGGGCGCCCTCCAGGGTGATCACACCATAAATAAGAGACCACGGCACGCTTAAGGTGCGTGCTGTGCCGTGCCGTGCCGTGCTGGGGAGGCAGACGGGCAGCAGTGGCCCGGCGTTGCATTGCTTGTGCAGACATGCCCAGACGAACACCAGGAGGCTGGAGGATTGGAGGTGGGACCACAGGGCGCTCCATGTCAAACACACTTGGTCAGGAAGGCTGCCTCCAAGGTGGAGCGGCAGAGTAGGGGTCTCTGGTTCAAGTATCCACCCAGGGCAGGCGGGACCTTGCTTAGCCCGCAGCCATCTTTGGACAGAAGAGCTCAAGAAAACCCAGGCCCTGTGGAGCAGCGTTCAAAAAGGCACTCAAAGCAAAGGAGACAGGCCCGGTGCCGAGAGCAAAGGTCACCAGGGGTCAGAGGTCACTGCTTTTGCAGGAGACATCCCAGGCAGAAAATGTCCATTCTGGGAGAGGGCTGGCTAGGCTGAGCCCAGGCTCCTCCCCCTCCTCACAAGCTCTCACTGCTGGAAGTGGTACTGGCTCCGTCGTCAGTATCCAGGGTACAAAGCCGAAGGTCACAGTTCTCTGGAACGCTCCCCTCTGTCCCCAGCATCCAGGGGTGGGCAGCAATTTGGTCCAGCGAGGGCCTCTCGGAGGGCCGCAGGGAGAGACACCACTCAATAAGCTTCTGGCACTCTGCAGAGGGAATAGGGGTCAGAGTCCCGCTGCAACACGGCCCTGCTCCCAACACAGCCCGGGGACACAACACACCTGGGGAGACCCTCCTCCGGAAAAAGAGCCTGCCACGCAAGATCTCCTCGTCCTGCTCAAAGGGAATGTCCCCACACACCATGTCGTAGAGCAGCACACCCAGAGACCACACAGTGGCAGACCGCCCGTGATATCGGTGATATCGGATCCACTCTGGGGGGCTGTACACACGAGTGCCTGAGGGAGGAATCGGTATTAGGCATATACACACACTGGACAACGAGCCTTCATTAGCTCTATTAGCTCTCAGCCTGCCTCGAACAGGGCCTCCGAGAATCTTGCTTGTCATCACCCTGGAAAAATCCCAACACAGCAGCAGGCGGGGCTCAGGAAAGGAGGGACTCGGAGGGCAGGGGAGGAACAGGAGTGAAGGGGAGGTAAAGGCCCACCCCCGACAGGCCCCACGGCAGGAGCCGTCACATGAGCTCCGGCTCCGGTTTCACAACAAACAGATACAACATAAGCCACAGGGAACCAGGCCGGGCTCTAGCTCCTCCCGCGCGCCGGCTTGCCTGCTCAGCTCAGCTCCGCAAGGCTAGGAACGGGGAGGGGAGGAGAGGAGCGAAGGAAGAGGAGGGGCGGGAGAGATGGGAGGAGGGAGGAGAGGAGTGGGGGAGCCCCGGCTTCCCCGCGCTCCGCAATGCGGGGATTTCTACTGCGGCGCCCCCGCGCTCCCTCCGCACGCACGCACGCAAGGGAGGCCCACGAGCGCCCTCCCCGGCACAGGGAGGGGCCACGGCGCCGAGGCGGCTGGCGGGGCCCTGCGTCACGCGCGTACCGCGGGTCTCCCTGGCTGCCACCCACCGTCCCCAGACCCTGCGCCCTAACACCGCAGAGGGCTACCCCGGTGTCCCCACTCGCCCTTCTCCCCACCCCACCCCCCCCATCTCGTAACCCCGACGTGGCGCGCGGCCTCCTAACAGTCGCCGGAACGCGGCACCACCTGCTCACCATCAAAGTCAGTGTAGACCGTGTCCTTGAGCACCGCGCCCGAGCCGAAGTCGATGAGCTTCAGCTCACCGGAGCGCAGGTCCACCAGCAGGTTCTCATCCTTGATGTCGCGGTGCACGACCCCACAGTTGTGGCAGTGCCGCACGGCGGCAAGCACCTGCGCGAAGAAGCGACGCGCCAGCGGCTCGTCCAGGGCGCCGCGTTCTGTGATGAAGTCGAAGAGGTCCTGGGCCGGCTCAGGTCGCTCCAGCACCAACAAGAAGCCGTCGGGCCGCTCGAACCAGTCCAGCAGGCGGATGACGCCGCGCGCGCCGCCCGCCGCGCCCACCTTGCGCAGCAGCACAACCTCCAGGGGCACGGCCACTCCGCCCTGGGGGACAAGGCGGTCATCGGACAAAGCCGAGGCAACCCGCACCCGCACCCCCCGCTCCCGCACACTTACGAGACTGCCCCACTCGGTCACCCGCTCCTTCACCACGTGCTTCACGGCCACCTGCAGGGAAGGGGGGGCGACACGCGAGCGGTCAGACGGGCGGCCGAGCGTGGCGATCGTCCACGCGGGGTGCGCCCGGAGCCACGACTCACCGGGAGTCCGTCGGCGATGCGGCTGCCCGCGTAGACCGTGCCGAAGCCGCCGCTGCCCAGCACGGCGCCAACCTGGTACACCTTCTCGAAGCTCTCCTTGTCCGCCTTGGCTGTGGGACACACAATCGGGTCGGTGATGTCCCAAAGCGACTCCGGCCCCCTCCCAGGCCCTCTCCCTGGCCCGCGCACCTACCTGGCTGTAGGATCTTCACTGGGAGGTGGTCCACGCCGCCAGGCCCGCAGAGGTGCGCCAGGGAGCCGAACTTGGACAGCAGCATCGCGGGTGGCCTCGCGTGCGGTGCCGCCTCTGACCCGTCCGGCACGGACGCGGGAGGGCGGTCTTCCTGACCGCAGACAGCGCGGCGGATCCCACGGCCCCGAGGCCGAGCGCTCAGCGGGGCAGCCGCGCGGCGCAGTTGCCCGGTGGCCGCGCGGAAGCGCGTAGACGGCAGCTGGCCGAGCGGCTCACACGCCCCGGCCGCCTCGCCCCGGGGTTTTGGACCACGGAGATGCGTATCACTCCGCGGAGGCGGGGCCGCCTGAGGATCCGCCTCCTTCCGCCCAAGGCTCGATTTGCGGTGTAGCTGTTTTGAGTCTGGCAAGGCGGTGCTGGGAAAGCCGGACGCTCCCGGTCGGTTCACCGAGGGCTGGTGGCGCGCGGGGACAGCGACCCGTCCGGACTAGTTTGCCGTAGTAGAGTCGCGGAGGTGCACGGCGTTCCACGACCGGCTACAGCTCGCTCACCCGCCCCGCGCACGCGCAGCTCGCGCGCGGGCGGCGGCCCCCTTATGTCTCCGGCAGCGCGGGCGGGGCCGTATAAGCCAATGAAAATCGAGGTTTTGAAAGGACTCGGGGACTCAGCCAATGGTAGCGTAGGGCGGGGTCTCCCAGCCTCACCCCGCCCCCCTCCCCCGTTGCACCGAGGAAGGTCACTCTGGCTCCGCGAGTTACGCGTGTTGGTCCCTCGTGGGCGTTCGTGGCTGGTGGAGTGCGAGGAGTCGGCCCCCTTAGAGAGGCGGAAGTCCGGGAGGACAGTCGTGCGGCTCCAAGGCCTTCGCTGACACTAGCCCTGTGTACGCAACCCGCTGCTCGCGCGCGCCACGATGCGCACGTGGCTGGGCGAGGGAGAAAGCATTGCCCTAAGACCTCTCAACCCAGCCTCAGCTCCTGGAGCACACCCTATGCGTTTGCTCATCTGCTAGGCTCAGATCTCACGCTCCTAGCTGGGTACTTAATGAGAGCCTCCTAACCCCTAGATCCCCCCACCCTCCCCGGAACTTGCCCCTCTGCTTTACAGCCACCTGACAAAGTGTCCCTTTGGCTGCTCTCTACCAAAGGCTTTGTTGATGGCTAGTAGTTCCGTCCTGAACAGCCCAAGTAGACACAGCCTACAGCAGTTTCCCTGTGTCCTTTTTACCTACACCTTAAGACACCAGTGAAATTGGACTCTACTGTTGTTGACCCCTGGCTGAGTCACTGGAGCAACCCAGGACTTGGAGATACGACTGATCATCTGCCAGCCTTAGCTGGGTGATACGGGGTTAAGAACCATTGCTCCCTGGACTTTAGTTAGATGTCTAAACGATTCAACTGGCATTCCTGGACTGCTACCACCTGGGGATCTGGAGTCTGGCATGTCACTCACTCGTCCGTGTTCCTCCACTCATGCCACAGACCACACTTTCTCTGGAACATTTCTGAGGCACCTAATGCCTTGACACAATTTTGGGCCCACCCGGTTTCTTCACCCCTTTGTGGCCTTAGACCCTCAATCGTCAGGACACACTCAGGCATACATACCCAATGACTGGCCCTCCAAATAGGTCTCAAGTTCTTGAAGCTCTGTCTGGCTTTCTCCTAAAGTGCTTTCCAGGAGCTAACCACGTCTGCCAAGAACAAAGCTTTCGGTAGCAACTATCGGCAGGGTTTACAGGGTACCTGCTCAGGTGTGTGTTTGTGTGTGTGTGTGTGGGGGGGGGTGCCTGCCTGTGGGTGCTTTCAAAGGACCAGCTAAGAATCTAACAGGACCTGTGCTCCTCCTGGCCAGGACAATCTGGTTGTATTGGACCCCAGTCTTTGAGAGAGGGAGGGAGGGAGGGGTGCTTGAGAATTGTCTAGATGTAAGTGGACAGTAAATTCAATGGTGAAGAATGGCTGGAGTTCCCTGGTACCTCTAGTGATCCCCCCACCCAGCATGTGACCAGACTGGCCTCAAACCCACAGAGATCCTCCTGCCTCTGCCTCCCTGTTTCTGGGATTTTAAAAAAAATGTGCACCAGCACCACCAGGTACCCAAGTGATTTTCTTTCTTTTTTTTCTCTCTCTCCTTTTTGTTTGTTTGCTTTTTCTTTTTCTTTTTTTTTTCTTTTTTCTTTTCTTTTTTTTTTCCTTCTTTTGGTTTTTCAAAACAGGGTTTCTCTGTATAGCCCTGGCTGTCCTAGGACTCATTCTGTAGACCAGGCTGGACTTGAACTCAGAAATCCACCTGCCTCTGCCTCCCAAGTGCTGGGATTAAAGGCGTGCACCACCACCGCCCGGCTTGTTTTGTTTTTGAGACAGGGTTTCTTTGTGCAGCAATCGATGTCCTGGAACTTGCTTTGTAGACCAAGATGACCTTAAACTCATTGACTCACCTGCCTTTACCTCCTGAGAGCTGGGATTAAAGATGTGCTCCACCACCACCTGGCTCCCACATGAATTTCTTTTTTTGTTTTTTTTTTTTTGTTTTTTTTCGAGACAGGGTTTCTCTGTGTAGCCCTGGCTGTCCTGGAACTCACTTTGTAGACCAGGCTGGCCTCGAACTCAGAAATCCTCCTGCCTCTGCCTCCCAAGTGCTGGGATTAAAGGCGTGCGCCACCACCGCCCAGCAAATATTTCTTTTTTTTTTTTTTTTTTGGTTTTTCAAGACAGGGTTTCTCTGTATAGCCTTGGCTATCCTGGAACTCACTCTGTAGACCAGGCTGGCCTCGAACTCAGAAATTCACCTGCCTCTGCCTCCCAAGTGCTGGGATTAAAGGCGTGCGCCACCACCGCCCGGCTTGTTTTGTTTTTGAGACAGGGTTTCTTTGTGCAGCAATCGATGTCCTGGAACTTGCTTTGTAGACCAAGATGACCTTAAACTCATTGACTCACCTGCCTTTACCTCCTGAGAGCTGGGATTAAAGATGTGCTCCACCACCACCTGGCTCCCACATGAATTTCTTTTTTTGTTTTTTTTTTTTTTGTTTTTTTTCGAGACAGGGTTTCTCTGTGTAGCCCTGGCTGTCCTGGAACTCACTTTGTAGACCAGGCTGGCCTCGAACTCAGAAATCCTCCTGCCTCTGCCTCCCAAGTGCTGGGATTAAAGGTGTGCGCCACCACCACCCAGCAAATATTTCTTTTTTTTTTTTTTTGGTTTTTCAAGACAGGGTTTCTCTGTATAGCCTTGGCTATCCTGGAACTCACTCTGTAGACCAGGCTGGCCTCGAACTCAGAAATTCACCTGCCTCTGCCTCCCAAGTGCTGGGATTAAAGGCGTGCGCCACCACCGCCCGGCTCCCACATGAATTTCTAAGCCAGTTCATTCCAGATCGTCCTGACCTTCACCCTGGCTAGTTCTTCATGAAGTTAGCCTTGGGAGACCAGGACCAGGGAAGATCACCCCATCCTTGGTCCCTAAACTCCCGAGGGTTGCTCCTAACACCTTGAATCTTCCCACACTAACAACATGAGGCCTTACCTTATGGTGCTCAGTCTCTCATAGCTCCTCTCCCCTCCCCTCAAAGGCAGGCTGAGACCTCCCCTCCATGGTACTAGAGGGCTTGGGGAGAAGGAAGGGCTCTGTGGAACAGAAAGCATCCTTCTCTCAGGTGGGGATTTATCTTTATTGTATTGTAGATCGATTACTCCGTGGGCCTGTGTGTTTCTTGAGGACCCCTAAACCTACTAAGTTCCATGATGTTATCAGAATAGGCCCTGGCCCTCACCCCCAGGAATCACCCATCCAACATACGGGTCTTGTCATATTCCATTTGACCTGAAGAAAGGTCTAGTAAGAGGTTTTATCTGAACAGCTACCCATACATCTGTTCTGAACAGGCATTTGAAAATTCCTGTGTCCCCAAATAATCCTGCCTCATCCCCTACCAGCAGTGAGCATAACCTACCCTATCACCCTATTAATTAGTTTATCAAATAGAGGCTCTGGCGGGTCCTGTCCTTGGAGCCTATATCCTATTTGCATGGGAGTCTGGACTGAATCTGAAACCCAGGGCTTCCCGTCTGCCCTATCCTTGCTCCCAACCTGTTGGAAGGCAGACTTTAGACCATCCCTGATCCACAGGTTTCAACACCCGTAACCAGTTAGTGTGCTGGGTACCAGTCCTCCTCCTGTTTTTTCCTGGTTTCTGGAGAGCCCATCCAGTAAGCCTTAAAAATAGCTCTGGGCCTCACAGGTCAGTCATCCCATAGGCAGCAGAGCTGGAGAACTGCTACAGAAGAGAACGGTCCTGATACAGATGCCCATGCCCTGTTGCTTGCCTTCCCACCACTCAAAGGATGCTCTGGGTCCAGATTAGAGTGGCGTTACAGGAGCACCCTATCTGTCTGCCTCCCTGTATTGCTCAAGGAGAGAGCTCGTGGAGCAGGACAGCTTCTCCCAGAGGGTCTCTCTCGCTCACTCGCTCACTCCCCAAGCCACCCTGTCCCCATCTACATGCAGCCTTGGAAACAGCCATTCCCACCCTGCAGTGGGTACGGGAGAACGCACAGCCAACCCAGCCAGCCCCACCAGGTCACTCTGTCCTGATGGTGGGAGGGGCTGTGTTGTTGCTGTGGTGACAAGAGCCAGGCTGTCCTTTTCCTGGTAGAAAAGAGAGGATGGACTGGAGGATGGTAAGGGCCTCAGTGCATGCACACACCGGGTGGGGGGGGGGAGAGCTGTATTACTTACAAACCTAGTCACACACAAGTAATTGTCCTCAAAACAACATGCCACACACAGTCACACAAAAACACAATTCAAACACTCTACAGACCTTCAGTATTACAGGGGAGGGTAAGGTGGGGCACCTTCCACAGTCTTCCCCAAGCTGCTTACCCTGGTACCCTCAGGCTCCCTTGAGTCTTCACCTCCTGGCAGATCTCATCTATATCCAGTGTTCTTGCCAAGAGCAGAGCCTGTGCCCAACTGCCCCCTAGGTAGGCCCCGGGTCTTCTCAACACCCCCCCACCCCCACCCCCGCCCAGGCTGTCTTTGATGTCTCTCTAGCCTGAGAGTCTCCTCATTTGCCCTTTGTTCACCATACAGACCCATGTGTCTGTTCTATTTTACCTCCTTCCCATTAACTCATTGTCTCAGTCCCCAGCCTCATTCCGCTCCAAGTCTCTTTGGCCATCAGGGTCAGTCCTTCCTACAAGCAGGTCCTACTGGACCCTGAGCCATGTCTGACTTGGCTCCTACTGCAAGGGGTGATGACCCAAATTGAGCAGGCCCCCTCCTTAGCCCCCATAGGCCATTCAGGCAGTATTCCAGATAGGCACACCTGGCTCTAGTCTCACACCCCTGGCCCTGGCCCTGGCCCTATATCTAGACTTGGTGTAGTGCCAGGCCAACCTCTCCCTGGCCTGGCCCTGAATAGCTGATTAGCCAGCAGGCTCTGGTCGCCCACCCTGTCAGGTTTGTCCTGGGCCAGGCCCCCAGACCGGCTTGAAGCGGAGCTCTCAGTTTAGGGCGGGCAAGGCCCTTTCCCCTCCTGCCTCCACACTCCTTGGCAAACCGCTCCTGACCGGGGAACAGGAGCCAGCCAGGATTTTGCAACATTTTGCCAAAGGCGTCCCTGGGTCGAGGAGGCCCAACAGGATCAGAAATATAACAGCAGCCTGCATGAACTCTGGCCCAGCCACTGTGGCTGCCTCTTCCAACCTTGTCCCAGATGCTGACAGACACCATCTCCTGCCCAGGGGACCCTTGCCTGTCTTAAACCCTCAGCCCAAGCCCATCTACTGTTGAAAAATCGCGCCTCCCCTTGGAACCGTGCTGCCGCTGAGGTGTATTTACTCACGTTCTGCTCCATCCAGGGTACATACTCAAGCATACCCACCCGACCCTGGTCCCCTGGACTCAGCATTTAAAAGGCCCTGAAACAAACAAACAAAAAACAAAGAAGATGCCATGGGTATCTAGGCCTAAACCAGGTCTTCATCATCACTGAATGCTTTCTGGCATCCCCCCAAAGCAGTCCACAGTCTCTCCTCTGGTAAGCCTTGAAGGTGATGATGGTGAGTGGATATCAGCCCACCCCATCTGGATCCAGCAGCCCAGAGAACTTCAGCCACATTGGCCCCCAAAGAGTCAATTTGAGCTGGGGCTACTGACCCATGTAGCAGAGTGGTCAGGGCAGGGTCCAGGAAAACTGTGCTGAATGTACTCCTCACAAGACTCTGGCCTTAAACCCAGCTGCCCATACCGTCTGTACTGGACCAAGTTTGCCTCCACCCCCACCTAGCTCAGCTTCTCTCTAACTCACCTCTGAGGACCATCTTCAGGATCCCAGCTGGGTACCACAGCCCAGGATCCACCCAGCACTCAGGCCTTGCCTTGCTGCTGCCTGACCCACCACGTAGTTTCAGCCTCCCCATGTATAGAACCGGATGATGGTGGTCGTTTTGTGAAACACTGTCTGCAGTATCTAGTGGGTGCCTGGTGGGCACATGGCCTGAAATTTCATCAACAGTGTCTCGGAGCTTCCCACGTGGGTTGGCTTATGGTGAGACCTGTCATGCCTTCCAAAAGCTCCGCCATACTAAGAATCCCTTCAGGCCAACCCCAACTAGATATGTGGTAAGGTTAGAGTCTCCATTCCCTACTCTTCCTACTTCTATCTGTTCACACAGGAAGGCAAGATTTTAGACTACTCATCCCCCACAACTCCTAGTGGAAGGCTCTTGTGTGGGAAAAATGAGTGGGGCTGAGATGGGGTCTGCACGGCTGGGGAAAACTGGCAGGCAGAGCCCCGCGAACCCACGTGGGGATGGCGGGCGCCCATGTATCCGAGGAGGGAAGACCGCCTGGCTAGCGGGAAGGAGGTCTTTGCCCAGAAGCCGGTGCTGCTGCCATTCTCACACGACTCGCCCATGTACCTGTTGAGGAAGCCGGGCTGGGAAGAGGCTTGGTCCTTTCCGACGCCGAGGCCTGTTCCATGCTCCACAGGGTTATGTCGAACACTCTTGTACCCTAGGGATGCAAAGGGACCAGGAGAAATGTCCAGCCCAAGTGTGATCATGGCCGCGGAGATGCACATTTATTTAGTGAGCTCCTGTTGCACGGCTGTGAGCTTGGCATCTTCTTACACCCCAAGTCAGCCTAGGACTCTGCTGTCCCAGGCTTCTTCCTGTTCTCATGTGGTCAAAGGGAACAGCCGTCTTTGCTGGGACCAAGATGTTGGGGTCCAGGGCAAGCCTGTGGGCAGCGGCTGGCTCCATGGAACTCTCAGACAGGAGTGTTCCTGACAGGCATGACCTCTGCCCATGAATAGATGGAGAGAAACAAGGCAGGACAGATGACTGCTTCAGATCTGACAGGAGTCAGCTCCTCTCTGACTGCCCCGGGCAGTACCCACACAGCATGGAGCTAGAAAGCCTAGGTACCCTGTCTCTGTGGATTTGGTAAGTCCCCCATACCTGGGTACAGTGGGGAGGAGGGGGCAGTCATTGTGGAAGAGCAGGATCAAGTTCTGCTCACAGAAAAAGAACCAGAAAAGCGTGTTTTCACAGCGCTCAGCGCCTGGGAGTGCATGTTGGTACACAGGATTGCCAGGAGCCTGCCCTCACCACCTTCTCCCTTCACACCTGCTGGATTGGACCCAGGCCCGCAGGCAGGGTCGGGATCCGGGAAGCCGCAATGTGGATACAAAGCCAGCCAGCTGCAGGACTAGTCCGCAAAAGCTGATGCTCCTTCAGGCTGTGTCCTTCTACCCCACCCTCCCTTGAAAACCCTCTGATCTGGCTCCTAGGTGTCCCCGGAGCAAGGCACTAACAGGCATCCCAGGATGCAGCAGGAATGGAAGTCAGGGTGTTAGTGTCTATACCAGAGGACCAGGTCTACAGAGGGTTGTTGAAATGATACATAATTATCATTCATAATACAAGCAGCTACAGGGGGTGATGAACTCTAACTGGGTCTCCCAGGCCCTTCCCAGGTAGTTCTAAGTGACAAGCCAGGAAGGCCACCAGAGCTTAAGGACAACAGAGCAGGGCAGCTAGAGCCCTGAAACAGACCGTCCTTTCAGTCTGCTCTGGAACCTGGTTGTATGAGGGTCCAGAGAGACCCACTGAGGCCAGAGAAAGGCCTTGCCCTGTCCCTATCTCTGGGCAGGGTTTCACAAACCCGCCCTGACCCTGGGGCCCTGAGGTCCGGGCAGGGCATCCAGTCCAGAAGTGGCTAAGCTTTGTTCCGACCACAAGACCACTTCCTTATTCCTAGGAAATGTCAGGGATGGCAGTGGGGGAGGGAGGGCGCCCTGGTCTGTACATAGGTTGAGTCGGCTTCCACTGTGGGCCTACTTACTACCATTTCCCAGTGATTGTTCTTGCCTTCCTCTCCGCCTCCCAAAGTAGATTGCACTGGGGCATTCTGGAGCAAGTTCTCCAGAACCCAGGCAGATCCAATCTGGCCTGGAGGACACTCACCAATGTCCCAAGGGCTAGCCAGTCTGGATCAGCCCCAAAAGAAATGTACTTGGTGTATACTGGCTCCCAGATGGGCACTAGGCCGTAGGCACTGTAAACAGCACCCCCCAAGCATTTTCACTGTTTGTGGAGTTCATGAACCTTCCTGTTTTTTTTTTTATTCCCTGACACCCCACCACCACCACCAAGCTGGAGAGACTCACACATCACAACTACCTCAGGGGCACCAGGCCCCTGGGCATAGCTTTCTGGCTTTTAGCTTTATCCCACCTCTCAGGAAGAAGATTAGGAAACTTGACCTGGGATGGTCACAGGCTATCCATCGTCTGGGGCCTGGGGAACAGAGGCCCAGATGAGGTAGCTGAGTCCTCTTGGGATAAAGTAGGGCTTTATCATCGCCCATTAGGGGACCCTCCTCACAACACTCAGGTTCCTGTCCCTGTCCCTGTGTAAAGCTATAAAGGAGAGCTGGCTTGGGGTTTGAGATAGAATGGGATGGGTACCCCGGAGATGGAAAGCTGGGGTTGGAGGATCCCTGGGCACAGATGCACACCTTACTCCCCTCCTCCCTAGCTAGTAGTCAGAATGCACAGGAAAGCCGGCGGCTGAGTCAGCACACAGAATGGAAGGAATGGGAAGAATTCTAGGCTTTCACTCTTTGGCTACGTTCCCACCCTGAGAACCCTCCCATCCCCCCAGCTCCACACCACCCCTGCCCGACTCTGCTTAGTAGCCTACAGGCCCCAAACCCTTCTCCCCCAGAATCCCTTCCTGATCCTACGGTCTCTTCTGACCTTGGTGATTATTGAGTTCACACTGGCCCCTTGGGGCTGCGGGTGCCAGGCCACAGCCTGGCACTAGAAGACCCGCTGTCCACAGTCCATCTGCCTGTGTCAGCATTGGCCTCTCGGGCCTAGGCAAGCCCTGCTTGGCTTCCTGGGCCTAGGCTGCAAAACTGAGCTATGTTGGGGGTACCAGGGATCCAGTGCTTGCTGACCATACAGAGCCTACCCATGCATGCCTCCTGCCTCACACCTGACCACACCTCCTTTTCTGAGTACATCCTGCTGTCCTTGGGTTAGGGAAAGGTCAGCTCCAGCCAGGCCTGGAGTCCAGTAGAGGAACAGGAGGAAAAAGGTGGGGGATAGAAGTTGATGGGGTGGGGGTGGGGGGCTGAAGCTGGGGAGAAAAGAGACAGGCAGATAACCCGCTAAGCCTTTCAGCCAGCACGGCACCAAGCTAAAGTACTGGTGTCACCCAAGAGTCTGTGGTCCTTTTGAAAGATTTGGGGACAAGGTTATGGCTCTGAGTTTCCCCAGTCAGGCCTCCGTTGTGCAAGGAAGAAGGAGAAGAGAAAAGCTCAGTGGGGCCAGGGGCATGAAATCTCTCGCCCATTGCTGCCCTTGAAGTCCAGCCAGCCATTGTTGCTGACCCCAGGTCCCTATCTGAGCACAGGTAGACATCTACTCAGTAATGGTAGGTCAGTGGTCTAATTGGGGGTAGGAGATGCCCAGCCGTTCGGTCCCATGGGGAAAGAACTGACAACCGAAGCAGTAGGAGCAGTTAGGATCCATTCCAAGGAGAAGACTGATGAATCTCAGGGAATACGTGCAAAGGAGATCACTACTGGTCCCTGACCTTCTCCTCTGTCTTTGCTTTCTTCGGGTCCCGGTCTCAGCCACACCCTTGCCTGGGTGTTCCCGGAGTGGCTTTAGCTTCCCTGGCGGCTGTGGGAGGGGAGCCGCTGACTCGTAGTTTCTGGGACGCAGTTTTAGGGTTTCGACCCGGCCCTGGTAACCCGCCCAAATGAACAAGTTGGCTGAACTGGGACCATAGACCGAGGCTGCCCCGTGGGCAGCAGCATAAAACCGATCAGTCACTTGGTTCCATCCAGCCTGATGTGTAGGCTCAAGTCCTCATCCAGCCCTCACCTGATTTACCTGCACCCCTCTCCCGAGGCCCACTACTGCCCTGCAGTCAAGGGTCCTTCTCAGCTCTATCTGTCTCTGGAAGTTTCTGAGCATGTGAGACTCCTGTTCACGGAATCCCTGTTGCCTGGGGAGGAAAGGCAATGATTGGGCCTCAGTTCCCAGCTGTAGAATGGGTTTGCTAAGAGCTCCACCCAGCTAGCAGGACTTAAGAGGAAACCTTTAGCGTCCATAAGCAGATCTGGATCTGTTCTGGTGTCTCGGCTCTTCCCAGCATACCTTTCACCTCCACGTGCTCCCATGTGTCCTCGGACCTCAGCCGGGGCTTTGTTTCTCCCGGGAGCCCCAAAGCCCCGCTAGGTAAGGGATAGCTTCCGGTAAGGGATACCAGCCCGGGATAGGGAGTGTGCTGTATTGAAAAGGCCTGGCGATTATAGGACTTGGCTCAGGCCTTGGTGGGGTCCTCCGGGCCTTGGCAGCCTGTCGAGGAAATAGGCCAGCTGGCAGGAGAGGGGAAGGGTCAGCAGCGCTTATACATTCAGGACCTGTAGACAGATTCTGCTCCATCTTGACATCTTCTTGATTATTGTTTATAGGTAGGGAAACTGAGGCTTAGGAAAGCAAAATGGCTGGCCCCATGGTGGCCATAGGAGAACTGGGTATATAGTCATACTTGGGCTTAGAACTAGGTCCATGGAGGCTATGCAGGAGGAGCAGGGACCCTGGCCCTCGCAGGTCCCTGTGCCAGGTGCTGTCACTCGATCAGGTAAGAAAGAGTGACCAGAAGCTTGGGACAAAGACTGGTTGGGATGCTTTGGTAGGGGCGAGGGGGACCTCAGCCAGGTCTTTTCTATTGAAATCTTGCTTGGCTGAGGTAATTTAGTGACCCTTCCAAGTCAGTGCAGAGCCACTAAGGGGCTCCCAGGCAAGGGCAGAAGGAAGCCAACCTGGTCAGTGGGGTCAGAGGAATGAGGAGGAGGGCGGTTGTCATACTAGCCCTGCCGCAGTAGCTCAAGGGCTTAGAGCGTTGGCTGACTGATCAGGGACTGAGGTTAGGATGAGCACAGGCTGAGATGGGGCTGGAGACTGAAGTCTTTCAACACCCAGGGACTCGATCCAGGTTTGGCCTCCCGGTGAGGCTGACTTTTCCCAGGTTTGCCAGGTCCTTTGTGCTGCTGACCTATGAAGCTGGGTGGAGCGTGCCTTCGGGTGCTGTCCAGCCCACCTTTTTCTCTCTCTATCTTAGCCTCCAAGGCTCAACTGTACCTGTTCTGCCACTCCCAACTAAGCCAACACCCCCGGCAGGTGGCCACCTGATGTAAGCAATGCCCATGACGCACAGGCCAGGGCCTCCGTCCTGCCTGCCTCCTGGCTGGGCCCCAGTGCACACATCCACGTGAGCAAACAAGCAAGCAAGCAAAGGCTGTGTGTGCGCACACACACACACACACACACACACACACACACACACTGCAGCTGCACCAGTCAGACCGGTTCTGCACCATCGGCCCTCGACCTCTGTAAAGTTCACATTCATATAGGACCCACACTGCAAGCACACTGACTCCCTATACCCACAAGGTCCCAGCACCCAGCACGTGCCCTAAGTGATGCCCAGCCTCAGTTTAGTTTTCCCACCGGTGAGCCAGATAGTGCTGCTTAATCCCAAGGATCTTGTGAGGCATGAGGAGACACTCTACAACTGAGTAGAACGTATCTCCAGCACGGAGGAGTATGGAGACAACCTCCCCCCAGCCCCCCATACCCTCTGCAAATGTGACTGAGCTGGCCGTGAAACTAGAAAATTCAGCCACTCACCAACCATTTCCCAACCCACCTCATGCCAGTCTTTTGCAGACACCAGGGATGCCAGCTGGGCTCTGCCTTACTAAGTGCAGTCCACCGGGTCTAGGAGGAGGCTGTCACAGCCCTTGTGTGTGGAGCCGGCTGGCAAGGCAGCAACCTCAGGCGACCCCCGGCTGGCAGCTGGTAGTTCATTCCTTAGCTGTGGGTTAGCCGATTGGATACTCGGTCAACCTGATGTTCCCCAGGCCAGATTCTCAGCAGCCCAGCTTCTCCATTCCTTAGGGCCGGTGGGATCACATTCCCATCTTCTCCGGGATCACCAAGTCACCCTGAGGGAGACTAGAACCACAGAGGTGATGAGTCCGTGCTTGTGGATGAACTTGTGTGAGCCTGGAGCGGGCATCAGGATGTAAGGATGTGGGGACTTGCTGCTGTGTGTCATGACCTGTGTGGACTTGGGGCCACCAGGTAGGGATGTTGAAGGGCAGTGGGCAGCGTGGGAAGGGGTGGCGAGGAGACTGATGTGTGGTGCGGGTATAGGTAGGAGGTCTCAGGGTATTGAGTATGGACAGAGACTTAGCGTTGCAAAGTGATATGAATGCATGCTGAGAAGGGCTGTGGACAGTGCTGAGGGGGTCACAGGGCAGAGATGGAGGTGGAGCACCGTGGATGGGCCAGTAGGGCCAGACTAGCAAGGATGGTTGGGGACACAATGGGCCCTTGTCCCATGCCGGGCTCCAGGCGCCCTGAGCAAACACACACCCTGTTCCCTCTGCACACTGTGTCCCCAACTGGCCGTGGCTCAGGGCCAGCAGGGAAAGTAGCCTGGCCAGGACACGTGCCGAGCTTGTCCCTGTGGCTTCCACAGAGCCCTTTACATAGCATGCAGGAGTCCTTTGTGCTGGGTGCTCCCCATAGTCTCTCTGGCATTGCTGGCGCCCTATGGAAGTGGGGCCTTGTACCTCCACTTTATCCTGGCTGTCCCTTCTGGCCCTGGGGACCCAGCTGCGGCCATGTGCTCTTTGGATGCTATGCTTGTGACAGAGGCCAAACTTGTCAAGGCTGGCTCCAGTCCCTGCTGAGGCCCCTCCTGGGCACTGGCTCCCTTTGGACAGTGACTAGCTTCAGCAAGAGCTCTGCCAGACATCCTGCCTACACCCAACTCTCCCATGGCCTGGCCCAGATCTGCTCTATAACAGGGTGGCTGGGTCCCCCGCATGCACTCACTGTAAAGGTCCCTGGCCAGGAGTGGGAGTCAGGAAGAACAAGATGGAATCGTCCCACAGAGGCCTGAGAAGGGTCCCTTGTTGAGTTTCTAAGTGGGGTTAGAAGGGGGTAGGTACAGTGCTAATGTGGCAAATGGCAGGGCTACTCCCAGGATCTGGGGCTAGAAATGATGCTCCGGAATTGTTTATATTTCTTGTCACTTCTCTCACAATGCTAGACATCTGAGACACCTTGCTACCTACTGACATAGTACTTTCAGTGGTATACCAGGGACTATGTGAGAGACAGACCCTAAAAGGAACAATGGGCAAAGAGCATTGCTAACCTCCCAAGACATACGCTGAAGAGCCTCCCGTGACAGCACAGGCTGAGTCAACTCCTAGGAGCTCCAAGTACCCCCTTCCCCCCAAGCCTAGGACGCTAATGGTTGGACAGGGATGCTTCATGAGAGAAAGTCTGCGTAGCCACATGCACTGGACAGCTCTGCGATTCTGGGTCCTAGAGCTGCTGCCATATCCTGGCTGTCCCTGTCAGGACAAAAGTGTGCCTGACCCCCAGCCAATGTCCCCGTGCCCATCCACCCTGGTCCTATACAGCAGCATTGGGTCCAGAAATGACTAGGTACAGACTCCCCAGCCAACTTGACCACCCAAAGAATGTTCCCCATTCTTGAACACACACACTGCCCACACAACCCGATGGGCAGGACCAAGCCCAGGCCAGGTATAGAATGAACTGGGAACCCTCTGGTAAAGGGATGTCCCTCAGCTGCCGTCTACTACAGGAGATGGACTCTTGATGCAACAGGCCTACATCCCACTTGGGCTAGGCAGCAGTGACCTTGCGGGAGGGGGGCATTGGCGGGACCATAGGAGGCATGGCAACCAGATTTCCTAGGAAGTTCTTGTGCCTGTGTATACGGAGGTGAGATGTATCCCACAGACCCACAGCACACACCTGCGTCTAGTCAAGGCTCAATTTAGAGCCGCACTAAACCTGACCGTTAATATCAAGTACCTCTGCCCACCAGAGACCTGTACCCGCATACTGCCAGTCCCCAAACCTTTAGCCCTGTCATTCTGCTTCAGCCGAAGCTCAATCATGTACCACAGTCAGGGTCTAGACTCTTCTGGGCCCCAGAATGTCTCCTCACCTGAAGGTCAGTTGGAAGGGCTTGGTTGGGCCTGGCCCAGTTTTAGGACAGGGAGAGTCAACATCCCAGGCCTGGGACCACCCAGCACCTCAGCTGGTGGAGGGAGCTGCAGGACAAGAAGACTCTTCTGATCAGGGCAATATTCCCGGCTATAGTCCATCTGCTTTTCCTGGCCCTGGACTTGAACTCACAGAGATCCACATACACTTGCCTGCTGAGTGCTGGAATTAAAGGTAGGTGTGCCGCCATGCTTGGCCTTGCCCTATCCTGTGGGCCTGGGGTGGAGGTCAGGGAGTGGACTCTGACTAGGTCCCAGGCCTCCTCCTTCTGAGACACAGAAGAGTGTGAACAATAGCTAATCTGGGAAGGCTTTGACACGAAGCTCGAAGACAGAGATCTGGAGAAACCTGCTTGCTTAAGGGTAACTGATGAGGGCCCGAGAAAGTGGGGTAATTGAAGCCCCATGGGAGGTGGAGCCCCCAAGTCCTGATCCCTGTGAGAAACCTTTGAGCTCCAAGTCCATGGCAACAGAGGTGGACAAAGATATCATTGAGAATGTACACAGTGGGGCTAGGGTGTTGCTAGGTGGCCGAGAGCTTGCTAGCCTTCACGAGGACTTCAATTCTTTCTCTAGCACCAAAGAAACACACATGCTTAAACTGTTCAATGTCCCAGATCATCAGAAAAAGTCAGGGGGGAGAGTTGCCCTGCAATCCTACCCTAGGTATTGATCCAATCCTAGGTATTGAGGGGTCCCTGACTTTCTTCTATGGTTCACGGCCTTAACGAGGCCACTCGTTGCTAGGTGGCCGAGAGCTTGCTGGCCTTCACGAGGACTTCAATTCTTTCTCTAGCACCAAAGAAACACACATGCTTAAACTGTTCAATGTCCCAGATCATCAGAAAAAGTCAGGGGGGAGAGTTGCCCTGCAATCCTACCCTAGGATTGATCCAATCCTAGGTATTGAGGGGTCCCTGACTTTCTTCTATGGTTCACGGCCTTAACGAGGCCACTGAATCCACACATTTCTCCAGGCCACTTCGGCCACCCCTTCCCCAAGGGACCAGATTCAGGTTTACAAAGGGCACAGCAGGCAACCCACCTCACCCTCTTTCCCATTACTCAGCGTCTAGCCTTTCTTCCCAGCTCTGGCCGGATGGGGGCCAGTGATATTGCTTACTGGAAATTCATAGTCCTCAAATTCAAGAGTCCCTTGTTCGAGAATTAGGGAAAATTGGCGCAGTAGGTATTAAAATGCACAGACTTTTCTCTTTTTCTTGTCAATGGTTTCAACACGTCATGATATTTCCTGTCATATAATGTTAGTCTAAATCAGTGGTTCTCAACCTGCCTAATGCTGTGAAGCTTTTCTTAATTCACTTTGTGCCCCAATCGCTGCCCTCATCCCCGAGGTCACCCCATCTCACAATCCCTCCCTTCTTCTCCTCTAAGATGGAGGCTCCCCCTGGGTATCCCCCCCATTCGGGTTCTTCAAGTCTCTGCAGGGTTAGGCACATCCTTTCCCACTGAGGCCAGATAAGGCAGCCCAGCTAGAAGAGCACATCCCACAGACAGGCAATAGCTTTTGGGATAGCTCCTGCTTCAGTTAGGGACCCATGTGAAGACCAAGCTACACATCTGCTATGCATGTGCAGAGGGGCCGAGGTCTAGCCTATGTGTGCTTTCTGGTTGGTGCTTCAGTTTCTAAGAGCCCTAAGGGTCCAGGTTAGTTGACTCTGTTGACTCTCTTTAAACTTGTACTTCTCTTGCCTCCTGAGTAAAAGACAAATGTTCAATAGCTCTGCAGGATAGATTGCTGAGATCTCGTGGCTCCCTCTCCATGCGCGTCTAGTTCTAAACAAGCTGCTGCAGGCATTGCTATTTTGTTTTGACTATGCTAATGCAGAAACAAATCGAGGTTGCTTTTTTTTTTTCCATTGTTGAGTCTACGGTTCGTGTCACCGGGCACATTTACAATTCAACCATCACCACTCTCATCCCATTGAAGAACCTCAAATTTTCTGTGCCTCGTTCACAACTCCTGGCCCCAACCCTAGCTGCTGCAACTACCACCCTGCTTTATGTCACTGAATATGACTCCTCTAGGGACCTCACATGGTCAGAACCCCCAATATCTTCCTTTTGCATCTAGCTTCTCTGACCACGCCTAGTTCCACAGATCACTTATCACAGTTTTCTTCCTTTTCAAGGCTGGATCATATTCTGTTGTGTGGATGAGCCTTGCCTGGTTCACCCACCCATATGCCCTGAACATTGGGTGGTTGCTTCCATACCTTTTTTCAAAACCAAAATCCCAAATGTTCTGTTTTACCAGTGAAGACTCAGGAGCCAGATGCTGGGGGCAAAGCCTGATAGCTCTGAGGGGCAAAGAGAGCATCCAGCTGACCTTCCCACTCTGCCAACGTCCCGGAGGGCAAAAGCCCCCTTCTCTTCTCCTTGCTGTCTCAAATACCCTTCAACCCAAAGTCCCTCCTTTCTACTTCCTGTGTTTTCCTATGTTCACTCCCTGTCAATCAGTTGTTTGCTCCCCCTCTTGACCTATGGCTGACTTTATTTGATCCTGCTTACAGAAAGCTCTTGGATCAAAGGTTCGCTCTAGGGCTGAGCCACACCACAACAAGAAACAGGTTTTTCTAGTGCACCGTCTTGGAGTTCACAATGTTATCAAATATCCTGCCACTCTTCCATGATGTCACCATGGCAGATGGCTTTTCTATGTGTGAACCCAGCAGGGCAGTGTCTGTACAGTTCTTCAGATCATAGCCCTAGAAGAGGAATGACTGGGCCATGCCGTTCTTTGTCCCTAAAACTGGAATGTGGGAAATTTAGTCCCCAATTGGGTGATGCTCAGAGATGAGGCCCAAGGCATGGACCTCAAGGATGGACTGATGCCTTTGTTATGGGATTGGTTTCCTGGCAACAGTACTAATTTGGCTCCTCCTCCTGCTCATTGGCTTCTGCCCCTTTCCTGTCCTTCTCTCCCTTGTCTCTTGCCTTCTGCATTTTACCCTGGGCTAACAGAAAGAAAGCCGTCACCCGATTCCTGCACCCCCAACTCAGACTCCCTCTGGTTTTTAGAGCTATGAGCCATTACAGTTCTGCTTGTGAATTATCAGACCTCGGGAACCATGCTGGAACTGCCCAAAACAGAGGGGCCCATAGGCACTTGTGACTAGCCATCCAAATCCTGGCAGCTGCCCTGTGGTTCATGCTCACCAATCACTTGCCATTTCCAATTTCTTACAGCCATCCTCCCTGTGGGTGTGAAGTAGCATCTGACTGTAGATTTAGACCACAGTCCCTTAAATCTCTCTTGACTGACACCCCTTCCTGACCCCACCCCAGCTCAGGTCTTGCTGAGTTTACTCTCATCACCCCACCCCAGCCCCACACACAGTCTGCGCTCTTGCAGCTGGATTTTGCTGGAGAAACCCCAGCTGCACCTTCTGTTCTAATCTCCCCTGCCCAAACTCTAGCATCCCGCCCCGCCTGTCCTCTCCTGCTTGAGTGTCTCCTAGCAGGATCCCTCTCCAGGCACTGTTTCCCCACCAGTGTTACAAACCCACTCTTTCAAGCTGGCAGTGGTGGCACATGCCTTTAATCCCAGCACTTGGGAAGCAGAGGCAGGCAGATTTCTGAGTTGGAGGCCAGCCCGGTCTACAGAGACAGTTCCAGGACAGCCAGGGCTACACAGAGAAACCCTGTCTCGAAAACAAAACAAAACAAAACACAAAAAACAAACCTACTCTGTCTCCTGCTAACAGGTCTCCGTAGACCACCAGCTGCGGGACTCCAGACAGAGCAAGCTCCACACAGAGTGTGTGTCAGGCTAGCTTTCACTCTGCCTCTGTGGCCAGCACACAGTTCCTGGACCCACCCTCTCGGCCCACCTCCCTTGGTAGACCTAGGAGCCCAGTTGGATTGTCTATCCTATAGCAGCCATCCGCCTTATTTAAGACAGGGTCTCTCACTGGGACTCATTTAAGCTAGGCTGGGTGACCATTGAGCCCTAAGGATCTTTCTGTCTCTGCCTCTCCTGGGCTGGCATTAGAAGTAGGCACCACCACCCCCTTTTTCTGGTTTTGGTTTGGTTTTCTTCATATGGATGCTGCAAGGTTGAATTCAGGAACTCTTGCTTGCTCACCAAACACTGTATTAAGTGAGCCGTGCCCCAAGCCCCTCCTTCTCACGGTGGTGTCTTTGATGTGGTTTGGGGGACACATCCTACGTTTGCCCATCTGCTCCCCTGTTTCCTACAGCACCCCCTTTGCTCCAGCGATAGGCCCAGTTCTGCTCAGGAACCGCCACCAAGTTCCCGGCTCGTCACCCCCACTTTTCTACCTTACCTATCAGGCTAAGGTCAGTATCCAGCTCTACCTCACTGCTATATGAGTGACTCGGTTGGCCCAACATCCATTCATTATCACAGTTTGAGTGGGTCTGAACCCCAGTTATGGTTTAGCTGTCCCCCTTCATCTTGAGGTGCCCATAACCTAGGGTCTGCTGGACTGTGGTGGTCTGAAGGACTACTGGACCCAGTATGGGATGGAAGGCAAACTCTCCTACGAGTTTTTGCCTCCAGGGTCCTGGGAGTGGTGAACTTTTCCGATGGGTCGTTAGCCCATTTCCCGGGGACAGCTCTGAGGACCAGGCACTCTGCAGCCTGCAAGCATACACACCTTCTGACCCTGTCCCCCTGGGTCACTGCTGGCTGCCGTGTGAGGGCCGCATGTTCTGGGGTTCTAGATGCTCGCACCACAGAGGTCCCTGGATTGAGGCCTGGGGCGCTGCACTGACAAGCCAGGACTCCTGTTTTCTTAGTTCCCTGAGGGACTTCAGCGACTTGGCCCTAGTGGAGAGTGAAATGGAGACTGGAGTGTGGGACCAGAAAAGTGGAATGGGGGAGGCTGAGGCAAAGTGACTCATTCTCTCTCTCTCTCTCTCTCTCTCTCTCTCTCTCTCTCTCTCTCTCTCTCACACACACACACACACACACACACACACACACACACACTGCCACCCTGCATGAGGCTCACTGTGGTCCATAAACAGCTGCAGCTTTGTGTCTTCAGAAACAGGAGGCGGCGGCCTCAGCCGCTCCAGACACCCAGGCGCTGCTCACAGCCCCAGAGAGAGTTAATGTGCTAAGCATCCTGGGCTGCTTCTCGGCTCACACACGTGGCCTCTGCTGCATGGGGCCTCCGTGCAAGGGGCCTGGGGTTTGCAATGAGGACCCGGGAGTGGGGGGAGGGTGGGGCACATTCCTGCTGTACACAATGCCACTCATTCACTCTCTCAATCTCTCATTCACATTCATTCATTCACTCTCTCTCACTCTCTCACACTCATTCATCATGTGTTCGCTCACTCATTTATTCACTTACCCTCATGCATTCACTCCTTACTCCTTCATTCATTCACTCACTCGTTACTCCTTCATTCATTCACTCCTTACTCCTTCATTCATTCACTCACTCATTACTCCTTCATTCATTCACTCATTACTCCTTCATTCATTCACTCACTCATTACTCCTTCATTCATTCACTCATTACTCCTTCATTCATTCACCCATTACTCCTTCATTCATTCACCCATTACTCCTTCATTCATTCACTCCTTCATCTTACACTTATTATTTACTAATCCTTTACTATTCCCTCATTCATTTATTCACCACTCCTCACTCACTTGCTCTGCTCATGACCATGGCTAGTCCCCTCTCCTGCTGTTGTGTTGGCCCAACTGGCACTTCCACCGGGGACTCCAGGGTTCCCTCTTGGCAAGTAGATGCCATAGAGAATGGCTCTGACTTCCCTTCCTTTTCTCAAATACTGTAGGTTTCTGGCTTTTGCACTCATTTCTGCATACAGATCCTTGGACTTCAGAAAGCTCAGGAGACCATATGGGTCACAGCACATATCACCGAGCACCTTCTATATGTCTGGCCTACTGTGGCTAATGAATCCCCTTTACAACAGGGGACGTTGACATGAAGGGGGCCTTGGACGGTGGGGACTAGGCACAAGGACCGTAACACACAACTGGGACCATGAGTACCAGGGCTGGGCCAGGAGCCTTGACCTAAGTAGTAGCTGTTTTCTTGCAGTCCCTAGCTCTCCCACCCCAAACAAAGGTGACAATCCCTGAGCTGGTCTTTCAGGTGGCATCAAGGTCAATATGTCCAAACTGCTCGCCTTCCCGCCCGGCTGGCCTTCTGCCTTCACCGCGGACTCCTGCTTTTCTCCTAGCAAACCCCACCAGCTCCACCACTCTCATCCTTCTCAGTGGCTGCCTGAAGTGGCAGGTGGCTCCAGCCACCTGAAGACTCCCTCCATAGCAGCTTGAGAACAGTATAGAATTAAGGTGTGAGAGTGGGGCGGTGGATCGGGCAGGTCCAGGTGAACCCCACCCCCTGCCCCAGAGTAGCATCCCACCACCTCATCAGCAATACAGCTGAACCCTCACCTAGACTTGGCCCAAGAGGTGTTTGCTGGTCCCTGAGATGGACATGCAGACAGGGTAGAGAGGCCAGTGAGTGGAAGGGCTGCATCTAAGACCCTTCCTAGCCATGTTGGAAAGCCCTCCTCCCACTGGCGGTCAATGCACACACCAGTGCTGGTCCCCATTCTGCAGCGCCCGGCACCACAGAGTGCCTCACATCTGTCTGGGTAAGGTGACCCTGGGTAAGGCAGCTGGGCTCAGTGTTCCTGTTAGAGGTAGGGGGAAGCTGCAATCTCTTACCTCCCTGGCAGGTAGTGTCAGGGTTGGGAGCAACTGATCTTGGGGCAAATGGAGGAGGGGCTGTTGACTGATGGCAGGTGACTTGTCTGTCTGTGCTTGTGTGTGTGTGTGTGTGTGTGTGTGTGTGTGTGTGTGTGTGTGCGTGCATACATAAACATGCCTGTGCTCTGTATGCGGAGGGGAAGAGGCTGAACATGGCTGGGTTGATGTATGGTATTGGTACATGGCCAACATGTGAATGCACGCTTGCTCATGCTGCAGTGGGTAAGCCACTGAATAGCAAGCAGCTTGTGAACTGTCACCCAGTGTTGGCATGGGACACATGGCCACTGGTCCAGGACCAGGACCTATCTGGCCTTCAGTGAGTATGACTCTGTGTGTGTGTGTGTGCGCACAAGTGCTTACATGTGTGTGTGTGTGTGTGTGTGTCTGTGAGATTGCCCTATGTGGCAGTATTACTCCTAGATTCAGCTTACAGACTGCCTTTTAGGGGCCCCCTTGGCTATGGGACTTCATAGGAATGTGTGCGTGCACACGCACATACACACACTTATACTCACTCACACTCTTACACATACACACATTTCTCAGGCTTGTGGCTGGTCTCTCAGTGGGCTTCCCGCATGGAGGGGTGGCCCATGGATGATGTATGTCATCGAGAGTTTGGGCTGTGCCTGTCAGGTTCACAGCTGTGAGAAAGGTGGGCACACAGGTGTTCTGTATGGTGTCTGTCCCTCTGGCGGGGACTCCTGTCTCCATGCTGGGAGCTTTGCCTGAAAGCTGGAGGCCTGAGCATCGGGCTGAGGGGTGGACCAAAAGGAGATGGACAAGAGAGCAGCTGATGACTGGCGGGAGCTATGAGAATTGGCGGAAGCTGGGACAAGTGGCCTGCGAGTGGCCTGGCAGGTCCTGGAAATCCTGGCTTCCTGTTTTTCCAACAAAAGACCTCTGTCCCCCCAGGAAGGCCACTGGCGTTCCTTTTCCGTAAACAGGGTTGTTTTCTTCTTTTCCTCTCTACACAATACCAGCATCTCCCCAAATCCCCCACCCTGACGCCTGTCACCACCAGCCACCAGGCCCAGGCAGTCAGAGAGAAATCTAGCATGCAGGCTCCTAGGTCAAACAGCCACCCTTTACCAGGGAACTGAGCAAGGGTTCAGTTTGCCTACCATAGTGAGGCCCAAGGAGGAGACAAAGAACAGGAATTTAGAGGTACCACTCTACAGGGCAGGAGGAGGCTGGGCCAGCTTTGGGGTGAACCTAGATGGTTGAGCCTATGCCCCCTAGGATTTGGTGGGACTCAGTGACCCTCATGGCCTGACTTAACAGTTTTCAGAGCAGGAAGTCTTAAGTCTGTGTGGTGGGCAGTCGCCTGGAAGGGGCAGCAGACCCAGGCCCCCCCTTCAGGCAAGTTTAGGTCACCTTTCAGTTGCTTCACTCCACTATGTCCCTGATGTCCCTGATGGAGTGAACTTAGGGGCAAAGGAAGCCAGGCCAGCTCCAGGCCCTGATATAGAGATGAAGACAAGTCTTCCTCCCTGGCTGCGGGTGGACCCTGAGGGGTGCAGAGACAGAGTCTGGTCTTTCTGGAAGCCAGATGAGATGGGGTGGGGGGAGCCCCTCCATGTGCCTGGCCCTGGAGGAGCCAAGAGCGGGCATGGGGCCCAGTGGATGATTCTAAGCCACAGTGTGCAGTGTGTGTGGGTGATTGTACACGTCCCAGCGGCAGGCAAGGCAGGCGCCTGAATGGGCCTGTGTAAGGGGCTGGGGGTTATTTATAGCGGCTCCTGCAGGGAGAGTGCACTATTAATAGTTAGGGCCAAGGGTGAGTGGAAAATGTGCCTGCCCCTGCTGCCTAGGCGGTGGAGGCGGGGCCTTCTCTGTTGGAGACACCCCGGGCTGGTACTAGCCCCCACTCAAGCAGCCCCGACAAGAGCCACTGTTATCTGGACAGCAGCTGAGCCAGGGCTTACCTAGGGCTACAGGCTTGAGTGTCATCCTTTTCTCCTCTACTGTTCCCCTGTGGTTGCTGTGTAGGGGTCTGGGGGACCCAGAAGCACCAGACTCATTGGGGAGGTAGGGAAAAAGCTATGTGGAAAAGATATCACTCTCCTGCCCCCAACCCGTGTGGCAATCTTGCTGCCACAGTTTGCACTTCCGGAGGCTCAAGCAGGTATCTTGGCAGTAAACCGGTGACTCTGGAAGGCTGTCAGCATCCCTGAACTGTCAGTGGCAGCCCTGGGCTATCAGGGAGGCCGGGGTTGGGGGGGGGGGAGCAGTTTCCCTGGCTTCTATCTGAGGTTCCATCCCTAGATTGCTTAGGAGAACAGGGGCATAGCAGGGGACATTTTAGATTAATAATAAAAGAAGCCAGTGGGGCCAGCAGTCAGGTAAAGGCATCTGCTGTCAAGTCTCAAGAGCCGAGTTCGATCCTCAGCACCCACACGATGGAAGGGCAAGAACTGACTTCCCACACCTTGTCCTCCCACTTCCACATACCCACCCCACCCTCACCTCCACCAAATAAATAACAAGAAAAGAAGAAAGTACAGACAACGGCAGAAAGACTGGTAACCCTTCCCTACTTGGGCTACAGCTCCCAGAATAGAGGGAGTGTCGTGAAAAGCCCAAGCCCCGGATCTATGGAGGAGAAAGGTGGATACAATGTTAATGACCTATGAATGAAGGACTACCCTGGCAGGAAGCCTTTGAGCCTTGGATCTCGCCCAGCACTTTAACCCACTTCCACTCTCGGAAGTGCCTGGCTTATAATAAATTCTCTATTCCTATCACTATCCACGTGGTCCTGTTTCCGATGCTTTGTCCTGGGACACAAAAAAACGCGGGAATCTCCGCGGGTGTCCTCCAGGTTGCAGTCCAGATTCAAAACAATACAACAGGCAAAGATAGGGACGGGACCCCAAGGAGACAGTAACCCGAAGTGGGTGTGGTGCGGCACCCCCCCACCCGCCCCGCGCGCCCCAACCCCGCATTGCAGCCCAACTGGATCTCAAGCGGAGGGCTCACTGCACTGTCTCAAAGTGGCGGATCCACACACCCCAACCCAAGCCCAGGCACACAAGAAAGGGCTTGCACGGTCCAGGGGCTCATCTCCTGCGGGAACCGTGGGTGCACAGGATGACGAGGGGTGCCAGCGCCCGCCTACGGCCATCTGTAGCCAAGAGCTTTCCAGGAAGGTCACGGCCTTCGCCCTGAAAGAGCTGGTGGGTGTGGAGCTGTTATTTGCTTCTGTGTTAGGGGCGGGGGTTCCCGGAGCCTCCGCCCGGGCGGAGGCGGAGGGAAAGGGCAGGACAAGCGACTCAGATCCACCCGTCCCGTGTGAGTCCCCGCCCCTCCGGGTCACCCATCACCGGAAACCCTCCAGGATTCCTTTCCTAGCCGCGCTGCTCTGCGCCCTTTCAGGGGCCCGAACCCTGTAGTGCCAGCTGTGCGTCTGGATCACTGGGACCCGGGGGGGTGGGGGGGGGTTGTGTGACCACTCTCGGGTTCATTTAATCCTAGAGGGACAGGGTCACTAAGGCCCGCCTGCGGTTACGACCCATCTCAAGGAGCTACCGAGCTTGTTAAGAAGCCGGCTGCTAGCGGTGGGTGTAGCTGCGTGCGGGCTTAGGACAGAAACTTGGGTGCAAGGCCCTTCCGTTTGAAGCAGCCGACCTGGCCCAGCCTAGTCATGTTGCCTGGGAACCTGTCCCCAAAGGAACAGTCAGCCACAAAGAGTGATTTGAGACTGGGGCGGTGGGAGGGGTGGGGAGAGGTTGGGGGTGGAGAGGAGAGAGAGAGAGTTTGAAGCTAGTCATTGCCCTGCCCCCTCCTGGAGCTAACCCAGGGTAGAGACAACTACCTGCTGTTCCCTAGGGATTTAACATATTTAGAGGTTGACCTTGTCACAGGCCAGTATCTCCCAGTATCCCAATTGTAGCCCCCGCCCCCGGCCTCTCACTGTGACCACCCTGATCTTCTTGTCGGTTGCCTTGGCCCCAAGATCAAGGGATCACAATTCCACGGTGCAGGGAGGACGGCAGAGGAGGATTGCACTGTGGGTAAGGGGAGAAGGGGGTGGCAGGTCCAGGGGTCTCCAGGGGCCAATCCTGTACCAGGACACACGGTACCCAGAAGAGAGGCGTGGCTTAGCTCAAGGAGCTTCTGCTGGAGGCTGAGGATGGATGGGTCACAAGTCCCTTTTGCTCAGTCTCTGAAGGCTGCTGAGGTAGTTCCCTGGCTTTTCTGGGAGCACGCAAGAGTTGTCTGGTAAAGGTCAAATGGAAGGTCAAAGTTCCTCTTAGTGGACTGGCCCTGGTCATGGGATTAGATTTAGGATTAACTAGGCACTGGAGATGGGACGACAGGAGATATGTCAGATTTTGGGAGCCCAAGAGAAACCCTGGCAGACATGGGCCTTCTGGAGAGAGCCCCCTGCCCCAGACTAGAACCTTCCTTCTAAGCAGCCTGTGTGGCTCACAGCTCCCTTGCTGTAGTTCAGAACACTCAAAGGGCCATCTCAAGGGCCTCATGGCTGACGACCCACTCGGAGCTGGCTATTACAAAGCAGACAGGTGTTGGATTTCTGGGTTTCTGTCCAGCAGGTGTCTAAATGGCACCCTGGTGGTGGCACCCTGGTGGTGGGTTGAGAGTTGACAAGAAGGGACTGTTTGTTGGCTCAAGTCGAGTCCAAAAACATATATACATCAGCTTGCTTATTTATTTATTTATTTATTATTCACTTTACATCCCAATTGTAGCCCCCGCCCCCCCTCCTCTCAGTTCCCCCTTACAAGTCCCTCCCCCATTATCCCCTCCCTTTCTCCTCAGAGAAGAGAAAGCACCTTTTGGGATTTCTAGTCCCAGCCAGGACCAAGCACATCCTCTCCCTCTGAGGCCTAACCAGGCAGCCCAGGTAGGGGAAGTCCAATGGCAGGCAACAGAATCAGAGACAGCCTTGTTCCAATTATTAGGGGACCAAGATGCACATCTGCTACAAATGTGCAGGGGGTCTAGGCCCAGGCTCTGTGTGCTCTTTGGTGGGTGGTTCAGTCTCTGTGAACTCCCATGGGTCCAGGCTAGTTGACTCCGTAGGTCTTCTTGTGGTGTCCTTGATCCCTCTGGCTTACTCATGTCTATTCCCCACTCTTCCACAGGACTCCCAGAGCTCTACCTGATGGTTTGGCTGTGGGTCTCTGCATCTGTTTATATCCATGGCTGGATGAAGCCTCTCAGATGATGGTTATGCTAGGATCCTGTCTATAAGCATACTAGAGTATCATTAATAGTGTCAGGGGTTGACTCTCCCCCATGGGTGGATCTAAAGGTGGACCAATCATTGGTTGGCTGTTCCCTCAGTCTCTGTTCCATCTTTATCCCTGCACATCTTGTAGGCAGGACAAATTTGGGGTTGAAGGTTTTATGGGTGGGTTGCTATCCCCCTCCTTCACTGGAAGTCCTGCCTGGCTACGGGAGGTAGCCACTTCAGCCTCTATATCCCCCAAAGGTAGGAATCTCAGCTAGGTCACCCCCATAAACTCTCTGTAGTCTCCCCAATCCCAGGTCTCCAGCTCGTCCCAGAGCCCCCCCCCCCACACACACACACACGCCGGTTTCCATTCTCACTCCCAGACCTCTCCGGCCCCTCCCCCCACACCCAATCCCCATTCCCTTCCTCACCCCCTCTCCCACCCAGTTCCCTCTCTCCATCCACCTCCAACAACTCCGATGACTTTCGTTTCCCCTTCTGAGTGAGATTCACACGACCTCTCTTGGGTCCTCCTTATTACCCAGTTTCTTTGGGTCTTTGGACTGTAGCATGGTTATCCTGCACTTTATGGCTAATTTCCAGTTATAAGTGAGCACATGCCATACGTGTGTTTCTGGGTCTCGGTTACCTACTCAGGATGATAATCGTGAGTTCCATTCATTTGCCTGCAAATTTCATGATGTCTTAGTTTTTAGTATCTGAATAGTATTCCAATGTGTGGATGTACCATATTTTCTTTATCCATTCTTCAGTTGAGGGACATCTCCGTTGTTTCCAGTTTCTGGCTATTACCAATAAAGATGCTATATAGTTTAGCAAATGTCCTTGTGGTATAATGGGGCATCTTTTGGGTGTATGTCCAGGAGTGGTATAGCTGGGTCTTGAGGAAGAACTATTCCCAATTTTCTGAGAAACTGCCAAATTGCTTTCCAAAATCAAGTACCAGTTTGCAACCCCACCAGCAATGGAGGAGTTTTCCTCTTTCTCCGCATCCTTGCCTGAATGTGCTGTAGCCTGAGGTTTTGATCTTAGCCATTCTGATTAGTGTAAGGTGGAATCTCAGGGTTGTTTTGATTTGCATTTCCCTGATGACTAAGGATGTTGAACATTTCTTTAAATGCTTCTCAACCATTCAAGATTCCTCTGTAAAGAATTCTCTGTTTAGTTCTGACCCCATTTTTATTGGATTATTTGGTTTTTTGGACTCTAACTTCTTGAGTTCTTTATGTATTTTGGATATTAGCCCTCTGTCAAATGAAGAGTAAGTGAAGATCTTTTCCCAATCGGTAGGCTGTCATTTTGTCCTATTGACAGTGTCCTTTGCCTTACAGAAGCTTTTCAGTTTCATAAGGTCCAATTTATTAATTCTTGACCTTAGTATCTGAGCCATTGGTGTTCTGTTCAGGATATTTTCTCCTGTGCCAATGCGTTCAAGGCTGTTTCCCACTTTCTCTTCTATTAGATTCAATGTGTCTGGTTTTACATTGAGGTCTTTGATTCATTTGGACTTGAGTTTTATACAGGATGGTAAACATGAATCTATTTGCATTTGTCTACATGCAGACATCCAGTTAGATCAGCACCATTTCTTAAAGATGTTCTCCCTATACCGTTGAATGGTTTTGGCTTCTTTGTCAAAGATTAAGTGTCCATGGGTGTATGGGTTTATTTCAGGGTCTTCAATTCAATTCCATTGATCAATCTGTCTATTTCTATATCAATTCCATGCAGTTTTTATTACTATTGCTCTGTAGTCCAGCTTGAGGTCAGGGATGGTGATTCCTTCAGAAGATCTTTTATTGTTCAGTATTGTTTTAGCTATCCTGGTTTGTTTTGTTTTGTTTTTCCATATGAAGTTGAGAAGTGCTTTTTTAAGATCTGTAAAGAACTGCGTTGGAATTTCGATGGGAATTGCATTGAATCTGTAGATTGCTTTTGGTAGGATGGTCATTTTCACTATGCTAATCCTACCAATCCATGAGCATGGGAGATCTCTCCAACTGATACCTTCTTCAACTTCTTTCTTCAGAAACTTGGAAGTTCTTGTTATACAAGTCTTTCACTTGCTTGGTTAGAGTTCCATCAAGATATTTTATATTATTTGTGGTTATTGTAAAGGGCGTTGTTTCCTGAATTTCTTTTTCAGCCTATATATTGTTTGTATAAAGGAATGTGAAAAACTGATTTTATTTTGAGTTTATTTTGTATTCAGCTGCTTTGCTAAAGGTGTTTATCAGATGTACGAGTTCTGTGGTAGAATTTTGGAGGTTGCTTATGTACACTATCATATCATCTGTGAATAGCCATACTTTGACTTCGTCTTTTCCAGTTTGTATCCCCTTGATCTCCTTTAGTTTCTTATTGCTTTGGCTAGAACTTGAAGTACTTACTATGTTGGATAGGTAGGGAGAGACTTGTGTTGTCCCTGATTTTAGCAGTCAACTTGCTGTCATGGTTTTAGAAGTTTCAATCCATGTTGCCTTGGAGCTAATGGAGGCAGAACAGCAGGACTGGAGTGGGAATGTTTGCCACGTGCCTTGTTTTGTGGCCAGGATGTGAACTGAGGCAGTGGGACAGAGGCAGGGTCCCACAAGTCTCCCCACATAATCATCATCATCACCATCACCACCACCACCATCATCATCATTGTTTTGGTTTTTTTTGGTTTTTGGGGTTTTTTTTTTTGTCTTTTCGATGCAGGTAAAAGGTTTTCGGTGTAGCCCTGGTTGTCCTGGAACTCACTTTGTAGACCAAGCTGGCCTCGAATTTACAGAAATCTTCTGCTTCCTGAACGTCGGGATTAAAGGCATGAGCCACTACTTTCCGCCCTCCCCGCCCCCAGCTTTAGAAAACATTTATTTTCATTTCATGTGTATGAGTGTTTTGCCTGCATGTTTGTATGTATATGTGTGCATGCTGTGCATACCTGGGGTCAGATCTCTTTAAACTGGTGTAGCAGATGATTGTGAACTGCCGTGTTCAGGCAGGGAATCTAACCTAGATCCTCTGCAAGAGAGAAAGAGCTCTCACCACTAAGCTATCTCTCCATCCTTCCCACAATCCCCTTTATTTTATTTGCCGGCAGGTGTTTATTGACAGGAAACACCTCTGGCCAACACTAGGCTCTTCCTCATCCAGCTGACTAGCAGGCACACAGGTCACGGTGCTCAGCCTGCGGCAGGAGGGTCTCCTTCAGCACATCCGGGCTGTAGGCTATTTTCCCAAGATCCTGAAGGATATGCCGCATGACCTCAGATGTGTGGTGGTCCACACACAGACACACACAGATGGCTCTAGCAGAGTCAGATTCAGCAGTAACAGACTTGGCAGCAACAGCAGGCACAAGGGCTTGGTTGGGCAAAGGGCAAAGGGCACGGTTGAGAAGGAAAGGCCAAGTTACAGTGACTCGCAGTGGCAACTTGAAAAGACAATCCCCTTTAAGGGCATCTTACTAGTGGTCTGAAACTTCCCACTAAGTCACACCTCTTAAAGTTTTCCAGTCCTCCTAATAGCACCAAGCTGGGGACTAAAGCCTGCAACACATGGGCCTTTTGAGGGGACACTTAAGATGCAAACTATAGAGGTCAGAGAGATGACTCAGTGACTAAGATCACTTGCTGCTCTCGCAAAGGACCCAAGTTCTGTTCTTAGTACCTACTTGGCGGCTCACAACTCCCTGTAACTCTAGTTCCATGAGTTCTAATGCCTTGTGCATGCCTCAAGTGTGTGTGTGTGTGTGTGTGTGTGTGTGTGTGTGTGTGTGTGGTGACAGTGGGGCAGGCATAGCAGAATCTCCAAACTACCTTCTGTGTAGCCACACCCCCATCTGGGAAATACACAAAGCCCTACTTCTAAGGACCTGCCCTCCTCCCTCTTGGACACTTAAACCCATAGCTAGGATTAAATTATTGTATACCTTGGCAGGGACAAGCTGGCTTGGAAGAAACAAAAAGACAGTACCCCACAGCAACCTCACGACCTACTGTGTGCTCCTGGCAGAAGCTGCCTTGGTAGGTGAAGGGAGCTTCATGATCATGGAGTCCTTTGCTGAGGACATGGGCTGAAGAACAAGGTATGGACACAGTTAGGAGGCTATCAAAACACAGGAGACGCAATGTTAACACAGCCAAGGAGACAGATGACAAGGAAGGCCTGTGGGGGTTGGGGGTGGAGTGGGGAGAGGGCAGGCATAGGATGAGAGGGGTCTGGAGGACATACTATGTAGCCATACCCAAGGAAATACCAGGAAGGGCCATGGTGGAGTTCTGACAGAAGCTGTCACATAGAGCTGTGACAATGACGTGGACGGTGGTGCAGGCGGCTGCTTTTGGCTGTCAGTGGCTGGAATGTGGCTGGCTGTTTGAGAAGCAGGTTGGCATGGGGCCAAAGGCCTGGCTAAGGTGAACAGAACACCGTGTTCCTGGGGAATAGATGGGCAGTCAACCAGAAAACTTAGCCTGCAGGGCAGAAGAAAGCAAGGATGCGTGACTGGTGGCCAGGATAGTCACTGGTTGTGACCCGTTGCCTGGTTTCCAGACTCAAAACCCCTTAAGGAATCTGGACCCCCTAACATTATTAAAAATCCTACCTAAAGGGTCTGGGCCACTGGTCTGGGGGGCGGGGGCGGCTGTACAGAGAGAGGGAGGACCTTCAGCATGTTAAGGACCAGTCCTGCTCTGACATTGTTGTCCTGAGCCACTTGCGTGGCTACCCTAGTGTGGAATCGTAGCAACATCTCACCTGCTAACGGTGAGTCTGCACCTCCAGACACCAGGCAACACCTTCCCAGACTCAGAACAGAGTCAGGCAGCAGTATGGACTCTGCCCTTGGTCAGTCCCAAGAAAGGTCGTCAGGGACACAATTTAAAGACCCGGAGGATGCAAGGGTGGCTCCATTTATCCTACTAGAACGTCTACTACAGAAGACAAGTGGATGGGCCTAGGGGGAGGAGAGGAGATGTCCCAAAAGAAGAGGGGACAGAGGTGCCATCTTTGCCACAGCAGGGCTCTCCAGCTCCAGGCTTGCATATCGCTTGCAGGCCTGTGTAATTTCACCACCTTCCTTAGCAGAGGATCCATACACTCGTGTTTATGACAAGTCATGGTTATCTGCTTTTACCCAGGGCTGTAGGAACTCTTGTCTTTAGTGTAGTCTCATGACTTGAATGTGCCGGGGGCCTTGAGAGTGGGGAGGCCTGGTAAGGCCAGCGCGCTGGAGTAAGAGACCTCCAAAGCAGGTCTCTTAGCTGCAGCCTGTGCCCTCCACTGGATGACACACACCTTAGGGAGTATGATGGGTGGTCAAGTGGTGAGCGGTTGCTTATACATTTGGGAAACCTTTAGCTGTATACCAGGAACACAAAACGGTAGTTTTGAATAGGGAGAGCTCTCAGTGAGCCACACAAAAGTGGCCTGGCTTCCACATACTGCAGTCTAACTCCAGATTGAAAGGCTGGGGTAGGAAGTATGGGGGTTCCTAGCTGACTGCCTGGGGTGGATCTGTCACAGAAACTCAGGGTGCAGGGCCAAGCCGTTCACCCACAGTGAAGAACTGTGTCTGCTGAGTGAGAAATGAAACAGCTCACCGCCAACTCTTCTGAGATCGTGTTCTTCTGGGTCTGACTGACTGACCCCTAGCCCGATTCATGCTTTGTCATCAGGTCAGCAAACCCAGGGACAGTCGCTAAGTGACGTAGCGCTTCTGGAATGGCAGGATACATAGCTCGGCACATGCATGAGTGGCTCAGAGCCATCCTGCATGGTACTCACTACCCACACACACCTTTGCCTGGCCCTGGGCTCCCAACCACGGCCTTCCAGGAGCTCCCATCACCAACTGGAATGGTTCAGGGATGTCACCATGGTGTACGGACACAGATAGATGGTAATAGTGTTGTGGCATTTGTGGTGACTCTGGTCATCTGCTTGGATGGAGCAAGACAGGGAACTCCCAGACATGTGGTCCCAGACTTGACTGGGTGGATGCTGGAAGGAGACACATGGAAATACCAGAGAGAAGGGGTCTGGTGTGACCAAATGGAAGGACTGGGGTGTAGACGCAGGGGTTGACAGTGAAATTCCACCCCAACCTGCAAAGACTGGACATACACCAGACCTTACTATGGGAGTACAGCCATGCCTGTAAAAGTGGTGATGCCTATGGTGGAAGTAGGCTTGTTGGGGAATCTTGAAGTCGAAGCAGCTGTTGACTGTCTGAGACCCTCACAAGATGAAGACTATTAACAGCTCCTCGTGGAGCAAGTTGGGGAAGGGTCTTCAGCCTTTACTGGAGATCCAGCCACTCCCTTCTTCCTGCCTCGGCCCTGTGTGGTTTTGAGGGGGAATATGCCAGACTATATAGGAGGTGAGGGTCTAAGTAACAGAGAGGCTCAGAGAATTCCATCCCTGCGACCTTCATCATGCCAATTGGGGAACTTGTGGGTGATACAGCTGTCTTAGAGGGCCCCCCTATGCTCCTGTAACTCACTCTTCACCAATAAACTCATAGCTTTGGCAGATTGGGCTTGGATGGTATTGGCTTCTGCCACAGCTGACCTTTTTGAGGTGATGACCTTTTATTCGTGTGTCTCCAGAAATCAGCAACATGCACGTACCATTGAAGATGGTTTGGACAGTCAGGTAGACAGAATGACTTGGGTGACACCCGGCAACCCTGTCAGTCTCTGAACTGTCACACTGAGCACAAAAATGGAGGGCTGTGATAGTTTATACAGAAGCTATGCATTTCCTGGGCAGCAAGGCTGCTTCAGTGACCACGGGGTACACCCAGGACAGTGCATCCAAGAGATGGGCTGCTGCTCTGCCCCAGCAGAAGGTTTATTCTCATGAAGCAGCCCATGTACGCAGTGTGGCTCTCCTCTCTGCAGAGATCTGGGCTGATATTCGGGCTGCCAGCCAGATGCTCCTGTCAGCATTTCTTTTCTGCCATGGATGCCTGGAGCTAGCCATTGTGTGATAGTGTGGTGTGGGGTGTGTGTGTGTGTGTGTGTGTGTGTGTGTGTGTGTACATGCATGCATGCATACATGCTGTAGTACCATACACCCAGTAGTGTAGAGTAACAACCCTGGACCCACCCGCTCTGGACAGTCACATTGTCCCTCAGATGTGACACTACATGTCCAGACATTGTACCCCACCCATCAGGGCCGGAGTGGCTGCTAATAGCCATTGCCTGGAAGGATGGCTTATCAGCCAGCGTTCCAGAAGGCCACACTGAGCTATACTTTCCAACAAAGTCAGTTTCGGAAAGAACTACTAGCTGATTCAATAACTTTCCATTACGCCTGCTAACGGCCAGAGAAGGCTGTAACTGGCAAGGCTCCAGACCTGGGCTTATGCTAAGACCCAAAAGGCCCTGCTGAATGGAGAAATCAAGGGTGAGGTGTGTGTGTGTGTGTATGTGTGTGTGTGTGGCGCAAAGAGGCAGTTGGGCCGGAAAGTCAGCATAGGCCCCAGGTTGATGCCCTGGAGACTGTTCCACAGGTAAGGTCCACAAGGAAGGGGAGTGGGGGGCATGGCAGGTGCTCTAAGGGAGGGCCAACTAAGAGCAGTAGTACCCAGATTAGGTGAGGGGACACAAAGCTTCAAGTCTGAAGCCAAGATTTTCTCCCTTCCCATCTTTTACGCAGTTTTGAAGACCGGTTTTGAAGACACCCTCTCACAAACACCGGTGGGAGGGAAGAACATGGGTTTGCCAGGTTCCTGACTTACTCCAGGTTGCAGCTCTGGGGCGGAGTCCCTGTAGTGAAGGAGTGGCCCAACCCAGACACAGCAGCCAACAGACAGGGGCTTGTACCCTGGAATGCTAGAGTTGGCTTGGCCGGTACAGATCAACAGTGCCACCTGCTGGCCATGCACCCGGACAGGACTGGTGCGGTTCCCGCAGGCCATCCATAATACTTAAGAGGGCAACTCTGACTTTCCACACAGTCTGCTGGGGTTGAGGAGCAGAAGGAACCTGGGGTCCCCTACCTCAACCCAGAAGGCTGAGTGCTGTCACAGGGGTGCCTACATTGAAACCCCAGGGTCAATGTTCCTGATCATCAGCTTGTGAACTCCTGGCCACTGTGGTCAGGGACCCTCCCTGCCTGTTGTATTTGCCTGCCAGATGAGGTCCTACTAGAGCCTGTCCACATCTCCCAGTGGACCCTGTCTGCTGCTGCGTATGTTCCCAGGAAAAAGTAGCAGCCATCCTAGGCCAACCAGGTCATCGAGTTGGTGGACTCTGGGTTACAAGAGCAGGTCCCAGCAGCAGAAATCTATGATCCAAGACCACAGCGTCCACAGGGCCCCACAGTGGCCAGTGTCCAAACAGCAGCCACCCACACCCAGGTCCTTGATTCCTGCAGCGCCATTCATGAGTAGAGGGCTCCCAGGTGACCCACCGTTCACTAGGATCCTCACCAATGACCTTGTGGAGACAGCGCCACTAGGGATCACTCAGCTGTCAGGATGGCTGGCCGTGGAGTCCTCCTTCAGTCACCTGAGAGCTGCTTGTGGGGAAGCAGCAGGGATCCTGGCCTGGCACACACAGGTCTGCTGTTGGCTTGTCAATCAGGCCAGTGTCCTGACATGAACTCCCTATCCCAGTTGGATAAGACCAACATCTAGCTGAGAGAGCCACACGGGGAGGAAGTGAGAAGCCAAGCCTCAGCCTCGGCCTGCCAGACTCTCCATTTTAGGTTCCGGATGGGAGCTGATCAGAGGACCCAGTGGGCATAGCGTCAGTTACACAGGAAAGGGCACATGTGTCCACTGCCTTCACAGGTGTACACGGGTGCAGGGACACATGCAGGTCACAGCTTAGGGCAACACAGCAGGAAGTGCCCCCCCCAAGGACCATGAGGACCCCAGATCCCTGGAGAGCTGCAGCAGAGGGCCACTGTTTGTTGGCAAGGCCAGGACTCCTCCAGGGGATACTCAACCCTCGTCCCGATTTTTTTCTAATTTTCTTCATGCCCAGAGGAACTGTCTGTCCAGCTTAGCTCCTGAACTTGGTGGCTTTGTCTTTGCTGCACCCTACACTGCTGCTGTAGGCTCACAGGCTGAGAGTCAGAGCGAGCCACCTTCATGTTACTCAGGTAATCAACTTCAACACTGGCTGTTTAGGGGTCTAGGGCTTGTTCACCTGGCCACACTGCTTTGGGACGTGGTGGATGGCACATCATGGGTGTTTGCAGTAGGCAATATTCCCTCATGGTCAAGAAAGGAAGAGTGAACCAGGATCCCAATGCCTCCCCACCCCTTGGAATTCACGCCCACCTCCCACCGGGCCCCAACTCCCGGTTACACCATACTTAGCAGAGACCAGATTTTTAGAAAATATATTAGCAGCCCTTGAAGCTACATGTCACACAATTTGCTTGCGGATAGACACAGGTAGTGCAGAATACAATCCCCCCCCACTACCACTGTCCTCTACTACACTGGACACATGCTCAGGGACAACTTGTCAGGTGCCCACCAAGGTCAGTAGATTCTGAGTCCTCATGGTGTTCATCTATCTCCGAGTCCTCATGGGAAGACATGGGGTCCCATCTATCTCCCAATTCTGAGAGGACAGGTGCAAACTGACTAGTGTTGAAGGTCCACATTTTCAATGAAACAAACCAACACGTTCTGTTCCTGGTGACCTTCAATGATCAATTTTATTATAAAGAACAGTATCAAAATATACAAATCTGCTTAAGAACCACCAAGAAATGCAGCTTTTTAAAGGGCCAAGTGAGTCTCAGCTGTTTCAGAGAGGGCAGCTCCTCCCTCTGATGTCTTCCTGGAGAAATGGGGTTGATGTCCGTGGGCCACATTTTCTATAGATATCCTCTCAATAACTTAAAGGGTGAGTTTGGCTTCTGAATCCGGATGCCCGTCACAAATCCTCTCGGGAGGGTGGCTGTGTGGGGTTTTCCGCTGTGGTTTCTGTCAGAAGACATGCGGGTCACTGAGTCAGCGCCTTGAGGCTGGGCTTAGATGGGGGGGCAGCTGGCGGAGGAGAGCGGCTATCCAATACCCCTGGGGGGCTCACGCCCTGAGGAGCACCTGCCTTCCTCCTGACCTAGCAACTTCCTAAGGACAGCTCAGGGTGAGCCCCAACACCCACTGGGGAGCTTAGGCTGACACTTCAGTTTTAACCAAGGCTGAGCAATGAGGTAAGAGGTAGAGGGCAGGTGCCGATGGTAGGTAACCCTGTCCTCTGGCTGCAAAGGTCCTCTTATCCTTGGCATCTCACTGACCACAGACGACAGCACACTCAGCACGCCCAGGCGACCACAGCACACCCAGGTGACCAGAGTATGCCCAGGTGTGGATGCACAACTGTTTGCTTGGACTGGGCTTCTAGGAAATTCTTTTCACTCTTAGCCACTCTGCGCACTGCCTGTTCCCACTTTCTCTAACTCCTGAGAGTCTGACAAACTGAACTGTTCTCTCAAGGAGAGGGGCTGACCAGGCTAGCACTTGTGAATGCGGCTTGGCTTAGAATTAGGGCTTTTACAGATAATTACTAATCAGGGTGGGCCCTGGTCCAGGATAATTGGTGATATGTTTACAAAAAAGGAAGGCTTGCACACACAAGAGACCATACAAGGACTGGAAGGATTGAACAAACCCTATTTCACAGCCTCAGAGCTAACCACAAACCCTGACCTTGGGCTAGGGTTCCAGAACCTCAGGTCCCTCTTTTAGGGATCGTGGAGGGTTGGTGTCTCAGCAAGGCTGTTCATGCTGCTATTCTTCCCTCAGTGGGGCGGTCACACTTGGCTTTTCCTTTCTCCACAACCACCTTCAGACACTATCTGAAGCCACTAAGCAAACCCTCCTCTGTATGGCCTCTCTCACACCCCTGCTGAGCCCTCGTCCTCCGTGACCCTGCGTGTGCACTGCACAAACGTTTCACCTGTCCTGAGTAACCTGGGCGACTCTGTGTTAATTTCTTACTTGGCAGTTTTCAAGCACCTGGGTAGTCCCAGCCCTGAGCAGGGTGGGGCATCCCATCCCCGGCCTTCCGCCACTCACCGCCTTCTGCTGTTTGCACACAAGCATCTTCTGTCTCCTCAAAGCCTTCTGGACACACACACACAAAGCTCCCTGGAACGTTGTAGCAGTTCTCATTTTTCCTCTTACATGCTTTTTCTTCTAGTGAGCATTCATCTATATCTGAAATGAAAATTCTTCATTTCAATAAGTGATTGCAAACCCACACCTACACCTCATATCACACAAGTTGCTCAATCACAATTCATTTCTCAATGAGAGCGAGGGGATCATGACCGTCCAGCAGAGCTCAGTAAGTGCTCAGAGAGCTTCGTGGGCCTTGGTGGCCAGGCCTCAACTGGCAGAGCAGAGACATCTCAGCGTGAAGATAGGAAGCCCGGTGCCCTTGGCAGTGCCCAAGACAGTGAAGGTGACAGCCAAGGCCCCTGGTGTGGCATAGGGGCTCAGGCAAGTGTGGCTCCACCTGGCACCACAATATTGTCTATGAGGGGGTTCCCATCTACCAAAGGCCCCCTGGGCAGGTGAGGTGTTCCTTCTAGCAAGTTCATCTTCTCTAACAGACAGCTCACTGACCTGCACACTGTCCACTCTCCTTGGTGTAGCCAGCAATACACTCCTTGCAATTGGCCGGACCTTTTCCAGTACAGCCCACGCAGGTAGAATCACAGTCTAGAAAGGCGGAGAGATGTTAGACCACTTCCACTTCGGTAAGGCAAGAATAGCAAACCACAAAACAGATCCTACTGACATGGGCGAACTTAAGAACAAAGCCACCTCAAGCCCAGTGACAGTCTTGTCTCCCCAACCATGACCTCAGTAAGAACAGCCAAGTGTACACTGCAGGTTCTACCGGCCCAGTGTCACAGAGGACACTGCAGCCTGCTTGCACTACCCGGTAGAACTGCAGACACTGGGTGGCAACCTTGTCCCTGCCGCTCCATGAATCGTGTGAGACCCTAAAATACTCATACCCTTGATTGGTGGAAAGTCAAGAATGTGAACAAGCTGGTGTGTGGTGGTGCACCCCTTTAATCCCAGCACTCGGGAAGCAGAGGCAGGAGAATCTGAGAGTTCAAGGCCAGCAGGGTCTACATAACGAGCTCCAGATCCAGAGAGATCCTAAGAGCGTGGAGAGCCTCCCCTCCAAGGGGAAGACTGACGTGACTGACTGAAGGAGCGGAGGCAACAGCACACGCCAAGGCTCCTGGCATATTCAAAATAAGTGACGCGTGGAGAAGCGCTGGCTTTTCTGCATCATGTCTACTACTCATGTCGCCATGTGGAAGGGAAGAGAGAAGCCTACGAAGACCACAGGTCCCAACGCTCTGGTCACCTTCACATGTGTACGAGCCGTTCACATTCTCACAGTACTGTGCATCGCTGCAGGGCGGTGTCTCTGCTGCACACTCATCCACATCTGGAAGAAAACACGGCTGTGAGCAGAGGTGGCAGGAATGAGGCACCACCCGCACGACCCAAAGGTGAGCATCTGAGCCTCCACGCAAGCGCAAACCTTCTCTTCCTTCAGTAACCCCCCCTCAAGGCTCAAGACCAGCTTGGGCTGAGCTGAATTTGCCTAAGGCCGAGCAGCTGCAGGGGGTGAAAGCAAAACTGGAACTAACAGAGGAAGGGGCTGGGCAATGGCAGCTGAGACCACCGGGCCTCGGAAGACCAAGCTCTACAGAGGCCTTATGCAGTGTTTGCTGCGGGAAGGGTGAGGGCCCAGCAACAGCAGGGCCACACTCCTGGCACTGCGATGCTACCAGCTGTGGTGGGGACTCTGGCTCAATACAGGTCTGAGTCCTTCTCAAAACCCCACATGCAGGCCGTAAGAGTGCCCTTCCACAGCTGGGAGTGGAATGGAGATGAAAGACATCAGGTGGGAGTCAGGCCTCACTGGGGGTCGCCCCTGTAAGGACAACCCCCCTCCCCATCCCCACTGCCCTCCCCCACCCTCCGCCGCGGTATGCGCCTCACCCACACAGGCATCCTCCACGCGTGCCCAGCCCACTTCGCACTGGACACAGTCTTTGTTGCTTGGACCTGTGCATGTCTTGCAAGACTCATCACAGGCTGGAAAACAAAGGCTGTGTTAGGAGGGCCCTTCTGGGAACAGGGTCTCATTGTCTCCCACACTGAGGAAACTTTCCTTTTAGGAATGAGGATTTTTAAGATCGGCAGGAAAGTAACAAAAAGCGGTGAAAACAAGCAGCAATTAACTCTGAGCACGATGTCACCACGCCCAGCATCCCTCTACTCAATGACAAGGACTGCGGACTATTTCCTTCACAGTCACAAAACATCAAGTGAGCTCTGCGGAGGATGCTGCCCTGTGCAGATAGCAACCACAGGGGCCTAGGAGGCTGGCAAGGCCTGTGCTCTGCTGACTGATTTGACAGGCAGAGCTGACCTTGGTCTCAGGAAGAAGCTGCCCAGGTAACCTTGACAACCCTGGTGAGAACGAGGGAGTTGGCAGGGCCAGTGCTCAGGAGTAGCCTCCAAGGGTCCTGGTTCCCTCTGAGAAGTTGTTTGATAGGTTGCAGACACATCTCAGCCTCTATATCTTGTCTCCCTCTCAGGAAACCACCTGGCAGGAAACTGAAAGACCTTGTCCATCCTTCAGGGACAGCCATCCCATCAGTAATTTCAGGTGATCATATGGAATACGGCCAACTACTAGGTGCTGGGTCATAAAACCAAGGGCATTCGGTACAGGCGTGACAGAGCCTGTCACACAGGCACTGAACTGTGTTATCATTCCCAGAAAGGCTTCAAGAAGCAAGCAGCTTCAAAAAGACCACACCGCCAGGCCTCCCGCACTGGATACCTGGGGCTAAGGGGCCAAGAGGCACTGTTCCCAGCTATGCGGCTTCAGCAGAAGGCCGCTCCGCACAGCCTCACCATCAACCAAGCCGGCCAGACTCTGGGGCTGGTGCCTACCTGAGCAGATGCTGTGGGTCTCGTTCCTCTGCAAGCTGAAGAAGCCGTCCATGCAGTCGATACACAGAGGTCCCTTGTATCCTGCGTGACACTGGCAGGACCCGTCGCCCTGTCTGCTGCCTTCTCCGCTGCAGTAGCCGTTTCCGCTGCAAGGCCTCTCAGACCCACCCTGGCATTCTTGGAGGACAAGAATCTGCTTGGAGGATGCCCCAGGGCCCGGCCATGCTTTTTCCTCACAACATGCTCACAGCCTAACGGCCATTGGGATCCCTTACAAGCTACACCTGGAACCATTCCTGCTGAGAGAGCTTCCTAATAGCTAAAGGAAGGGGCCAGAGACAGCCACTGATGACCTGAAACTGGCAGGATTAACACTGTTAACACCTGTAGCGGGGAGCCTGCTATGGGACAACACACTTTGTGCCCGGGAGAGAAATCCAATGTTGTATTCAGTATACAACAAGGGAGAAGCAAGCAAAAGTCAGCTCAGGCCATGTGCATGCCTGAAACTGAAACTTCTGTCACCGGACCCAGGCTGACTGATCAACATGACTGGCTCTAGTCTCAAGGCTTACCTCAGAGAAGGGCCAGGACTAGCTAAGCATGCTTACCACCCGACCTCCAACTCCCATCAGTACAGAGGAGCTTCTGAGACTGTGATCCTTCCCTGACACACTCATTAGGACTAGAGGAGAACTTCCTAAAGTCAGAGGTTAGCAGTGATGTGGGAGCCTATGGTCCAGGCTCATAGCACCAGAGCAGGGCTGGACAGCTACCCATCTGAAAAAGGAGGCAGGGTCCCCAACTCCACAGAAAGATCATGTAGTTCAAGTTCCCTCTGCGCTTTTAAACACAAGGGAGTCAAGAGAGGAGTAACAAGAAAGACGCAGACTTGGGATTTCCCGGGGGGGGGGGGGGGGGGCACGTACCTTGACATTCTGGCCCATAGGTACCTGGAACGCAGCATGCTTTCAGTGTGTGTACACAGAACCATTCAAATAGGTTGGGGTACTCCTTCTTCCTGAGGGTTTAGAAATGGTCATTAAATCCCAGGAGATCCTGGGCTGGGGTCACGCATGGTTCAGTGGCAGAGAACACCCAAGAACTCCCCTAGGGGATGCTCGAAGCCTTGGAGGGTTTCAAACCCTAAATATAGTACAGGCGTTTTCAAACACACCGGTGGGGAAGTTTAATGTGTAAGTTAGGTGTGGTAAGAGGTCAGTAACAGCGGAACAGTAATGATCCGCTGAGGTGAGGCTGCAATTTTCACTTCTCACCTTGAGGCAGAAGCAACTACCTCGGGCGATTTGGGCTAGGAGGCACTGTCCATGCCCTCAAAGCTATGTGATGGGGGGAGCAAGGATCAGGTGTGCACAGGACCTCTTTGCAAGCATCCTGACTCTAAGAGACAGGGGCAGTACAGGGGTAAATTGGGACAGGGATGTAGGACATCTCCTGCTTCTGTAGGCTCTCTACTGGGGAGAGACTGCAAAACTAGAGATCAAAAGACGGACGGGGTCCTGGGCACTCACAGTGTCTGCCACCAGGCCTCTAGCTGCTCCTCCTGCTGCTCCAAGAGTTGGTTGCACTCAAAGTCACTGCTGTCACACAGACCCTCCATGATCTCCAGAAGCCGGATCTCACTGAAACACAATCCGTCAGCACCCCAAATCACCAGCACCCCAAATCACCAGCACCCAAAAGCACCAGTAGCCCGAAGCACCAGTACGCTCACTTTAAAAACATGTCCCACCTAGAGACTACTTTAGTGAAAAGGGGCGTCTCTAGGACCAGGGTAGGGTTAGTCAGTAAGGGGAGGCTAACCTGGGGTGTGCAGTGGACCCAGGAATGGTAGGCCCCTCCATCACTACAGCATGAAAAGGAGAGCTTATTCCGTTAGTCAGGGAAACCAGAAGTCTCTAGGAGGGCTAAGGGCTCCAGTTCGAGTTTCCAAAAGGCGTGTGTGCGTGTGAAAAAGCCTTCCAGTGTATGTGCCCGCAGAAGTGGCTGTAGGGAGTGTGGAAACCACAGGCCAGTTGAGTGGCCAGAGGTAGGGATGACCAATGACAGGTGTCCACCATCTAAGGGGTTCCTCCGTGTGACCGACCCCAAGGTCTGACCACCGATTCACAAGCCGTGGCCGCAAATCCTCACAGTTTTTGGACACTCACCTGAATTCGTACTTAGACAGAGTCTTCTCTTCCCACGCCGTGTTGCCACCACCGAAATTCTTCCTGGCCGTATTGGCCATCCCCTGCAGAGGAGGTGGTACCAGCTCGATGGTCCACTGTGAACCCCGCCAACCCCTGCCCAGCGCCGCTGCGCCCGGACCCGCCGCCCGCCCACCTGGTTGAACTTGTCCACCAGCGTCCGGCACCTCTGGCACATTGTCGGCTTCCGGGAGGCCACGGCTGCGGGCGGCGGCAGCAGCAGCAGTAGCAGCCCGAACGCGGCTGCAAGCATCAGGTGCATGGCGGGAGGGCAGCCCGGCAACCCACCGAGAACTGCGGCGGAGTCTAAACCTCCGCCCACCGGCCCGCGCGCCAGCCGTTCCCCGGGCTACTTGACTGCGTCGCCGAGGCTCCGCCCACCTTTCACCCAGCGCGCTCCTATTGGTCGGAAGAATCCCCTCTGCCTGATGTGGACCAATTGAGGCTCGCCACGAAAAGCCACCAATGAGAAGGCCCCGGGTCAGCGTCCCGCGAGAATGAGGCGGGACCGTAATCTTCTATCCGGTCCTCATGCCCCGCCCTCCACGAGTGGCCTGCAGCAGCCATCTTTTCTCCGGGCGGGAAGCGCCCGCCTTTGTCGCCAGCCCGGGCAATGGTGGCCATGTTGAGTTCGGGCAAAGACTTGGCTTCTTGGCCCCGTTTCCGCAGCCTGCTTCCTGCCGAGGACGGTCAGCTCAGTTCCGCGGGGTCCCGCCGGGAGGAGAGGTTAGCGCGCGTCGCCGGGATTGGGGTACGCGGGAGGTGGCGTGGCTGGGGCTCTTCCGAGCGCGCGTGACGGCCTTTGAGTTCCTCAACTGGGGGCCGAACAACCTGAGGATGGACCTCTCACTTAGGGGCTGAGCGTGGCCCTGGGGGCTGGACGTGTCACCTGAGTCCTGGAGCTTTAATCCATCCCCTTCACCGGGCGGCCGGAGCTGTCATCTGGCTCTACATCTGGGTCCGGCTCAATGTGGTGGTGGGAGGACGGGGGGATGGGGGGACAGTAGTCGACATTTTCTCAGGGGCCTCCGGCAATGAGTTCACAATGACCTTCCGAACTTTAAGCGACTTGAGGGAGGAGGAGATATGGATTATCTGTATTTTAGAGAACATCTGTTTGTATAAATAATACAGTTTCGTCTGGTCTTTGGTTTACAAGTTGGCCTCATCTACACCAGATTCCAGGTTAAAGCCACAATTTGAACGATTGATTCCGACAGTTTCCTTGGAAGCTTTGGAATCACGATTGACGGGACAACAGGATCCTTGAAGGATACTCCTCAATCTGAGGAGACCTCCTTCTCCACTCCACATCTGCTAAGAGTATAGCTTTTTGGAGCTTGGCTGTTGGAAGGCATTCGCCCTCTGTCCTCCCTGCAGCTGCCCCCGTTCCTGTGATAGGTGATTTTTATGTACTGGTGAATGTCTACCTTGAGAGCACAGAGGTTGTGTTGCAGAGATAGCCAAGGGGTGGTACCTTGTGCTGTGGTTGGACTTGGTAATGTGTAAGAGTCACCCAGGTAGTACTGGTTTTGAAGGTATGAAGGGGTCATGAAGAGCAGCTGGGGCTCGGCACTGTGAGAGGCCGCAGAAGGTCATTGGTGAAGGTACAGCCTCAGTTGCAATTGATGGCACAAGGACTGAAGGGGTCATGCGAAGGAGTTGAGGCTTGGCACCATGAAAAGAGGCTATTGGTGAAGCCTAGTTACAGCGGAAGACAGCAGTGTTTTGGAGATGCCAGTGCCATGAATGACCACCAAGAACAGCAGCAGCAGTGGAGGACAGGCATCTGGAGCCCAGAAGACAAGCTGTGTGCTACAAAGGGCAGAGCTGGAGAAGTGACCCAAGCCCTTGGAGGAGCCCGGAAGATCGTGAGTTGGATCCTAGACATTGAACCATTGGAGTTTGATTTTTGCTTTTGATTGTGACTGTGTTCCCTCTTGAAGAAAGTATTTTAGTGGAGCCCACAGTTAAGAGACTTTGAATTTTTAAAAGACTTTGAATTTTAAAAGATATTGGACATTTTAAAGGGATTGGACTTTTAATATGTAAAGACTGTAGGATTTTAAAGTTATTTAGATCTTGGGGATGAATAAGAAAGTAAGGTTTGAGGCTTAAATAGTGATGTGTTTGTGTGACAACTTGACAAGGGTTCAATTGTACTGGCTGGTTTTATGTGTCAACTTGACACAGGCTAGAGTTATTACAGAGAAAGGAGCTTCAGGTGAGGAAGTGCCTCCATGAGATCCAGCTGTGGGGCATTTTCTCAATTAGGGATCAAGCGGGGAGGGCCCCTTATGAGTGGTGCCATCTCTGGGCTGGTAGTCCTGGGTTCTCTAAGAAAGCAAGCTGAGCAAGCCAGGGGAAGCAAGCCAGTAAGGAACATCCCTCCATGGCCTCTGCATCAGCTCCTGCTTCCTGACCTGCTTGAGTTCCAGTCCTGACTTCCTTTGGTGATGGACATCAATGTGGAAGTGTAAGCTGAATAAACCCTTTCCTCCCCAACTTGCTTCTTGGTCATGATGTTTGTGCAGGAATAGAAACTCTGACTATGCCGGGCAGTGGTGGCGCACGCCTTTAATCCCAGCACTTGGGAGGCAGAGGCAGGCGGATTTCTGAGTTCGAGGCCAGCCTGGTCTACAAAGTGAGTTCCAGGACAGCCAGGGCTATACAGAGAAACCCTGTCTCAAAAAACCAAAAAAAAAAAAAAAAAGAGACTCTAAGACAGTCAACAATCATACTTTTTCAGTTCTGTACTTTTTATTGGGTCTGACACAGCTGGGCATAGTCAGATCGGAGGTAGGGGGTGTTGACCAGACTCACAGTAGCCTTGCAACCAAACTTGGAAGAAGCAAGTGCTAGATGCGGCTTATTTACACTACACTAAAGTCTTTATGATATGCCTTCCTGCTGGGGGTTGGTGAATAGCTGTGGGGCATTTTCCTGATTGATGACGCTGGAGGACCCAGCTCACTGTGGGCGGGGCCGGGGCCATCCCTGGGCTGGTGGAGGACCCAGCTCACCGTGGGCGGGGCCGGGGCCATCCCTGGGCTGGTGGAGGACCCAGCTCACCGTGGGCGGGGCCGGGGCCATCCCTGGGCTGGTGGAGGACCCAGCTCACCGTGGGCGGGGCCGGGGCCATCCCTGGGCTGGTGGAGGACCCAGCTCACCGTGGGCGGGGCCGGGGCCATCCCTGGGCTGGTGGAGGACCCAGCTCACCGTGGGCGGGGCCGGGGCCATCCCTGGGCTGGTGGAGGACCCAGCTCACCGTGGGCGGGGCCGGGGCCATCCCTGGGCTGGTGGAGGACCCAGCTCACCGTGGGCGGGGCCGGGGCCATCCCTGGGCTGGTGGAGGACCCAGCTCACCGTGGGCGGGGCCGGGGCCATCCCTGGGCTGGTGGTGGACCCAGCTCACCGTGGGCGGGGCTGGGGCCATCCCTGGGCTGGTGGTCCTTGGTGCTATAGGCAGACTGAGCAAACCACGAGGAACAAGCCAGTAAGCAGCACTCCTCCTTGACCTCAGCATCATCTGCTTCCAAGTTCCTGCCTTGAGTTTCTGCCCTTGGTTTCCTTGGATTGTAAGCTGTAAGATGATATACACCCTTCCTTCCCCCAGGTTGCTCTTGGGTATGGTGTTTTACCACAGAAATGTAAACCCAAACTAAGATAGTAGGAATTATGAGCATTATTCTATTTCAAGGGGTTTGGCTGGAGAGAAGACCCTGGTTAAGAGTGCTGACTGTTCTTTTAGAGGACCAAAATTCAATTCCCAGTGCCTACATAGCACCTCACAGCTGTCTGTAATTCCAGTTCTAGGGATCAGATGCCCGGACATACATGCCAGGAAAATACCCATACACATAAATAATTTTAAAGAAGTTAAAAGGGACATTGGTCAGGGTTCTCAAGAAAACTTGAACTAATAGAATGAAATGTGTGTGTGTGTACGCACACACACACATATACATACATGGGATTTATTAGAGTGGCTTCCCAGCTGTGGTCTAGCTAGTCCAATAATGGCTGCCTATGAATGGAAGGTCCAAGAGTTCAGAAGTTGTTCAGTCTACAAGGCTGGATGTTTCTTTCAGATGGTCTTCAGTACATACTAGAATCCTGAAGAAATAGGTACCATTGCCAATGAAGGAATGGATTTGCCAGCGACACCAAGAGAAAGTTGAGCAGGCAGAGAGCCAGCTTCCTTCTTCCATGTCCTTGAGAGAGGTTGCCAGCAGAAGCTGTGACCAGGTTAAAGATGGATCTTCCTACTTCAAAAGATTGACTTAATAAAAAAATCCCTCACAGGGTACTGAGCTGCTTGGGTTTTAATTCCAGATGTAGTCAAGTTGACTGAATAGCCGTCTCTATGGGTGTTGTGGAAGCAACCTTCTCCACATCTTACCGGTGTGGCCTCAGGCCAAGTTAGGAGTGTCTGAACGTGAGGTAACTGTTACCTCTCTTCATTTCTGTGAAGGTACATGAAGTTTAAGGCTCTCCATGGCTGGCAAGAAATCATCAGGCAGGCAGTCACTGCTGCTTCTGGGGCTGCTGGTTACCGTAGCTACCATCCACCTTATTGCCTGTCCCTACACCAAGGTAGAAGAGAGCTTCAACCTCCAGGCTACACACGACCTTCTATACCACCAGCTGGATATAGACAAGGTGAGGCCCTGCAGGGAGCTGAGGCTCGCTGTACTTGCCCAGCCTGTGCACTGACCACTCTTCTCCTTGCAGTACGACCACCATGAGTTTCCCGGAGTTGTTCCCAGGACATTCCTTGGACCGCTGTTGATTGCAATGTTCTCCAGTCCCGTGGTTTATGTGCTCTCGCTGTTGGAAGTATCCAAATTTTATTCTCAGCTGATAGGTAAGGGCCTCACGTGGGTGAGAGCTGTGGACATCACATGATCACAGGTGGGGTGGGGATGGGGTAGGGTGGGGCTTGGCTGGACTCACTGTAGCCTTGCAGCCAGACTTGGGACACACAAGCAAGAGCTGTACCTTAGACTCTACTAAAGTCCTCATGACATTCCTTCAGCGAACAGCCAGCCAGGGCTGTAAGGCCGAAAGGAAGTTAGAGGCTTGCTTGGTGTAGGTCTCCGTGCAAACACAGACCCCACGGCCACTTCTGGTACAGATGTGAGCTCCTATGTAGTCTCTTGCGTATTGTCACTGACTGCCACTGCAGGCAACACTCCGAGAGCCCCGGCTTCATCTGTTTCCCTTTGGGTCACTCACATCAGTGACTTTTCTGCTCATTTCATTTAGTCAGAGGAGTCCTTGGGCTTGGTGTGATTTTTGGACTCTGGACATTACAAAAGGAAGTAAGACAGCAGTTCGGGGCCACGGTGGCTGTCATGTTCTGCTGGATATCTGCCACACAGTTTCATCTCATGTTCTACTGTACGAGGACACTCCCCAACGTGTTGGCCCTGGTTGTGGGTATGTAGCTTCAGGCTGTGCCTTCTGACCCTCACAGCATGCATACTCTGCTCACTGTGTTGTCCCCACCTCGTGGGCTCCTCATAGACTGCTCGGGGCCTCTTGTTAGGGAAGCAGGCCTCTCTGTACTCAGGGGCTGGTACTTCAGAGAACACTTCCTGAAGCAGCTGTGTGCCATCCCGGCAGACATTCTGTCTAGGCAAGTAGGCTTCTCTGGGGTTTGTCTGTACATCTTGGGTTTTAGGATTTTGGGACATAGTCCTACTAAGTAGTCCGCACTGGCTCTGAATGCTAGATCCCCCTGCGTTAATCTCTGATGTGCTGAGCAGCTTCTAGAGCGTTTTATTATTTATTAACTTGTTTGTTTGACTTGTTCAAGCTTTTGCATTGTATTCTGTATGTATTTAAGCACATAATGTGTGCACAGTCCCTTCAGAGGCCAGGAGAGGGCATCAGGTCCTCTGCAACTGGAGTTACAGACAGTTGTGAGCTGCTCTGTGGGTGCTGGGAGTGAAACCCGGGTGTCTTCAAGAGCAGCCAGGTTTTACATTGCTGAACCATCACTCCAGCCCCCAGAGAGTGATTTGTGTGTGTGTTTTATAATTAGAAGGCGAGTCCCCCTTGTGGTGTGTCTTGTGTTTTGCAGTTTTGCCAGCCCTCACCGCCTGGCTGCAGCGGAGGTGGGCCCGCTTTGTCTGGCTCTCAGCCTTTGTCATCGTTGGCTTCAGGGCTGAGCTGGGCATGCTGCTGGGCATCATGCTGCTGCTGACCTTGTGCCAGAGACGAATGTCCGTGGGCAGACTGCTCCGACACGCCGTCCCAGCAGGGGCGCTCTGTCTAGGCAAGTGGGCATCTCTGTCTGTGTGTTTCTTTCAGTTTTGGGTTTTGGTATTTTAAGACAAAATCATCCTGTCTTAGTTACTGTTCTGTTGTTGTGAGAACACACCATCACCAAGGCAGCTTATAAAAGGGAACTTTTAATTGGGGCTGGTTTACAGTTTCAGAGGCTAGTCCAGGATCATGGTGGCAGGAAGCATGTTAGCAGGAAGGCAGGCATGGTGCTGGAGCAGTAGCTGCGAGCTGCATCCGGATCTACGGGGGGGGGGGGGGGGGGGGGGGGGGGGGGGGGGGGGGGGGGGGGGGCTGGGCCTGGTGTGGGCTCATTTGAAACCTCAAAGCCCAGCTCCACTGACACACTCCCTCCAATAAGGCCACACCTCCTAATCTTTCCTAAACTGTCCACCAACCAATTTAGAATTTAAATATTAAAATTTATTAGCCCTTGGGAGATACTCTTTTTCAAACCACTATACCCACTGTATAGCCCAGGCTGGCCTCAAATTTGAGCTCCTCCTGTGTTAGCCTCCTCAGTGCTGAAATGCTAAGTGTGTCAGTTTGAGACTTGGTGTGTGCGTCTGTATGTGGTATCCAGAGGCCAGTCTCCATGTCATGCCTCGGATTAGCCACCTGCTTTGTTCCTGGGTTTTTTGGTTTGGGTTTTTTTTTTGAGATATATTTATTTCTATTTTATGCATATGGGTATTTTGCCTGCATGTTTTTCTGTGTACTACACATGGACCTGGTGCCCATGGAGGCCAGAAGAAGACATCAGATCCCCTGGAACTGAAGTTATGGACAGTTGTTAGCACCATGTAATTCCTTCTCTGTGTGTGGGGGGTGGGGTGGGGGGTGGTCTCTACATAGCCCTCCTGGAACTCACTTTGTAGACCAGGCTGGCTTCAAACTCACAGACATCCACCTGCCCCTGCCTCCCTAGTGCTTAAATTAGAGGCGCTCACCACCATAGCTGACCCGTGGCTTTTTCTGTGGGCTCTGGGATAGAACTCAGGCCTTCCTGCTTGCAAGGAAAGCTCTTAACTAAACTGTTGCCTCAACCCTTGATTTCTTTATTATTTCACTTAACAATTGTGTGTGTGTGTGTGTGTGTGTGTGTATGTGTGTGTGTGTGTGTGTGTGTGTGTGTGCTCACCACAATGCACATTGTGGGAGTCTGTTCTTCCCGACCGACCATGTGGGTCTCAGGGATTGAACTCAGATCATCAGGCTTGGCAGCAGGTGCCTTTACCCACCAAGCCATCTTACTGGCCCCCAAGAAACTTTTTTAAATTTTATTTTATTTTTAATTATGTGTATATACATGTCTGTGTGTGGAAATATGTGTGCATGATCGTAGGCACCTATGGAGTCCAGAAGAATGTGTTGGGATTCCTGGTACCCAGGAATTGTGACAGACAACTGTGAGCCTTCCCTTGTGGCTTCTGGGAACTAAACTTGGGTCCTCTGAAAGAGCAGTATTCATTCTTAACAACTGAGTCATCTCTCTAGTCCCCCTTTTTAAAAAAAAAAAAAAAAAGATAAAGCCGGGCAGTGGTGGCACACATGCCTTTAATCCCAGCACTTGGGAGGCAGAAGCAGGTGGAGTTTGAGGCCAGCCTGGTCTTCAGAGTGAGTTCCAGGACAGCCAGGGCTACACAGAGAAACCCTATGTCCAAAAACCAAAAAAAAAAAAAAATGTAAACAAGATGATCTGAACTTAGGCAGCAGTAGAACTTGCCATTTCTGTCCTAGAGGTAGCTTCTCCTTGGAAGCCTGCATCCACCACTGTCCTTCAGGTTGCTTGGACAGACAGGAGGAGGGCAGTGTGTCGTACACTGGGGAAGATAGTTGGTGAGAGAAGGCGTCACACACCATCAGCTCCTTTTATGGGAGGTGCTGGCAGTTTTTGTGGCCAGCACTCACTTTGTGGGGCAGTTAAGCACAGTGCACATGGGTTGCGGCTTGGATGTTAGAGTTGGCCATGTTCTCACTGAGGACACTTGTGTTCTGTTATTAGGGCTGACCGTTGCTGTGGACTCCTATTTCTGGCGATACCTTGTATGGCCAGAAGGAGTGGTGCTTTGGTACAACACTGTCCTGAACAAAAGTTCCAACTGGGGCGTATCCTTTCAGTATTAGGGAAGGAGCTCATGGGCTAGTCAGCCCGTGACCCTGGCCTCTATCCAGTCAGCCAGCCAGTCTGGCACAGGTTGGGTGGCTGTCTGAGGGGCAGGGCAGGAGCTTCTCCTATGCCACACACCTGGGACTCTCTGGCAACATCTCCCGAGAATCACCTAGTCGTGCCCATAGTCCCCAGGGTAGCTGCTTTTTAAAACATTTACAGAGCACTTCAGATGGTCTCGTGGTAAGAAAGGATAGCATAGCTACCACTTGGTAACACACCATCCTCATCTGTCAATACTGGGAAGAAAGGAAGAAAAGCGAAAGGATTCCCCACAATCCTTTGTGGGGCCCTCAGTTAGCCTGTAGCTGGCGGGGTATGCTGTGCCCAGGATCAGTCCTCTCCTTCCCCTAAGCAGGCCTCTGCTATGTCTTTGGCAGAGCTGACTTTGGGCCTTTATGCTGTTACCATTCTTAGTTCCATTAAGTGGACAGTGACTCAGTCTCTGACAAATTGGTGCCTCCTTAACCTGAAGACCTCCCCACTCCTGTGGTATTTCTACTCAGCCCTGCCCCGAGGCCTGGCCTGCAGCTTTCTCTTCATACCTCTGGGAGCAGTGGACAGGAGGACCTATGCGCTGGCCCTGCCAAGCCTGGGATTCGTGGCTTTATACTCGCTCCTCCCACACAAGGAGCTGCGATTCATCATCTATACCTTCCCTATCCTCAACATTATGGCTGCCAGAGGCTGCACCTACGTGTGAGGGTTTTGTCCTTGACATACTTGTCTGCTTTTCATTTTGACTGTATTTTCTGGGGTGCTGATTTTAGTTACCTAGGTAATAGGTACTTTTAAAGGTTCATTTGAAATAGATTTGCCGGATTTCTGAGTTGGAGGCCAGCCTTACAGAGTGAGTTCCAGAACAGCCAGGGCTACACAGAGAAACCCTGTCTTGGGGCGGGGGGGAGGAGAACTAGATTTGCATCGGGCAGTGGAGGTACACACCTTTAATCCCAGCACACAGAGGCAGAGGCAGGCGGATCCCTGGGTTCAAGGCTAGCCTGGTCTACAGAACTACACAGAGAACCCCTGTGGGGGAAAAGAAAGAAAAATGGATTTGCTGTGCTTGGAAGCCTTTGATCCCTAGCACTTGAGAGGTAGAGGCCAGTAGGTGTCTGTGAGTTTGAGATTACTGTGGTCTATATAGTAAGATCTTGTCTCAAAAAAGAAAAAAAAAATAAGTTAGCCAGTTTAACATGGAATAGAATTGCTTTTAGAAGCAAGGTTGGAATTTAAAAGAGTATTTGGTTTGGTACACACTTAAATTCAAGTACGATCATTGAGTGTCCTTATCACTTGAGCAAATTTTTGATAAATTGGATGTCTGTGGTCCTCCATGTTCCAGGAGGCCTCTGCTCAATGTTTGGTGCCTCTTACTGTTTGTGAGTCTTGGCTTCTGTCTCTTCCTGGCACCTTGCTAACTTCCCAGAGCTGGTCATGGGAGAGATGGCCAAGGCAGGCCTTCAAGCCTGGGAGGTGGCTGGTCCTGGATGGGTTCCAGGGCTCTGAGTGATTGATCAGGTGGAGGGTGTTCTTGGTGCAGGCTGGTGGGTGGCTGGAGGGTCTGAGCTGGTGCTTTTGGTTAATTGTGGGGACACAGGGAGGCTGTGACTTGGGCTCATGTGGAAGATGGTGTGGGAGTTGCTGGGGACAGGAACAACGGGTAATACAGATGAAGGGGAGGTGAGAGGCAGAGCGGGTGAGGTGACTGGTGGGTGTTTCATTGGGTAATAGGGTCAGCTGGTGGTGTAGGTGTTAAGGGGCAGGCAGACTATAAGGAGGGTTACCTGGGCTGAGTGTAATGTAACTAGCTCATCGTGTGGGCTCCATAGACCTCATTTCCTTTGCTCATGGCCCCTTTCCTCATTTAGACATGGAGAGTGCCCTGGGAGCCAAAGCAGGAGCCGTGGGCTGTGTTCAGTGCTCAGCGCTTGGTGGAAACGGAACTGCTGAGCCTGGTTAGGGTGCAGAGAGGGCGGAAGCCAGTTCTTGGGGGACTGGCGGGGCCCAGGTAGGCCAGGATTCCAGAGAGGCGCAGAGATGGTTGGGACAAGTCTGGTGGTGCAGCCCTTCAGGGGCCTCGTGAGTCCAGGCAGTGGGCCCGTGTTTTCTATTCCTCTCCTTCCCCAGAACAGCTGGTAGAGGGAGGGGCCAGCCATGGGGCTGCCTTCATCACCCTTCAGTCGAGGCTCACACCCTCAACTGTTCACGTGTACAAATTAGCCCAAGTTGATGAGAGTTTAACAAGATCTGTCTTAACAAGATACAACTTTGTTGTAGCCATGGCCAAATACCTGACAGAAGCAGCTGTGGGAGGAGTGACTGGGTCTTCTGCTTTGTGTTAGAGAGTTCAGTCTATAGTCTTGTATTAGTGAGGCAGAACAGAAAGGCTCACTTCAGGGTTGGCGGGAAGTGGGAGGGAGCAGGCACAACCTCCAGAGGCACAGCCCCAGTAACCTACATCCTCCACAGTCGTCACCTCGTCGGGACACTCACTGAGGACCAAGTGCTGACGTGAGTCTGAGGGACTGTGTGGTTCGAATTAGAACTGTCCCCACAGGCTCTCTTATTTGAACACTTGGACACCAGCTGGTGACACTATTTCACTCTGTCCCTCAGCTGAAATAGTGAGTAAACTTTGCTGAAAGTTTGTGTTTGAGGCCAGTGGTTTTAAATTTTGGTTGGTAGACTTTTTTTAAAGGGCAGAGAGCAAACATTCTCCTTTCTGTGGACCACACAGTCTCGGTCACAGCTACCATTATTGTTAAAGTCAGCCTCAGAGACACAGAGATGCTCCTGGAAGGGACAATGACAGTGAAAACGGAGGCAGCACCATGTCCTATCAATGCTTGTTTACAGTATGCCTTTAAAGACACTGAGGCAGAACGGAGGAGAACCCAGGGTTAATTCAGGGGTGAGCTGAGCTGAGCTCAGACACCATGGTTCAAGCTGAAGTCTGCTGTGCTTTTCTAGAACAAGTCAGGCCTTAAAGGCAAACCCTGGGAGAGGTGGGGGTGACATTGTGTACAGCAGACTAGATGGCTCAGGGGTAGCAGAGGCTCACACCCATCATCGCAATACTTGGGAACACCAACTTGAGCCATCCCAAGTTAATAATCATTACAGATCATCCTGACCTGTATAGTATGAGCCTTTTTCAAAAATAAAAATCGGAAAGGGCTGGAGATGGAGCTCAGTTTTAGAGTATTTGTCTAACATGTACAGAGTCAGCCTTCAGTACAGCATAGGTGAGGTGCAGTTATACTCGCTTGTAGACCCACCGTTCAGGAGGTGGAGGTTCAGCGTCATCTTCGGCCATATACCCTTTTCAAGACTAGCCTGGACTACATAAATTCCTTTCTAAGTAAATAAGTTTCAAAGAATCTAGATCAGTGCGGGTGGGTAGCAACCTGACTTAAGACGGGATGACTTAGAGAATGCATGGAAAGCTGTTCCTAAAAAGTGACCCAGAAGACCAAAGATAAAGACATTCTTAGGGGCTGGAGAGATGGCTCAGTGGTTAAGAGCACTGACTGCTCTTTCGAAGGTACTGAGTTCGGATCCCAGCAACCACATGGTAGCTCACAACCATGAGATCTGATGCCCTCTTCTGGGCTGTCTGAAGACAGCTACAGTGTACTTACATATAACAATAAATAAATCTTAAGGAAAAAAATTGGAGCTGGGTGCATACCTGTAATCCCAGTGTTCCCGAAGCCAAGGAGTGGGTACCATGGGTAAGCATGCCTGCTGTGCAAGCATTTGGGTCCCGGCACCTATGTAAGAAGCTAGGTGTTGCCACATGTTTACCTGTAACTCCAGCACTGTGGGAGTGATGATGGGGAACAGAAACAGGAGGATTGCTATGACTTAGACTAATTGAGAAAAGGGGTATGGGGGGGGAGAGATCTATCAAATGTACAGTTGTTTATAAAAGAAGTCACTGTCTCCTGCCCTGGCTGGCTGAACTGTGTCCCATCATGGTGGGGACTCCAAGCCAAGTCAGTGGGCACAGCCATTTCACTCAGTAACTCAAGGCCACCCAGCTGACTTTACCTCCAGTCATACAGCAGAGACCAGAGACCTCTCCCAAGCAACTTGTCTTAAAATAGGCAGGAACTTTGCATTCTTTAACATTCTTATCCACGGAGGCTTTTAGAAGCACAACCAAACTGCATCTCTACAGGATACACTTAACTGCATCTGACAACAGTATTTAAGCTTTTATATTCTGCTAACAGATTTTCTATGTACAATAATTAAATATCCTTTAGCATCCCATGTCCAGAGTCAGTATGGGAAAGGAAGGGCTGAGGGTGAGCCAGGCCCAGGCCTTGGTGCAGGGTTGGGCTGTTCTCGGCAGGCAACCTCAGTGTATGAGGTTTGACCTGGGGACACCAGCATGCTGAAAGACGCCTCAGTACAGGGCACCTGGCTGAGGTCGGCCTCCCAGTCTTTCCATTTTGGAAGTCTGTTTGCTTTGTGTGATTTATTTATACACAACAGAAGCAAACAGTAATGCAGAGTCTTTTTGATACCCTTTAAAAAGCTAGTGTAAACTTGAATTTGCATCCAGAGTGGAAAATGGAGGTTTTCTTTTAGATTGCTGTGTGTGTGTACTGGGGGAGGTGCACTGCTGCGGCATGGATGTGGATGTCAGAAGACAAACCTGTGGAGTCCGTTCTCTTTCCACCGTTCTGTGGGTTCTGGGGATCATGGTCGGGTTACCAGCTCGCGGGGCAAGTGCCTTTACCCACTGAGCTATCTCATTGGCTCTTTATGTTTTGAGGTAGTCTTGCTATATGTAACCCAGGATGGCTTCAAATTCATCATCATTCTTCGGCCTTCCTAGTGCTGGGATTCTAGGCCTGTGCCACTGCACAGCCACAAAGTTCTTCAGATGGTATTTTAGTCGTTTTGGTTAGTTGAGTTGTTTTTTTTTGTTTGGTTTTATTATCAATTTTTTTGTTTTTGTTTTTTATTTGTTCATTTTTTTCAAGACAAGGTTTCTCCTGACTGGTCTAGGACACACTTTGTAGACCAGGCTGGTCTTGAATTCACAGAGATCCTTCTGCCTCTGCCTCCTGTCCACTGGGATCAAAAGGTGTGCGCCACCACCACCTGACTATTAGTTGATATTTTTATTTTATTTATTTATTTTTAAGTTCCCCCTCCCCTTCGGTTTTTTGAGACAGGGTTTCTCTGTGTAGCCCTGACTGTCCTGGAACTCACTCTGTAGACCAGGCTGGCTTTGAACTCAGAAATCCACCCGTCTCTGTCTCCCCAGTACTGGGATTATACATGTGCGCCACCACTGCCTGGCTATTTGAGATTTTTTAAGGCAAGTTTAGTCTAAGCGCAGACTCAACACCCTTCCTGTCCCCATATGACAATTAAGAGAGATGAATAATCACCTTAAGAAGAACAGATGAGTCAGGCAGCAGTGGCGCACGCCTTTAATCTCAGCACTCAAGAGGCAGAGGCAGGTGAATCTCTGAGTTCAAGGCCAGCCTTGTCTCTACAGAGAGAGTTTCAGGACAACCAGTGCTACACAGAGAAACCATGCCTCAAAAAACAAAACAAAGAAGAGAACCGACGAGGTGGTACTGACCTGAGCCTCCTGTGTAAACCAAGTTAGGGGCAAGAGGTGTAGTCCTGGTCCCTGTGGCCTCGCTGAGCATTATCCTAGTTCTGGTTCTATAAGGTGGTGAGAAGGCAGAGTTATCCTGAGATGATATTCCTGCTGGGAGGGGGATCTGTCTGTGGGGATCTGGAGATCTGGAGGCTTGGGATGCTTCTGAGGGTTTGGAACAGAACATTGTCAAAGCTGACAGATAGCTCAGTCACTCTGCCTTCAGCCTTGAAGACTATGTCAGCATTCTTGCCACCATATGCTTTTCATTAAATACCTCTGTCTTTCAGCCTGAACAAAAAGTCTTGGCCATACAAGGTGAGAGCTCTGCTGGTGACAGGACATATCTTGGTGAATGTGGCATATACAGCCACATCCCTCTATGTGTCCCATTTCAACTACCCTGGTGGCGTTGCCATGCAGCGGCTACATGAGCGGGTGCCACCTCAGACAGGTTAGTCCAAGTGCTCCCTGGGGAAAAGCCTGGGCCTGGGTGACGTGCCGTGCTGGCTTCTAACTGAGATTTGGTTTTTTAAGATGTCCTTCTACACATCGATGTGGCTGCTGCCCAGACAGGTGTGTCGCGGTTTCTACAGGTCAACGATGACTGGAGGTTTGTTTCTGAAATATTGTAGCTGCAGGTCTAGTTGCTTCTCACAGAGGCCACCTATATATAAATCACTTCAGTGTCACCTACGTGGGGAGAGGTGGTGTGAGACACCACACCGGCAGAGTTGAATGCAGTGATGACAGGTGGCCTTTCTCTCCCAGGTATGACAAGAGTGAAGATGTCCAGCTGGGAGCAGTGGGCATGCTGGTCTACACCCACATCCTCATGGAGGCAGTGCCCGAGCACCTGGCCCTCTACAGGGACACGCATCGAGTCCTGGCCAGTATTGAGGGCACTACAGGTGTGAGCCTGAATCTGATGACACTGCCACCCTTTGATGTCCACCTGCAGACAAAGCTGGTCCTTCTGGAGCGGGTGCTTAGGCCAGCCTGAGAGGACAGACGATCTCCAGGAGCATCAAGTGTGGTCGGTCCCCTTCTGACTCAGTAAAGACAATTCAAGACAACAGCAAAGACCAGGGGCCTGCAACAGCCACACCTAAGGCACAGGGCCGAGAATGTGGAGCCAAGGACCCACCACCAATAGTGGTGATAGTAACCTGCTCAAACCTGTCTGCCATGGTTAGGTGGCCCACAGGATCGTTTGTATTCATACTGGGAGCCGTTCATAACTAAGGACAGCGAGTCAGGCCAGAACACCCTGACACCCTAGCTCTGCAGTGACCCTCAGTGTATGTTTCTTGCCCCTGAAAACCACACTTGTTGCCCATGGCCTCAGGAGACCATGCTATAAACCAGGTCTTTACCGGATAGACACATACACACACACCAATTATGGCAGCTCTTACAGTCCAAGGCATGTTATCTCCATTTCAGAACAATTCTGAGGACATACACATGTTCATAAAAGAATGGAAATAAAAACTGTTTTCTTATATTGTGTCTTGTTATGTGGTTACTTCTGGAGCATTTCTGAACTGTGACAGTGCCAGTCATACAGATGACAGATGGTGTGCACACATCATGCATCCAATATGCAGACACACACCACACGAGCTCATGTATATGCAGATACGCCACCTATACAGCCTGGATAGCATTTATGTATACAGTATAATGAAAGACCCCGGCCCCTAGCAGGAGAAGTAAAAGACCCCTAGCAAGTAGAGTAGAGCCAAAAATGTAGTTCAGCCAGTTCAGCAATTCTATTCTTCTATTCCAGGAACTGGCTGACCATAAAGAATTTATGGCCACAAAGTTAGGATGACTTTGTTCCAGGAACTAGCTGACCACAAAAATTAACATAGAACCTTGTTAACAATCATGAGTAACTGGGAGTTTACCCTTGTGATTTTCCTTGGTATTTTCGGTATTTTTCCTATGACACACTCCCTCCTCCCTTGGGTTGTGGGTTTTTCCTTTAAATACCCCTTCTCCCTGCTACTCGGGGTCAAACTCCTCTACCCCTGTGTGGGATATGAGTCTCAACCCCAGTGCACTGGCTTCAATTAAACCTCATGTGATTACAGCAAGAACGGTCTCTTGTGAGTTCTTGGGGGGTCGAGTTATCCCAAGACTTGAGTGAGGGTCTCCCCACTCCAGGGGTCTTTCATTTGGGGGGCTCGTCCGGGATTTGTGACCACCCTTGTCTCCGAAGACCCACTTGGAGGTGAGATACTGTCTATGTCTTTGTGTTTCTGTACTGGCTGAAATCTGGTTCTGTATATTCGGTTTTCTGCAGTCGCTTGTGTCTCGAGAGGAGACGGAGAGTGTGATCGGCAGATGTGCTAGGGGATCACCTACTGCCGCCCTAGGAGACATCCCAGGAGGTTTGGGGAAACCCCAAGGACTCTTGGGAGATTCCCGTCTGGGTGCCAGGGAGGATACGGTAGTTCTTCTGGATTGGAGAAGTTACACGCCCTCCTGGCCATCTATATCTCTGGAGTGGTTTTGTCTGTCTAAGTGGAGACTGACATTTGTTAGTCTTGTCTGTGTGTCTTTGGTCTCTGTTTTGTCTTGTGACTTTGACGATAGGGCAGAAGGTGACAAGCCCTCTGAGTTTGACTGCAGAGCATTGGACTGAAGTTAGGGCAAGAGCGCACAACTTGTCAGTTGAGGTTAAGAAAGGACCATGGCAGACTTTTTGCTCCTCGGAGTGGCCGACATTTGATGTCGGTTGGCCTCCAGAGGGCTCTTTTGACTTGGCAATCATTTTGGAAAGCTATTGTCTTTCAGGAAGGACCGGGATCCCATCCTGATCAACAACCCTACATTATTTTCTGGGAAGATCTGGTCCAGAATCCCCCACCTTGGATTAAGCCCTGGGTGTGCAAACGGAAGCCAGGCTCCCGAGCCCTGGCTCTCCAAGAGTCGGAGCAAAAACCCGAAACCTGTAGCTCCAAAGCCCGAGCATTTGCCTGAGAACCAGCCTTCGGCTCCTCCTAAAATCTATCCCGAGATTGAGGAGCCTCCTGAGTGGCCAAGTCCTCCACCACCCCCATACCCGCTACCCCAGATGCCTGACCCTGGTGCTGGTGCTAGCGGCAATGCCGAAGGGGGACCTGCAATGGGCACATGAAGTCGGTGTGCTCAAAGTCCTGCGCAGCGTCCCGGAGGACCAGATTCAACAGTGGTATTGCCACTAAGTGCCTATGGGCCTCCAGTGGACCCGCCCCACCTCCAACCCCTTCAGTACTGGCCATTTTCTTCTGCTGATTTTTACAACTAGAAAACTAATCACCCTTTCTTTTCAGAGAATCCCGCTAGTCTGACAGGATTAGTGGAGTCTTTGATATTTTCCCACTAACCCACCTGGGATGATTGTCAGCAGCTTTTACAGGTCCTATTCACTAGTGAGGAGAAAGAAAGAATCCTGTTAGAAGCCCAGAAACACGTCCCTGGAGTGAATGGGGCACCAACCAACCTTCCAAATGAAATAGATGCTGGATTTCCCCTTAACCGACCTAATTGGGACTTCAATACGGCAGAAGGTAGGGAGCGATCGCCGGGCTCTCGTGGCAGGTCTCAGAGGATGCAGATGCCCCACTAATCTGGCTAAGGTAAGAGAGGTACTCCAGGGGCCGGCTGAACTGCCATCTGTGTTTCTTGAACGTTTAATGGAGGCTTACAGGTGTTATACTCCTTTTGACCCAACTTCTGAGGGTCAGCAGGCAGCGGTAGCTATGGCCTTCATAGGGCAGTCAGCATCGGATATTAAGAAAAAGCTATGGTGGTTAGAAGGGTTGCAGGATTATACCTTGCAAGATTTGGTTAAGGAAGCAGAGAAAGTGTTTCATAAGCGAGAGACTGAGGAAGAAAGACGAGAGAGAGGCGGGAGGCAGAAGAAAGAGAGGATCGGCGGAATTGCAGACAAGAAAGGAATTTGACTAGAATCTTGGCTGCAGTTGTAGGAGAGAAAGGAAAGACAGGACCTAGGCAGACAGGGAACCTGGGCAACAGAAGACCAAAAAATGAACAACGATTTTCCTGTTGGGAAAAGATCAATGTGCTGATTGTAAGGAAAGGACACTGGACAAGAGAGTGCCCAAAGAAAAAGGGGAAGGCCCCTAAGGTACTGGCCCTGGAAGATGATTAGAGGGGACGGGGCCTGGACCCCCTCCCCAAGCCTAGGGTAACCCTAAATGTGGAGGGGACTCCTATGGACTTTTTAGTGGATACAGGAGCCAAGTACTCCATACTAAAACAACCATTGGGGAAGTTAAAGGATAAAAAGACTATAGTAATTGGAGCAACTGGACAGAAACAATATCCGTGGACCACCTCACGAACTGTAGATCTGGGGAGAGGACAAGTGACTCATTCCTTCCTGGTTAATCCTGAGTGTCCTACGCCCTTGCTAGGCAGAGACTTGTCGACAAAGCTGAAGGCTCAGGTTAGGTTTTATGGAACCAGACCGGAGGTGACATGGGAGACTCCCACCTCCATGATACTAGCCCTGAGACTTGAAGAAGAGTATCGACTGTATGAGCCTCCAAATCGGGTAAAAATCTCTGACTCAAAGGAATGGCTGACATTTCTTAAAGCTTGGGCAGAGACTGGGGGCATGGGAATGGCTATGTGAGTTCCCCCAATCATAGTGGGACTAAAAACAGATGCCACTCCCATAGGGGTCCGACAATACCCGATGAGCCAGGAGGCCAGAGAAGGAATTAGACCTCATATTCAGAGACTCTTGCAACAAGGCATTTAATACCCTGCCAGTCTCCTTGGAACACTCCTCTGTTGTCAGTCAAAAAGCCTAGCACTAGCGACTTTTGGCTGCAGCTATTGAGCTGGAGTGTAGACAGGGTACTGAAAAATTACTAACAGAGTTATGTGAGTTAGGATACCGAGCCTCAGCTAAAAAAGCCCATCTGTGTCAGACAGAGGTACTTATTTGGGATACACCCTCCGAGACAGAAAGCGATGGCTAGTGGAAGCTAGGAAAAAGACTCTAACCCAGATCCCCACCCCAACTATACCAAGGCAAGTAAGGGAATCCTTGGGCACTGCTGGCTTCTGTAGACTATGGATACCCAGGTTTGTGACCCTAGCTGCCCCATTGTATCCCCTAACCAAGGAGGGAGGGGTGTTTATGTGGACCCCAGATCACCAAAAAGCCTTTGATGAAATTAAAAGGGCTCTACTGACTGCCCCAGCCTTGACTTTGTCTGACCTAACCAAACCTTTTACTCTCTATGTGCATGAGAGAGCCGGGGTCACCAGAGGGGTCCTTACTCAGACTTTGGGACCTTGGAAGAGACCAGTAGCTTACCTATCCAAAAAGTTAGACCCGCCGGGCGGTGGTGGCGCACACCTTTAATCCTAGCACTTGGGAGGCAGAGGCAGGCGGATTTCTGAGTTCGAGGCCAGCCTGGTCTACAGAGCAAGTTCCAGGACAGTCAGGACTATGCAGAGAAACCCTGTCTCAAAAAAACCAAAAAGTTAGACCCTGTTGCCAGCGGATGGCCTTCTTGTCTGAAAGCTATTGCTGCTATAGCTCTGCTGGTCAAAGACTCTGATAAACTCACTCTGGGACAACAGACAAACTGTAGTGGCACCCCACGCTCTAGAAAGCATCATCCAACAACCCCCTGACCTATGGATGACCAACGCTCCTTTGACACATTATCAAAGCATTTTATTTATTGACAAGTAACCTTCACTCCCCCAGCTGTCCTCAACCCTGCTACCTTATGGATGGCAGCAGCTTCGTGGCTGAAGGTAAGCAGAAGGCGGAGGCAGCAGTGGTGGAGAGAAAGCAAGTGATCTGGGCCAGTAGTCTCCCTGAAGGAATGTCGGCCCAGAAAGCAGAACTTGTGGCTTTGATACAAGCTCTACTGATGGCAGAGGGGAAGTCTATCAACATCTACACGGATGGCAGATACCTTTTCAGGCTGGGTGGAAGCCTTTCCTACTAGGACTAAGACGGCCAGTGTGGTGGCTAAGAAGATCCTGGAAGAAATCTTCCCGAGGTTTGGAATTCCCAAGGTAATTGGGTCTGATAATGGACCTGCCGTTGTTGCCCAGGTAAGTCAGGGACTGGCCACACAGCTGGGGATTAATTGGAAATTACATTGTGCCTACCGACCCCAGAGCTCAGGACAGGTAGAGAGGATGAATAGAACCCTAAGAGAGACCTTGACAAAATTAACCTTAGAGACAGGCAGGAATGACTGGACAGTCCTCCTTCCCTTTACCCTGTTCCGAGTATGGAATACCCCTGGATGATTTAAACTCACTCCTTATGAGATCCTGTGCGGGGGACCACCACCGTTCACTGAGTCGGGTGGAATATATGATCCTGATGCTGTTCTCTCTAAACCCCTGTTTGCCCACCTAAAGGCACTTGAGGTGGTAAGACGCCAAACCTGGGAACAACTGAAAGAGGCCTATGATACTGGAGTCCGGATGTACCCCACCAGTTCCAAGTTGGAGACACCGTTCTAGTCCAACGCCATCGAGTGGGGAACCTAGAACCTCGTTGGAAGGGGTCATATCTGGTGCTTCTGACAACTCCTACAGTGGTTAAAGACTGGACAAAAGAAGAAAGGACAGAGAACACCAGCAAGGATGGTTTGAAGGATGGTTTAACAGATCCCCATGGCTGACCACTTTAATCTCCTCATTAATAGGCCTCTTTTAACTTTGTTTTTGCTTCTTACGTTTGGACCGTGCATCCTTAACAAGCTAGTGGCTTTTGTTAGAGAAAGAGTAAGCACTGTGCAGATTTTGATGTTACGCCAACAATATCATGCTTTAGGAAGTCAGGAAAATCAATATTATGAAGATACAGAAGTCTAGTTCTAGGATTAGAACTCGGCACTAGAAGAAGTGGGGAATGAAAGACCCCGGCTCCTAGCAGAAGTAAAAGACCCCTCGCAAGTAGAGTAGAGCCAAAAATGTAGTTCAGCCAGTTCAGCAATTCTATTCTTCTATTCCAGGAACTGGCTGACCATAAAGAATTTATGGCCACAAAGTTAGGATGACTTTGTTCTAGGAACTAGCTGACCACAAAAATTAACATAGAACCTTGTTAACAATCATGAGTAACTGGGAGTTTCCCCTTATGATTTTCCTTGGTATTTTCGGTATTTTTCCTATGATGCACTCCCTCCTCCCTTGGGTTGTGGGTTTTTCCTTTAAATACCCCTTCTCCCCGCTACTCGGGGTCGAACTCCTCTACCCCGTGTGGGATATGAGTCTCAACCCCAGTGCACTGGCTTCAATTAAACCTCATGTGATTACAGCAAGAACGGTCTCTCATGAGTTCTTGGGGGGTCAAGTTATCCCAAGACTTGAGTGAGGGTCTCCCCACTCCAGGTGTCTTTCAATACAACACAGCTATAAAGGCTGTGCTGTGTGTATATGTGCATTGCACATGCTCTATGCTGTGTTCAGATACATGCAAATGCATGTTAAGGCTAGGAAACAATCTTGGGTTTTGTTCCTCAGGCACCATCCACCATTTTTCTGTTTTATGTCAAACAAGCCCCAGGAACCTGCCTGTCTCTGTGTCCAAAGTGCTGGAATTACAAGCAGGCACTACATGCATGCCTGACTTTTGCCCCCAAGTAGTCCTATAGGTTGAACTCAGGTCGCCATGTTTGCAAGACAAGCAGTTTACTGGCTGAGATCCTCCAGCTGTTTCTCAGTCTCTGAGAGCAGGTGGTTTGAAGCATAGCCTTTGGCTTGTCTCAGCTTACAGGTATAGATTTTTTCTCTGCACACAACCATGACACGCACCACAGATGCTTCCTGATGCAGTCTTGTATGGTGGTTAAAGGGCAGGCTTTAGACTCCAGATTGCCTCCTGACCCTCAGTATTCTGAACACCCCTTCAGCTATTTATTCTGTTTTTTATTGCACTTACATGTATTCATATATTATCTTTTGTCTCTGTGTACATGTGGATTACTGCTTCCATACCTGTGAATCATTCCTAATTCCGATGTTCCTACGGTATGAGATATTCCCAATGGAAGCCCTGTCACATGGTACTTACCTTGTGACATGCCCCTTTGAGCATTTCTAGGTGTATAGCACTCTCAGGTATGTGTCCAGTGAGATTAGCCATGTTCCAAGTTTCTGGGCTCCTTTTGGTGGAGCATGGGTTTAGGCTGAGATCTGAGGCTGGGTGTTCTTGTTGCCCTTGGGGTGTCTGCTCTTAGTCCTTTCCTGTAGATAGAGTAGGAAGTACAGGAATGTCTACATATAGAATGAACATGTATGAACAGTCATGGGCCATATCTATACTACTTGTTTTTGTGGGACCTGGGATTGAACTCAAGACCTCGTGCATTCTAGCCCAGCATGTACCACTGAGCTATATCCCCAGCTCCAGTACTCATATAATTCATCCCACATCATGGAGTTCTTGACATTCTTCATGCCACAACTGTCCAGCCCCCTTCCACAATTAGAATCCTGGCTCTTGGCAGTGTCTATACATTTGGTACTTTGTTCAGTAACAAAATACATATTAAGTGGTTCTGGAATTCTGTGTCACCCATTTTTAGTTTGTAGAACATGACAATACTTCAAGGAATCAATACACTCCTACAGCTAAGCTCAGGGAGATTTCTTCACTCACCTCTGTTAACTGCTCTAGAGGTAGTGGGACCTGAGAGAATAGAGACCATAAATGAAGTAGATTAATGTCTCATGCAACAGCCAACTTTATTCAGCGCATCGGACGATTTATACCCTGACTGATAAGAGTTAAATGGGAAAAGTGAACAATCACAAGGACAAACCACACATTGCATAAATGTTTTCCATAGAGGCATATGAATAAATAACAGTATCTGTCTATAATGAATAATTTAGAGTAAACCCACTCACATGGGAGGGGCACAAAAGCACATTCCAAGAACAATTCTGTGTTTTTGAAGAAGCAGGGGTCACAAGACTCTTGTTTTGTTTACTTGGATTTTCCTCACAAGCACTCAGAATTCCTCTCATGTGACTCCATTCTAGGAGTGAGTCTGATAGACCTCCTGCTCTCTTTAATGCCATTGTTTCTGTTTATCTTTGTAAGGACAGGCAGAGACGCATTTTATTTCTCATTCTGTAGATGGCTTTTGTCATTTACCAGCCTCTCTGGAAATCCTGCACCTTGCATAGAAGTCCACCAGGTAGACTTGCCATGACTTCTGTAGCGTGTCCTCAAGGTACTTGGTGTAGTTCCAGCCTTTAGTAATTCAGTGCCTCAAAGGATATCCTTGTGGGACATAGTTTCCTCTATACACGGAGGTGTGTCTTCAGGTTGAGATAGAGAATGCTGGGCAAAGGGAGATCGTGTGCTCATGTGCTATGCGTATCCTACCACCACTCACTGGACAGGGACAGGCCTCCAGTATGGCTGTCATTTTGGTGTGCTTCCACCTGCAGAGTGGACTGTCTGAGTTTCAAGAAGATTCTATGAATTGTCTGTTTGTAACTTTTGTCCATTTCTCTAATGGCTTTTACATTGTTTTCCTCCACTTTATATGATAATGTAATGATTAGATTTTATATCCCATGGTTAATGACTCCTTAACCCTGTTAGTCTAGGACCTTATGAAGAGGTTGTCTCCTTCCTGGGTGTTTCTGCTTACCACTGTCTGGGTGTCACACCATCAGCCTTCTCAGGTACAGTACACTCAGAATGCAGCTGTGCTCCCTCTATACCCAGAGTGCAGCTATGCTCTCTGAGTGTGGCTATCCCTCCTAAATACTCAGATTATGGCCACGCCTCCTCTATACCCAGAATGCAGCTGTGCTTCCTCTACACAGTATGCACTCATGCTTCCTCTATACCCAGAATGAGGCTGTACTTCCTGGGTACTCAGCTCTTCCTATGCAGTATTTTCCTGATAGTTTTTTCCATCTGAAAGTAAGAACGTTTCTCCATACCAAGCATGGTCCATGGGAAACCCACATTGTTGCTGAGATTACACTCGAGCACGCTATGCTTATGAAGTAGGTGCAGCCTGATGCTGTTGGAGTTTTTCAGGGAAGACAAAGCAGTCCCCCCACCCCGTGCCCAAGGGTCCTTTAAGGGCATTAGGATGTTTTATCCTTTTTTCATGCTAGTTCGGATGTGTGTTATTAAACTTATTCCTAAGGGTTTAGATTGTTTTGTTGCTATTGTAAAGTTTTCTCGTTCATTATGCCATGAGTTTTTTCTTACTCAAGTATTGTGTGTGTGTGTGTGTATACTATATAAATATATAATATATAGATGGCTTTTATCACTTACCAGCCAGCCTCTCTGGAAGGAAATCCTGCATCTATGCATGGAACTCCACCAGGTAGGCTTGCCATGCCATACATACATACATACATACATACATACATACAAACATACATACATATGTGTGTGTATGTATGTGTACATACACACACACACACACAGAGAGAGCTTTGGCTGTATGGTTACTTCTGTGTGACACCCAGAGCTGTTCATTAGATATGTGTGCATTTGGTCTCCCCTTACAGCTACCTTGAAACTGAACTTAAAAGGACACTGCAGTGCCCTTTCTGGAATGGGATATCAACAGTATTGATTGCATCATCTTTTGTTCTTCCTTTCATGTGATGTTTGCTTTCTAATGTTGTAATAAAAATCATCACCAAAAGCAGCCTGGGGAGGAAAGGGTTTATTTCAGCTTACAATTCTCAGGTCACCCCATGAAAACTCAGGGCAAGGTAAAAAGGCAGGAACTGAAGTGGGGGCTCTGGGGGAGTGCTGTGTGCTCCCCATGGCCTGCTTACCTGCTTACACTGCTTTCTTACACCACCCAGGACCACATGCTGAAGGGTGGTACTGCTCTATCTCCCATCCCCCACCACCATCCCAACCTCTCCCCATGAGCTGGGCTCTCCAACATCAATCATTAATCAAGAAAATGCCCTATGGACTTACCTACAGGCAATCTGATGGAGACCTTTTCTCAGTTGGGGTTCCTCTTCCCAGAAAACTCAAACTTGGGTCAACTTGACAAACTAACCAGGAGAGTGATGTTTCTGAAGTTCCTCAGATGTAATCTCACCATGCACCAGGATTTCGTCCCTTTTGTCTCTGAGATAGCCTCACACTGAATGGGCATACCCCAGTCGTCTGTTTGTCGGAGTTGTTGCCAGGTTCTGGCTGTTAAAAATGTTGATGTGAACGTGTGTATGTGTGTGTGCACATAGACATGTTTCTGTTTTTGCTAGGGAGATGGCTCGCAGAAGAAGAATTGCTGAGCCAGGTTATCAGTGTCTTTGAGGTGCCATGCCGTTGCTTCGGATATAATTGCACCAATTTATGAAGCACAGTATCCCAGCTTATGAATGTGCACAGTGTGTAATACTCCAATCAGAATGGCACTTCTCTTTCCTTAAACATACAGTGCCCCAGGAGTGGTGTAGGAGCTGTAGCTCCTGCTTGCATTCTGGTCCAGAGGGTGGTAAGTTGGAGCGCTGTCCAGGAAGAGAGTCATGTGGGAATTCTGAGCGCTTGAGAGAACACTCCAAGAAAACAAGTCTGGTGACCTCAAAACACTGAATTGTTCTGGGGATGTGTTTTCCTGACCCTCCCTGGTATAGTGGATAGTAGTGAGTTTACTTTCAGATTACTCATTATTGCTTGCTGCTGCTATTCAATTAAATGTTTAAACTATCCTTTCTATGCCTCAACAGGGGGAGGGAGGGGAGACTTGTTTTTTCCAAGTGCAGCTTGTCTTTGTTATTGTGTACAGCCTAAACTCAGGAGAACTTTACTCAGGTTACCCTTCTTACCTCAAAGTCTAACCTGTCTGGGGCCCTGAATAAAGTTGGCTATTGCGTGAGACTTTAGTCTCCCTCATTTATTGGCTCCATGCTCCCAGGTCCCACTGCCTCCAGAGTGATGACAGTGCCGATGGTCTCTTGGCTAAGATCATTAGCTGCTCTTCCTTGGGTTCAACTGGGTTGAATTCAATTGGACTTGGGTTCAATTCCCAAGACCACGTGGTGGCTCACAGCCAGTTGTAATCCCAGTTCTAGGGGAATCCTCGATTTGCTCCTGTCCTCTGCAGGCACCAGGCATCCATGTAGGCAAATACCCATATACATAAAATTCAAAAAACTTTTTGGAGGTTGCAAAGAAACCTTTAAAAATTAAAAATTAATTTAAAAATTAAAGGGGGCTGGTGAGATGGCTTAGCTGTTAAGAGCACCGGCTGTTCTTCCAAAGGACCTAGGTTGAATTCCCAGCACCACATGGCAGCTCACAACTGTCTGTAATTCCAATTTCAGGGGATCTGACACCTTCACACAGACATACATGCAGGCAGAGCACCAATGTACATAAAATAAAAATTAACTAATTAATTAAAGGTATGTGCCATAATACCTGGCACTCCATAAACATGCATACATATAAATTCACATGCATATATTTATCTCAATTCTGCATATAAAAGAATAAATGCAATATTCATTTGAGTCCATTTTATTTCTCTTAATAAAATGTTTACTTAATCTCTAGTTCCATCTGTTTTCTTGCAAATGACAGAATTTTATTCTGTGCGTGTATACATATATCCCATATGTTCTCTATGCACTTGTCTGTTGGTGGGCTGTCTCCATGACTTGGTTGTGAACAGTGTGGTGATAACTGCTGTACAGTGTCTGTGAGGTCAGCTGACCTAGACAATCTGGGGTACACACCCATCAGTGCTATAGCTGGCTCATATGCTAGTTCTAGTTTTAGTTTTCTGGGAACCCCCATACTGGTTTCCATAATGGCTGGTCAATGTAACACAAATTATAGCCACCTGTGGGGAGAGAACTTTAACTGAGGAATTGCCTCCACCGGATTGGTCCTGTGGGGCATTTTACTGGTTACTGATTGGTGGGAGAGCCCAGCCCACTTGGGTTCTATAAGCAGCAGGGAGTAGTAGATGGCAAATCTGGAGAAGTAGAACTGAGGGAGTCCTTTGGAGTCCAGAAAACCGTGAGTCTAAGACATTGGACACTAAGCAATTTGCTGTTGGAGCTGGGATCTGGTTTTGCTTTGACTGTAGAAACTTGTTTGTACTTACAGGACCTACAGTTGAGAGACTGTGGATTCTTAGATGCCTTTGACTTTTAAAGTGTTGAAATTTTAAAAGACTGTAGGATTTAAGGAAAAAGTTTTTAAAATCGCATGTATGTGTATGTGTTTACCTGTATATGGGTATGTGCATGTATTTGCAGAACCTGGAAGTGTTGGACCCTCTGAAAATAAATTACAGACAAATCGTGAGCTACCTGATTTAGTTGCTGGAAATTGAACCAGGTCCTCTGGAAGAGCAGTACCTGCTCTTAAGTCCAGAGTGGTATCTCTAGACTCAGACGTTGGGACTCTAAATTAAAGTTATGCAATCTTGTATATTGTGATATTAATATGTGATCTTGGGGATAAACAAGAAAGGAAGAGTTATGGCTTAAGAGTGATGTGTTTGTCAAGCAGACAAGGAGTCAATTGAGCTGGTTAAATGTTTCAAATTGGAAACAAACTACACTTTGCAAGGAAAAACCACAATTGCAGAATTGCCTCAATCAGATTGGCCTGTGGGGCACTTTCTTGATTGAAAATAGATGTGGGATGGGTCAGGGGATGGTGAATCATGCCTTTTATCCCAGTACTAAGGAGGCATAGGCAGGAGAATCTCCATAAGTTGGAGGCCAGCCTGGTCTATAGAGCAAGTTCCAGGATAGCCAGGGCTATACAGAGAAACCTTGTCTTGAAAAACAAAACAAAACCAAAAGAAAAAACAAATAAACAAGCAAGCAAAAGAATGAAACAAGAGAAAAGAAAGCTGATGTTGGGGAACCCAGCCCACTGTGGGCAGTGCCACTGCTGGGCAAGCAGTCCGGGGCTATCTAAGAAAACAAAGGGGGCTGGAGAGATGGCTCAGTGGTTAAGAGCACTGACTGTTCTCCCAGAGGTCCTGAGTTCAAATCCTAGCAACCACATGATGGCTCACAACCATCTGTCATGGGATCTGACACCCTCTTCTGGTGCATCTGAAGACAGCTACAGTGTACTCATATAAATAAATCTTTAAAAAAATAAAGAAAAGAAGCTGGTCAAGCCAGTGAGACGCATCCCTCTGTGGTTTCTGCATCAGTTCCTGCATTGAGTTCCTGTCCTGACTTCCTTCCAAGATGGACTGTAATCTGAGCTGAATACATCCTCTGCCCCAAGTTGCTTTTGGTCAGTGTTTTATCACAGTGACAGAGAAGCCACTAGGAGAGTAGCCACACAAATTTGCTTTGTCACCTGCCCAGCTGTGTATGAAGGTTGCTTCCCCCTCCAACCACATTCAGGCCAGTACTTGTTCTTTGCTTGAGGGTAGCCACTTCTGACTAGGGTGAGATGGAGTCTGAGTGTGGTTTGACTTGCATTTCCCTGGTGGTTGGGGATGTTAAAGTTTTTCATCTACATCTTGACTCTTCACTTAGAACTGCCTAATTTGCCTGTTCCACCTACTGAACTACTTGGTTTTTGGTGGTTTTATGTTTGGATATTAATCTCTGATGAGTTGAATAACTGGCCAAGATTTTCTACTATTCTGTAGGTGTCCTTTCATTCTGCCAGTTACTTGCATTACAGAAACTCTTTTGTTTTGTGGAAACCCATTCACAGTTCTTGCCGTTATTTCCCCCGGCCTCCTGGAGATGTTTTCAAAAGATCCTTGGGCCTGCACTTACCTATATTTTGAAGTATATTTTGGTTTCCTCTAGCAGTTTCAGTGTTTCTGGTCTTACATTAAGGTTTTTTGTTCTATGATGAGTTTATTTCTTTTCTTTTTTTTGGTGCCAGAACCTTGCTGCTTTTCTTTCCTTTTTCAGACAGATTAGAGGGATTAGGGAGTGTGGCCTTGTTGGAAGACGTGCTTCAAAGGGGGTGGGTGGGCTTTGTGGTTTAAAGTCCATGACAGGTCCAGGCACACCTTCCTCTCCTCCCTCTCCCTCTGCCAGATCAGGATGTAGATAATGACTACTTCATCAGCACAATGCTTGCTGCCATTCTGCCTGCCATGATGATAATGGACTAAATGTCTGAAACTCTAAGCAAGCCACTAATTAGATGCGTTCTTTTATAAGAGTTGCCTTGGTTATGGTGTCTCTTCACAGCAATAGAACAGTGACTAAAACACTCTATGTGGTCTGGCTGTCATAAAACTTGGTATATAGGCTAGGCTGACTTCAAATTTGCAGAACTCTGCCTGCCTCTCTGCCTTCCAAGTGCTGGGATTAAAAGTGTGTGTCAATATCCCAGGTTCTGTTACTTTTTAAGATTTTATAAGTGTTTTGCCTGCAGACAATGTCTGTGGACCATGTACATATAATACTTGTAGAGGCAAGAAGCGGGGGATCAAATCTCCTGGAACTGGGGTTATAGATGGTTGAGAGTCACCATGAGGATGCTGGGAACCTACTCCTCTGCAAAAGGTTATGTGCTCTTAGGTCACTGAGCCATCTCTCTAGTCCCCACAGCTGGTGTGTGTGTGTGTGTGTGTGTGTGTGTGTGTGTGTGTGTGTGTGTGTGTGTATAGAAGACCAATTCCAGGGTTTTGAGCATGTTAGGTATGGTGATTTGAATAAGAATGGCTCCCATAGGCTCATATATTTGAATGTTTGGTCAATCAGAGATTGGCACTGTTTGAGAAGGATAAAGGAGGTATGGTCTTCTTGGACAAAGTATCAATGGGAGTGGACTTTCTAGACCCACTCTCTCTGTCTCTACCTGTGAATCAGAATATAGTTCTCATCTACTGCTCCAGTGCCATTTGTGCCCCAATGCTCACTGCCATGACAATAATGGATTGGCCCTCTGAAACTGTAAGTAAGCCTCTATGTGTTTTTTAATTAATTGCCATGGATATGTTGTCTCTTCATAGCAATAAAACACTAGGCAAACACTCTTACCAACTGAACATCCCCAGCCCTGAACCCATGGTTTTTATCCGTGATTAAATCTAGGGTACCGTGTAAGTATATTAGGGTTTTTTAGAGTCACAGAACTTATGGAATAAATCTCTCTCTACACACACACAGACACACACACACACACCCAAACATTGTAATTTGTTGGAATGACTTACAGGCTGAAGCCCAATGAATCCAACAATGGCTAGCTCTGAAGGGAACATTCAAGAATCTAGTAGTCGCTCAGTCCGACGAGGCTGGGTGTTTCAGCTGGTCTTCAGTATATGCTAGAATTCTGAAGAAGCAGGCTCCAAGGCCAGTGAGGGATTGTGCTAGCAAGGCAGGGGCAAGAAGGTCCAGATTAAGTGGGGCAGTGGTGGCACACACCTTTAACCCTGGCATTTGGGAGGCAGAGGCAGGCAGGTTTCTGAGTTCGAGGCCAGCCTGGTCTACAAAGTGAGTTCCAGGACAGTCAGGGCTACACAGAGAAACCCTGTCTCGGAAAACAAAACAAAACAAAAAAACATAAGGTCCAGATTAAAGGTGTGTCATCCAGCTTCAAGATCTGGATCTAAAGACTGATGTCTTCACACCTCAAGATCACAAGCGTGACCGTCATTTCTGGATTGTAGTTCATTCCAAATACAGTCAAGTTAACTAAGAATAGTCATCATAACATTTACTGATTTGGATATTTTGAACAGTATTGGTACTCATGGACTGAAGTCAACTCTATTGTGGTATTTGATCTTAAATGTGTTGAATTTAGTCTTAAGTAGTTAATTCAGGAGTTTGGTACTGGATTTTATAAATATGTTTGGAAGATTTCTTTTCCTGTCTACTCTTTTGAGAAATATTGGTAATTCTTGAAAGTTGTCATTGAATTCAGCAATCAATCCATTTGGTCCTGAACTGTGTGTGTGTTCGTGTATGGCAGGTCGTGCAGGTGCAAGTACACCACAATGCATGTGGAGAGGTCAGAGGACAACCTTACCTTCTACCTTGCTTGAAGCAGCATCTCTTTATGGTTTGCTGTTCTGTATAATAGACCAGTAGCTTGAAAAGCTTAGAGGACTTTCTTGCATGTGGCCCCCCCCAACCCCCATTTCTCTGTAGGAGTGCTGGGATTATACATAAACTGCTGGGTCCATCTTTTATGTATGTTCTGGAAATTCAAACTTAAGTCCTTACACTCTTAGTTGGGGTTTCATTGCTATGAAAAGACACCATGACCAAGGCAACTCTTATGGAAGACAACATTTAATTGGGGCTGGTTTACAAGCTCAGAGGTTCCGTCCATTATCATTATGACGGGAAGCAGGGCAGTGTCCAGGAAGGCAATGCACTGGAGGAGCTGAGTTCGACATCTTGTTCTGAAGGCAGCTAGTAAAAGACTGACTCCCACATGGCTAGGACCACCCCCACAGTGACACATTTCCTCCAACACCTCCCAATAGTGACATTACCTGGGCCAAGCATATTCAAACTACCACAACTCATAATATAGCAAGTTCTTTATCCACAGAGCCATCTCATCCTTCAAGGACAATAAGGAGATTCTTATATTATTTTAATTGCATTTCTCATTAGAGATGTCTTTAAGCTGTTCATACCCTTTTGCTCAAATTTTAGTAGGTCATGTGCCTAGAAATTTACCCAGTTCTTCCAGAGATTCTAATTGTAAATTCTCAAAAGGTTTTTTGTTGTCATTTGTTTTTTTGTTTTTCAAGACAGGGTTTCTCTGTGAAGCCTGGCCTTGAACTCAGAAATCCACCTGCCTCTGCCTCCCAAGTGCTGGGATTAAAGGCGTGCGCCACCACTGCCCAGTTCAAAAGTAATTTTTAATGATCATCTGGAACTCAGTATTTTATGTCATAATGTACCCTTTTCCTAATTTTGGGGCTTCTAGTTACTTGTTTAGCTAAGGGTTTCGAAACTTTTGTCTTTTCAAAAACTCAGCGCTTTATTATTTGCGTTGTTCCTCAAGTGTCCCTGACCCTTTGCATGTTGCTTGCCTACATTGTTTCTATTGTTTCTGTTTTCTTGATCTTTTACATTGCTTTGTTTCATTGTTTCTATTTTGAAACCTGCTTTTTCTTGGCATCTACTGATCTGCGGTTTCCCTTGTTCTTATTAAGACTGAGTACCATCATCAGGCCTGTTTTTATTGCTTGTTTTAATTCTTTGAGACAGCTTCTCACCATACAGCCCTGGCTGGCCTCGAGCTCCTGCCACTGACTCCCGAGTGCTGGGATTAAAGGCATATGCCATCACATCAGGCTCTCTGGGTTTCATTTGTTTTTTAATGTAAGGATTCTGTATTAGAACTGCCTTTGCTGTAGTTCAAAGGTTCTGGTAAGGTGTTTTCATTTTTATTCCATTCTAGGAAGTTTTACATTTCCTTTGATTTCTTCCTCAAGAACAAATCAGTCTCCTATTGTTTGCTAGACTTGACAGTGCATACTGGCAATCCCAGTGCTTGTGGGGTGGGGCAGAATTGTGAGGTCAAGGTCAACTGTGGCCACATAATAAGTTTGGGCTTGTCTGGGCTACACAAGTTCATAGCTGAAGGGAACAAACAAAAACAAAGAAAGAAAAAAGGAGTATATTGTTTAATGTTCATTTATACTAGTTTTTCTTGCTATTGATTTTTAAGTTTTATTATCTGGTAAGATATAAGAAATTATTAGGTTAGCTGGGATGTGATGGTGCATGTCTTTGATCCCAGTGCTTTGGGAAGCAGAGGCAGGCAGATCTCTGTTGAGCTTGAAGCCAGTCTGTTCTACAGAGTGAGTTTCAGGACAGCCGGGGCTATACAGAAAAACCTTGTCTCACAGAAAAAACAAAAACAAAAAAACAAAAAACAAACAACCCCAAAAAACAAAAAAAAAAATTATTAGATATTTCTGGTTTTGTTTTTGTATATGGTAAAGACTTTTTTCCTTTTTTTTTTGAGTCAGGGTTTCTCTGTACTGTCTGTCTTGGCATTTGTATTGTAGACCAGGCTACCCTCTAACTCATAGATATATCCAGTTTCTTAAAATTTATTAAGAGCTGCCTCTGCAGTGCTGGGATTAAGGGTGTACACTGCCACCACCTGGCTTTAAACACTTTATGGCCTAAAATATAACTTAACCACTTTAGAGTTAGGCATGCTTATCTTCTGGCCTCAATGGGTATTCCATGGCACATGTGCACTCATATACATATACAAAATAAATGCAATAATATCTTTCAAAAGTGTAACAAGCCCAGGCATGGTGGTACATGCCTTTAATCCTAACACTTGAAGAAAGGCAAGTAGATCTCTGTTTGAGGCCAGTCTTGTCTACATAGTGAGTTCTGGAACAGCCAGAGCTACATAGTGAGACCCTGTCTCAAAACAGCAACAAAGAAAATTATAAAGTTCCATGGACTGCCATTTATAATATGCATTCTATAGCCATTGATCTGCTAGAATATTCTACAGATGTCTGTCAATTTGTCTTGTGTTCTGATCTAATTCTATAAAGTACTCAATTTTCTTATGTAGACGATCTATATCACCCAATGTTTGTTATCTGAGCCCATATGTCCCTTTATAGCTAATAAATTTTAAGAAACTGGATATATCAATGTTTGGTATATTTGTATTTACACTTATTTTCTTCTTCTTGATGGACTGTTCATTTCAATATGTAGAAACCTTATACAATTCTAATTCTGGCTTAAAGTCCACTCTTGTCATTTGTCTAAGTCTTCCTACTATTTTTGGGCTTCCATTCCTTAGTATATAATTCCCTATACAATCACTTTGTGTGTCCTTGGCAGTGAATTTCTTTTCTCTTAAACAATCGTTAATCCCGTTTTTTTTCTTTTTCTTTCTTTCTTCTTGGTATTGTATTTGTACGTATGCCTGCAAGACAGAAGAGGGCATCATATCTCATTATAGATGGTTGTGAACCATCTGGGAATTGAATTCAGAATCTTTGGAAGAGCAGACAGTACTCAGTCACCAAGCCATCTCTTCAGCTCATATCTTTTTTCGTTTGGTTTTGGTTTTCAGTCCCATCAGATAGTCTTTCGTTTGAAAGAGGCTTGCATATAACCCAGGCTGGCCTCAAACCATGTAGCAAACTTCTGATCTTCTTGCCTCTACTTCCCAAGTACTAGGATTTTGTTGTTGCTTGCTTTTTTTTTTTTTTTTTTTTTGAGACAGGGTTTCTCTGTGTAGCCCTGGCAGTCCTGGAACTCACTTTGTAGACCAGGCTGGCCTCAAACTCAGAAATCCGCCTGCCTCTGCCTCCCAAGTGCTGGGATTAAAGGCATGCACCACCACCGCCCGGCTGTTGCTTGCTTTTTCAAGACAGGGTTTCTCTGTATAGTCCTGGCTGTCCTGGAATGTGCTCTGTAGACCAGGCTGAACTCAGAAATCCACCTGCCTCTCTCTGCCTCCCAAGTGCTGGGATTACATACATGGATCACCGCGGGTTTCTGTAACGTTTGAACCCAGTACATTTTATGTGCTAGGCAATCACTAACTGAACTATATCCTCTAGCTCTAGTCTGTATTTTTTAATTGGAGATGAAATTGGATTCATAAATGAGCAGTATTTAGTGATTGGTGATTTTTGTGGGCTCCCTTCCCTTGTTTGAATACTGTTGTTTTCCTTCTCCTTTATTCGTCTTAGTGTTTTGCTTCCTTTCTTTAAGTGGGTTTGATTCTTTTCTACTTCTAATTTATTCCTCTCTTGAAACGTATTCTTTCCTGGGCTCTACAGTTTGTGACCATTTTTTTTCTACTGTGTATAGGATTCCTTTAAGTAGCATCTGCAATCTTAGTTTAGTAGCTGAAAAGCTTTTAACTTGTGTTTATCTTGGGAACTCTTCATTTCTCCATTGACTTACAATGTCTTACATCCAAGGTATTTATCCTCAGGAACTGAAATAAATAATCCCATATATTCTTTGCTTTTAGGGTTTCTAGTGAGGTCTGATATTCTAATGACTTTGCCTTTGTGAGTTTCCCTCTTGTAATCTCTCTTCTTAGTTCTGTAGTCTTGGAATTTTAACTATAGTGTGTTGTTGAGGGATTTTCCTTTTTGTTCTGGTCATGTCTAGTTGGGGTTCTAAATTCACTTGAATGTCTCTATTTTTTCCTTAGATTTGGAGGAATTTCTGGTATAACATTTTTTAATTTCTTTAGTTTTCTTTTCTCTGGCACAATTGCATTGTGAATAAATTTCCCATGCCTTTGTTTCTATTTTTCTTCCTCTTCTACACCATCAACTCTTAGGTTTGATCTCTTGATCCATGTTCCAGTTTGCCCCACTCTCTCCAGCCCCTGCACCGCTCGCCACCCCCCACATTCCAGTTCCGGCCCCGCTCACTCCAGCCCCTAGGATTTTTTTTTTGTTTCTCATTACAGATGGTTGTGAGCCACCATGTGCTTGCTGGGATATGAACTCATGACCTCCAAAGAGCAGTCAGTGCTCTTAACCACTGAGCCATCTCACCAGCCATTTAAAAAATTTCCTAAATTCAATTCTAATTTCTACTAATTTCTCCAAATTCTCAATTTCATTGCTGAATTTCTTGTTCATGTTGCTTTTGTTGTTGTTGTTCAGTTCTGAGTTGACTTCATTTATCCCCCTTGGGCTGTCATTTGAAATGCTGTTTTGAACCATTTGTCTGGCATTGTAACATCTCCATGTCTTCGGACTTAGTTATTGAAGAATTCTAATCATTTGGAGGAGTCATGCTGCTTTCATTTTCCATGCATCTCATGTTTATAAGCTACAGTTCATGTCCCTTAGGGTAGACAGCTCTCTCTCTCTTCTAGTTCTACTTGAGAATCCTCCTCATTAGCAGCTCTCTTGAGGCTCTGTTATCTGTAGCACTGAGGGAAAACTAATCACTGTAACAGCAACATTACCAAACCAAATCATATACAGAAACAATAAAAGTCAATCAAGGGGAAATATACCAATAGCCACAAAAATGAAAATGTAAAAAATGATGTAGAGAAAGATTACTAAGTTAAAAAGTAAGCTAATAATAACTTAAATGTGATGTGGGAAGGAAAGCAAGCTATAAAAAAATGTGAGAAAAAGATCAAGAGAAAACTGATTATATAATAAAGGAAAATGTATGATTAAAAAGGCTCTTTGAACACAAAAGAATAATATTAATATAGTAAAAAAATATTAAACCGGTAAGGAGCATATTTGGGCTTCTTTGATATTTGAATCTGCAGCATGGAAGGGGGAAGATAAGATGTTACATTGTAGCTGAGTGTCATTCAGTCTGGTGTTGTGAATTAGCCATGAGTTAGGGGAGAGGAAGTTCATCAAGTCTGAGTTCAAGTTACAAGTACCCTTTGTGTGTACCATGAGTCAAAGGTGGCCACATTCAGCTTGTGGCTGGGCAGGATCTTATTTACTTAATTCTCCTGGTCAAACCAGGAACACAGAGTTGTTCTTTCAAAGGAAGGGACACATAACCTGTTGTCCACACAGAAGGCTGGGAACAGATGTAGCTTATAGCCAGGCGGTGACCTTTGCAATATCTGTGTGGCTAGGACCACACCAGATCCTCCCCCATACCCTTACTGACAGCTTACCATAGATGTCTCATGTGTTCAACCTTTAGAACCATCTTTATGGAAGAAGTCACATGTACTTACTGTGATGGCTAGTTTTATGTTAACACAAGAAAGAGTAATCTGAAAGGAGGGAAACTCAATGGAGAAAATGCTTCTATAAGATCAGGCTGTAAAAGTCAGTGGTGGTGGCAGCACATAGCTTGAATTCCAACACTGGGGAGGCAGAGGCAAGTGGATCTCTGAGTGAATCCAGGACAGCCAGAGAGACACAAAGGAACCCTATCCAAAAAAATCAGGCCTTTTCTTAGTGATTGATCAGGGAGGGCCCAGCCCATTGTGGGTGGTGCCATCCCTGGGCTGGTGATCTTGAACTCTATAAGAAACCAGACTGAGCCAGTAAGCAGCACCACTTCTGGGCCTCTGCATTAGTTCCTGCCTCCAGATTCCTGCACTGCTTGTGTTTCTGTCCAGACTTCCTTCAATGATAAACCCTTTCCTCCCTAATTTGGTCATGGGTGTTTTTCACAGCAATAGTAACCCTAACTAGGATACTCACTCCAGGTAGACAGAAGAATTCAGGAACAACCTACCCAAAATATCATCTGGAGGCAGGAAAACAACAATTCAGAAGGTAAGTCAAGGTAGGATGATTGAGAACGAACATATTTATTCTCAATATACCTATGATCTATATCCAAATACCTGTCTGTGTAAGTCTATGTGATGAGAACTGGTAACCAGCACTAGGCCTCCTGCTTGTTCTCTTGCAGTTGCTACCAGCAACTGAGAACAGAGATAGCTCAGCTGTGTCCTTAGCGCTGAGGGTGCCAGGTATCAAAACACGTCCATCGCCTGTCAATATAATATTCAGAGTAATGGTGCTTACAATGTCAGTTGTCCTATTTCTGCTTAGACAAACAAGCACATTTTATTTTTGCAATCTTTTTATATCCTGTGACCTGAGCATTTAAACTAGAATATGGTAGTGTGATGCTGGAAATTTATAGGGATAGAATGGCAGGAGAGGGGCTGGGGTTGTATGTAGTTCAGTTGGGTATAGTAGCATATACCAAACTCTTGGCTCTATTTTCAGCAATGCATAAAAGCAAGCAGGGTAACATACCCTGTCATCCCAACACCTGGGAGGTAGAGGAAGAATCAGAAATTTAAGTTCATTCTCATCCTTGACTACATCGTGAACTGGCCGGCCAGCCTGGGCTACATGAGACCTGCCTCAAAAAGAAAAACTGAGAGCAAAGGAAAGAAGCAGATGGCAAGTGCTGTGGACAGGGTTCAGCAAGATCTGCTCAACTATCATTTCCTCACTCCTATCTACAACTAACCCTTCCTATGTCAGGAGTACTGCCCGGGGATAGAGCAGTGGAACTCATGTCCAGCTCAAACGCTCCAGGGCCCTCTCGAAATAGGCTGGTGCGGGGGGGGTGGGGGGTGGGGTGGGGTGTAAAAGCACAGGCATCAGGTAAGAAAGGATATGCAGATGGGATATGCAGAGGTTCTACTAAGTTCTAACCATCATTACCATCATCAAAAATGCAACTAATCCCAGCACTTGGGAGGCAGAGGCAGGCAGATTTCTGAGTTCGAGGCCAGCCTGGTCTATAGAGTGAGTTCCAGGACAGCCAGGGCGACACAGAGAAACCCTGTCTCGAAAACAACAACAACAACAACAACAACAAAACCAACAAAAAAAGCAACTGTTAGGAATACTGCCTCAACTCCCCAGGGTCCCACCTATGACTATAGTGACATTTCGAACACTGTTTGAATGCAGTTTGTATGTATTAACACATAAAAAGAACTCCTGTTTTACTATCCTAAAAATAAAAAGCCATCATCAGTCAGCAATAGAAAACTGCAAATAAAAAGTTTAATTTCAGAATCCAAGTTCATCATTTATAAATACACTAAAGCATAGTCCACGCAAATTCAGACTGAGCCTACATACAGTATTTCAACAAAACATTTTTTTTCTTAAAAGGTCAGAAGTAAATGAGTGATTTGTTTCACCCATAGTATTTAATTTGATTTGAAATGAGAAAATGAAAAACTTTTTTTTAGACATTATAAGCAAAAACTTTGGAGTCTGGTAAAGAATCTGATAGCTGATACTTCATTTTGATATCCTTGGGATTCTATAATGTCCCAATGATGGTTGAGGCCTCCCTATTATAGGAGAAAAAAAAAATCTAAATGCCTAAGGCTTTTCTCATGACTGCAATAAACAAGCGCTTTCCCTGTCCACAAGCTACCTCCTCAAAGTAGAATCTGAGCTCTATCTGGTCAAACTGTGAGGGGGTCAGTGCATACTTATGAGATAGCAAAAATAAATCAGAGGCATGGAGATTTGATCAACAGGCCATCTGTTGTAAACGTGTCATATCATGCACTGGTGAAGTCCTAAGCATGACTTTAAAACTTGGATCCAATTTCAAGGAGCTCATGATAAGCGGGATATCTCTGAGTTAACTGACCATGTAAAACCTGAATGCAACGCCTGACATAGGAACATTCTTATGACCAACTAGCCATGTGACTGACACTCCATGACATGCCCACGTTCAGTTTTGTTTTCAATTGCCTGGTTCTGTAACGTAAACAGCTTCTAGAATATTCTCTCTTCGACATACTTTTGGAGCCTGTGGTTAAGAACCGTTCAGTCAGGATGGCTTAACCTCCACCTTCTATTTACAGATTTCATTTAACAGCCACAAAAGCTGTTTTGTTGCAATTAAAATATTTAATTAAAATACAGCACCTGATTTGTGGTTTTTACACAACTGAATAAAAACCCTACACAATAAAATTGTTTACATCTTCCTTCCATTCTAGTAAAACAGATTACTATCCCCTTAAAAAAAGAAAACAAAACAAACAAAAAAAACTTTATAGTTTTAAACCTGATCATCCTATTTCATAATTGCCAAGACTTTGTTTCTAGTGGGCTTCTGAAAACGCACCTTGACACCTGGCCTGAAGGAGGAGTAAGGCACATGTGGATATTACGGTGAGACTTGGCAGGTAGCCCCAGATGCCTGGTCTGGTGCCAGCCCTGGTACAATAGCTAGCACTCTGAAGCACATTTCCAGTCTGGTGGCTCCATGTCTGAGTTCAATACTGAAAGCATATTAAGGGGAGATTCACTTTTAAGAAGATGAGCTTTTCAAAATGCTCCATCATGAGCCTGGGCTGGCCAAAGCTGCCAGCCTCCATGGGTGTGCTGAACAGCTTTTCTGAGGGGACAGTACTTGGGGGACAGCCCAGAAATCGGACTGCTAAGGTAGACAGCCCAGGCCACGATGACCGCTTCAGGTTCCAGTAGGTAAGTGGGTCACAGCTGTGTTCCAGCACCTCTTCCTCCAAATACGCAAGCACCATGTCTTCAGGTAGCTTCTCTCTCTGATCTCTCTTTATTGGTGCGAGTGACCACAGGCTCTCCTCTGTGCCAGTGTCTTTAAGTGGGGACCCTGAGTCACAGCCATTGGAGGTGGCCGTGTCCTCTGAGGTAGAATTCAATATTTCTAGCTCCCTGATTAAGTCTTGCCTGTACTGCTCTGCTTCCTCCTCTGTGAACAGGGAAGCTTTGTAGCGAGGGTCCAGCAGTGTGGCAAAGATGTACCTGGGATCATGGAGGGTGGCAGACAGGCGGCTTGCCATGGCTTCCTTCAGGGACTTAAGCATGGTGTCAATGCCCATTGTCTCCCCAAATAGCATCTCAACCTTTCTGCTGAGGATGTGGATCATGGGGATGACCTGGCTCAGTGTAGACATGTGGGCACTCATCTCTCGGCTTGCAGCATCAAACGGTCTCAGCACATGGCACACGGACTGCATGACCTCCCACTGGTCACAGCTGATCAATTCTCTGAAGTTACACTCAATGGACACCTCGTTAACTGCCCTCCTCTGCTCAATCAGACGTTCAAGCATGTGGAACGATGTACTCCACTTGGATGGCACATCCTGGATCAGCTGGTGCTGTGGCAGCTCGTATTCTTTCTGCAGTTCTGCTAACTTCTCTCTCGCTCTGGGTGACCGATGGACCCGCTCACACAGCTTCCGGGCAATACTCAGTAAGTTTTGCACCATCCTCTGGCTCTTGATGGCCTCACTCACAATCAGATTCACTGTGTGACTAAAGCACTGCACACTTGAGTGTTCACCCTCACTCAGCATCTTCCCTATGCTTGGATTGTCAGTGACCGTGATGCCAATCTGAAGGCCAATGGAAGTCACCCAGGCTTCCCACCAACACTCCAGCTGCTTCTGAATGCTGTTTCCACTATAGTCACAGTCGATCTGTGACACATCTAAAAGTGCTGAGCAATGGTGGTCCTCACAATGTGGTCGGACAGCGGATGCGAAGGTGACCCAGTGAGCTGTAAGGGTCAGGTATTCACGAGTCTGGCTACTCATCCATATTCCAGAGGTGAAGTGGACCACACCACTCTCAGCTTCCTTCAGATGTGACATAATTATCTGTTTCACATTGTCATACATACCTGGGATGGCTGTTCTAGAGAAGTAGGAAGGGGAGGGTAGAGAGTACTGAGGTTTCAAGTATTCAAGCAGCCTGTTAAAGCCAACGTTGTCTACAAGGGAGTATGGCTGAAGGTCAAGTGCAATCATTTCAGCTATGAGACTTGTGATTTTTTTGGCAACTGGATGAGAGTCATAGAACTTCTCTGTGGAGTCACAGAAAGAGGAAGCCCCTGAAAGCTCTATGCCCAGAGGCCTCCGGATGCCTGGAGAACGGGGCAGAGTGGCCTCTGAGACGTCATTCTTGAGTACATGGCCATGGAACCGCTGCAGATGTCTCAAGAGACAGCTGGTGCCCAGGTTCGTGGGCTTCTTGCCCCTGCTGATGGTCCGGCCACAGTGCAGGCACACCACCTTTGTGGAATCTGCTGAGCAAATAGAAAAGTGATTCCACAGCTTTGAGGTCTTCTTGCTATTAGTAGGAAACATGCCTTGATGGTTTTTTCTGACCACTGCCGGCAAGTCAGTTAACTTGGAGGAGCTTTCTGCAGAAGCCAAAGTGGCATACGGAGAGTTTGCCAAACGTGCACCAAGAAAGTCCTTCTGGTTTCCGACCACCTCAGGGTGGCGCCTGTACAGGTGTCGCATCAAACAACTGGTGCCGACATCTCCCTTCTTCCCCCGACTGATAACGCAGCTACAGTACCGGCACACTGCTTTGAGACTGTCCATGGGGGCCAGGGAAAAGTGATGCCAGACTTCTGACTTCAGTCTTCTCATCACCTTCTTATTTTGTTGGAAGACAGCGCCTGACTCAAATCTTGCATTTACTGTGTCTGCTGGCTGCTTCTCTGGAGAGGACACTACAGAGGCCTCCCCCAAGTCATCAGAGGATGACAACATGGACACATCTTCCCGGGACACATCCCCAGGGTTAGTGTGTGATGACAGGTCCCCAGGAAGCCTGTCTGGGGATGAGGAGGCAGAAGGGGACTCTTTGACTTGTTTGCCTGGAGACAACGATGCAGAGTTGAGATCCCCATCTGGGGGCAGCAGGGTTGGGGGCACGGGGTACAATGGTGGGATGCCTGTACTGCCCCCATTCTCCTGCAGTACGATGGATCGATGTGCTCTCCACATGTGCCTGATGAGGCAGCTTGTGCCCAGGTCCTTCCCATTCTTCCCTCTACTGAACTCATTCATACAGTGGACACAGACAGCCTTGGAGCTATCGAGGGGTGACAAGTAGAAGTGCTTCCAGACGGCTGACCTCCTCCTGGACCCTGATGTGCTTTTGGGAAGGGAAAGGTTTCTGTCTGCCAAGGATTCTGAGGTGTCATCATAATGGAGCATGGAGAGGTTTGGGGAGGAGCCTGCCAAGGCCTCCTCTCTGCTATACTTTTCAGTGATAGATACATCAGAGGACACCTCTTCAGAAGAGACTACAGTCACAGACTCTTCCAGTATTTGGTCAGGGGATGGGATCTTGGGAGCCATTTTCTGGACAAGTCTGACAGGTGAGAGCACAGTGCTAAGGTCTCCCACCTCTGCAGGCTGTGGTGGAAGCAGAAGAGAGGGAGAGGAAAAAGATGACCCTGCTGATAGACTTCCATTTTCTTGAATGAGCTTGGTGGGGTGTGCCCGCCTCACATGTCTCATGAGGCAACTTGTACTCAAGTCTTTCTCATTTTTGCCTCTACTGAACTCTTTCATACAGTATGTGCATATTGCTTTAGTGCTATCTCGAGGGGAAATAAAGAAATGCTTCCAAGCTGGAGACTTCTTCCTGGAGCTTATGTGTCGACTGGAAAGAAGGCTCTGGGTCACCGCTTCCATGGCTACGTTGTACAGTGTGCTACTATACTGGGAGAAGAGTGACCCATAGTCATCCTCACTCTCGGCAGGTAAGAATTTCCCAGAGGGCTGACAGGCACAGTTTGCTGCCCTGATTTCTGCCTGTTCATCGCCACTGTCTGTCTGTCTCATATCCTCTGACTCACTTTTAAAGTCCACTTGTTCCAAACTGTGACAAGGAATTTGATCATCATCTTCCCCCTCTGTTTTGAAATTAACTTTGTCAGAAACAAAATTACTGTCCCCCTTGGGACAAGTTTCCTGCTTATTCTCCATGACCAACCATAATTATCCTGGTTGCTTTATCATTGTGACATCTTAGGTTAAAAGGGCTTATAATGTCCACTCGTGACCCTAAAGTAGACTTTACTCACTTTTTCATAATCTATCTCATTTCTAGGCTGTTTACTATGGCTGACCATGAATGTCACTGGAAAGCCAAGTATGTCGCTTACACAAGCATACTGTCACAGGGCATGGAGTGTTGTTCTGCAGGAGTGCTGCAACCAAATACTTCTTGTTGTGTACACCAATGCATGTAGCACAGATTTCTTCCTCTTCTCCAAGACAGGAGCCCCACCATCTTGAGGGCACACACAGTCCAGTCCTTCTGCATTTCCTGTAACAGAGAATATCAAATTAAGCACGGAACTGAACTGTATATTCAAAGCATATTTTTTAAAAGATATATTTATTTTATTTATATGAGCACACTATAGTTGTTTCCAGACACACCAGAAGAGGGCGTCAGCTCTTATTACAGATGGTTGTGAGCCACCATGTGGTTGCTGGAATTTGAACTCAGGACCTCTGGAAGAGCAGTCAGTGCTCTTCACCTCTGAGCCATCTCTCCAGCCCCATCAAAACGTATTTTATCACAGAGATCAGCCTAAATATATAGGAGAAGTTTCCATGATAGAAAGCTAAAGTCAAAAACCTTGCTAGTGACATTTTGCAATCCATTCACATAAAAACAAAAGCAACCTCCCAAAACCCCAATACAGCAAAATTAGCAAAAAGATATAAATTCAAATTACAGTGTCCTACCAGTAAAAGAGTAGGGAATATGAAGGAGAAGCCGTGGCGACACTAAGAGAATTTCACAAGGAATTTACACTTTCTTTGCTTTTTTCCATTAATTTATTCACTTTACATCCCGATCGTAGCCCCTACCCCATTTCTTTTCCCTAAGATTTACTTTTTATGTCGAGACATCATGTAGATCTTGCAGGTCTGAAACTCAGTATGTAGACTAGGCTTGCCTTGAACTCCAAGAGATTTACCCACCTGTCTCTTAAATGCTGAGATAGACCTATGTGCCACCATGACCAACATAAAGATTTTTCTTCTTTTTTTGCTGGGTGTGGTGGCAGATGCCTTCAATCCCAGCATTAGGGAGGCAGGGACAGGAGGAGTTTTGTGAGTTTGAGGCAACTTACTGGTTTACACAGTAAGTTTAGGGCTAGTCACAGTGCATAGTGAGACCCTGTTGATAAAAATAATTTTAAAAAATATATTACATGTATGAGTGTTTTGCATACATGTATATCTGTGCACTAAGATCTCTTTGAACTGCAATAACAGAAGGTTGTTAACCAGCATGTGGGTTCCAGGAACTCAACCCAGGCTTTCTGCAAGAAAAGCCTGTCATAATTGCTGAGCCATCTCTCAAGGCCCGTCTTACCTTTCAGTTTACCAGGGGCACCACATGGTGATACTTTAAATCCTAAATTCCTTGAAATTAATTCACTCTACCTTCCAAGTAGAATATGTAAAGAATTAAAATTCCAAATGTTTTTATGAAATAATCAATTCACAGAATAACTCAAGACTGAAATCCAAAGGAGAATATATGTCCATAGAACAGTTTAAAAAGCAACAAAAGGACTGGCAAGATGGTTGAGTGGGTAAAGGCACTAGCTGCCAAGCCTATGATTCAAGTTTGATTCCCCAGAATCCACATGGTAGAGAGAACCAATTCTTCTTCCAGCTGTCCTTTGACCCCCACAACACAAAATAAACGTAAAACAAGGCAGTAAAAGCTAACATTGTCATGTGGCAACAATGTAAACAGGGCCTCAGACCTCAGCACAACTGGCTCCACGATGGACATACCATCCATAAAACTGGTAGACAGCACCACCTGAAAATAAAGACCTAATCCATCAAAGTCTACAATTCTGGGAAAGTCTCTAAATGTACTAACATTGATTTTTGGCTTCTGTAGTTCTACTTCTGGTTAACTTGTTAACTCTGAGGTGGTTTTTGTGCTTGAAAGCTCACCCTGAGAAGGGGTGGGTTTGGAATCCTGAAAACCCAGTGTAGTCGCTGGCTGGCTAATACTTTCTACTGGTTTAAACCATGTCTGAACAGTCTTCTCTAGTGGTGATCCCACAACAGCACAAATGCCAAGACAGATAATGTCATCGTTACAAACTTGCTTCATGAGACACTGCTGGGCACAACAGCAGGTGGGAAAACTCTATTGAGAGGCTCTTGAGCACAGTCTCTAAACAGCTACAAAGACCCACGCTAAGCATCCTGGTGATGGTGTCTAAGCACACACAATACCTCTGAATTTGCAGCACTCAAAGCTAGCAGGCAATTCCATGACTTATCATTTCTTTTCAGATCAGGCAGTTTTTAGAATAAGACTTTATATTGACAATAAGCTTAGGTCAAACTTGCCTGGGGCAAAGTTAAACAAAATTGATGGAAATAACTCAAGGGCTGAGGAAAACAGTTAGGGGTAGAATCAGCATTAAGATTAACTACCAGGAAACATACAAGGGGCTGGAGAGATGCAAGGTACTTGCTGTGTAAACATGAGAACCTGAGTTTAATACCCAGAACCCACATAAAGCTGTGCATACTATCTGTGGCTGATAAGGTCAAGAACTCTAAAGGGGAATTTACTTCTGCTACTTCCCTAAACCAGTATAATTCCCAAATGCATTCTAAATACTATACCCGAAAATTAAGTGTAATTCTCAGCCCTCAACAAAGAAGTTTGTTTCTGCAGTAGACAGAGAGCAATACAGAAAGACAAAACTGGTCAAAATGCAGAGAATAAGTAAGCATGGGTGCCCAGCACTGAGACGTCTATAACGCAGTCACTACACTGACAGCTAAGGAACATGAGATGGCAGAGTGACAGTCAGAGGAGTGAGCTTCTGCCGTGAGACAGTGTTATAAAGATCAGGAAGCTGTCCCATCCCCACAGAATTTCACCATGGCTATGTAAGTGAGGCCTGTACATGATAACACAAGTTGACACACCAACGTGCTTGGGGGTAAATCTCACAAGGCCTCAACCCTAGATAAGAAATCACAGACAACTGTTGACTGCTGAGAGGAGAATTAGTCTGCTCCAGGGACAAACCTCAAATAGATGATCCAATCCCAAGTAGCCAGCTCTAAACCCACATACATATGAGCAACACTAATGAACTCAACAGGTTCTGTTTATTGTCACACACATGCATGTGACAATAATAAAAGGTTGGGCATGATTGTGTATGCCTGTAATCCTAGTGCTAAGGGGTGAGGGGTAAAAATAGGCAGGTCCCTTGAGCTTGTTGGCCAGACAGTCTAGTCAACTCAGTAAGCTCCAAGTTTAATGAGTCCCTGTCTCAAACAAAACAAAACACCAAGGTGGATAACTTCTGAGAAATGACACCTATGGTTGATGTCTGGCTTCTACATGTTTGTTCATGTACATAGTAGCATATTCACACACAGGTTGGGGAGGGTGGGGAAGTGGAATCTCCCTGGGAACAGAAAATAGATTTTTCAGGTCGACTAAGGGATAGAAACAGGAGGGATCAGGTGGGAACGAGAGGGCGGCACTTAGGGGGTGATATAAAAGCCTAGAAACCCCCGAAACCTAAAAGAAGGGACCCTAGAGAAGATACATAATAATGGCCTGAACTGACCATCTTTGGTAACCTGGTGGGACCAGGACACTAACCCAGCCACAAAACGTTCAAACCACACCTGACCTGCCTGCAAGATGTGTTGGGGAAATGGTGGCTCAGAGCTTGTTAGAGTGACGAACCGATGACTAGACTAACTTGAGGCCAAAGTCAAGAGAGGGAACCCACTGGCTGAATTGCCAGGAACTGGAAAAAAACAAAAACAAAAAACAAACAAACAAAAAAAAAAACAAAGGAAATGAACTGCTTCCTAATAATATTCTGCTATGCTCATAGACTGGTGTCTGACCCAATCAGAGAGGTGTCATCCAGCAACTGAAGGGAGCAGATGCTGAGACCCACAGCCAGGCAGTTTGGAGAACCCCATGGAAGAGGAAAAAGAATTATAAGAGTCAGAGGGGTTGAGGACACTAGGAAAACAAGGCCCAAAATATCAACTATGCAGGGTTCACAGGCGCTTATAGAAGCAACAATCACGGAGACTGCATGGGTCTGCACTAGGTCCTCTGCATACATGCTGAGGTTGCTGTGGGTTTTGTGGGAATCTTAACAGTAGGAATGGGGGTGTCTCTGACTCTTTTGCCTGCACTTAGGGGACCCTTTTCCTCTTACTGGTTGCCTTGCCTAGCCTTGATATGAGGGTTTGTACCAAGTTTTATTGTATCTTGTTGTGCTGTGTTTAGTAGATATAATTGGAAAGCCCTGTCTTTTCTGAAGGGAAACGGAAGACCAATGGATCTGAGGGAAGGTGGAGGTGGGGGAGGGGACTGGAAGGACGGGATGCTGCGGTCAGGATGTACTGCATGAGAGAATAAAGAATAAAACTCAAGAAGAAAGAAAAAGCACAGTTCAGAACAAATGCTCTCATCACACACATGACCTAAATCAATTACAAACCGCTGTACATAAAACAGTATGTAGTTCATGTATAACTATACAAATGTATTTTTAATATAGAAAACATTATTGAGCAGAATAGGAGACTAAATGCTAGATTTGGAAAAATCAAACAGCAACTAAAGAAACATGCAAATCAAACTAATACATTAATGCAACACACTAGGATGGGTGGAATAAACATGTAATTGTCCATGAGAATGCAGAGCAATAAAACTCTCAGTACTGCTGCAAAGAAAAGACAGCGAAGTACTCTGGAAAGCTGCCTACCAGTTAAGAACAGCTAAACAGACTTAGGATGCCGCCATTCAGCAGATCCACTGCCAGATACTGCCTGTCTTAGTTACTTTTCTAATGCTGTGAAAAGACACCATGATCAAGGCAACATATGAAAGGCAGTTAATTGGGAACTTGTGGTCTGGAGTACAGTAGCAGGCAGGCATAGCGCTGAGAAACTGGCCGAAATCTTACGTCTGATCCACAATAACAAGGCAGATAGAAATGCAGTTTACTGGAAATGACATGGCTTCTGAAACCTTAAAGACACGAGCTTAATGTCATCATGGCAGGAAGCCATGGCAGCGTGCAGGAAGACATGGTGCTGGAAGAGCCCAGAGTTCTACATCTTTAAAAAAAAAAAGTCAGCCACTGTCCACTTTTTTTTCCTAAGATTTAGTTATTTATATGAGTACACTGTAGCTGTCTTCAGACACACCAGAAGAGGGCATCAGATCCCATTACAGATGGTTGTAAGCCACCACGTGGTTGCAGGGAATTAAACTCAGGACCTCTGGAAGAGCAGTTGGCTCTCCTAACCACTAAGCCATCTCTCCAGTCCCCAAGTTCTACATCTTTTTTTTTTTTTTTTTTGGTTTTTCAAGACAGGGTTTCTCTGTGTAGCCCTGGAACTCACTCTGTAGAACAGGCTGGTCTCGAACTCAGAAATCCACCTGCCTCTGCCTCCCAAGTGCTGGGATTAAAGGCATGAGCCACCACTGCCCGGTTCTACATCTTAATCCACAGGCGGCAGAAGACTGTGTGCCACAGTGAGTGTAGCTTGAGCATAGGAGACCTCAAAGCCTACCCTCACAGCGACACACTTCCTACAACAATACCATACCTACTCCAACAAGGCAACATCCATGCTGCTACTCCCTATGGCACAAGTATTCAAATACCAAGTCTATGGGGATCATATCTATTCAAACCACCACACTACCCAAGAGGAATGTTCATACAAGACATCAGTATTCCACCAGCTGACATAAGTGTGGTCCTGGGCAGCAATATGATTGAAGATTCTCACAATTTCAGTCAAAGGAAGGGGGCTTCCAAGTACAAGAGAAGTGACCATTCAGGGTTGTTTATCTCAAGCTGGTACTGACATCAGGCACAGTCCTGAGCCACACATCACCAACACCCACTCACAAAGCTGCATGTAACATCCTAATAGTTTTGGTTATAATGTGCTAGAAACTGCTTTAGGGAAAAGCATGAGGAGCAGTCTGGCAACTGTGGCAGTTTCCACTCAGGAAGGCTGTGATCAGCTCAGGCTGGATTCTCACAGAAACAACTATATTTCACCCCAGTGAGAGAACGATAATTTCTACATGCAAGAAAAGCACTTTACATAATTCAGCACCCATTCATTTTGAAATGCCTCAGCAAATGAAGAAGAGCTTCAAAAAAATAAAAAATAAAAAAAAAAAGAAAAGAGCTTCAATCCATGATATGCTAAGGGGAATCTAAAAATAGTTGTACTATCTTCCATGTTGAGACAAACCCTTAACACTCCTAAGATCAGGAATACCTCTAGGAGGTTGTTCTCATCACTTTCAGAGTCACAATGGGGTAGGGTGGGGAGTCAGGTGAAAAGAAGAAATAAAAGGCAAACAGTTACATGTAAAAACAAAAAATGTGTTTGGTGACACATGACTTAGGAGGCAGACACGGGTAGATCTCTTAAGTTCCAGGCTGGTCACTGTCTTAGTTAGGGTTTCCATTGCTAAGAGACTCCATGACCAAGGCAATTCTTATAAAGGACATTTAATTGGAGCTGGCTTACAGGTTCTGAGGGTCAGTCCATTATCATCATAGCAAGAAGCATGGTAGGTAGCATCCAGGCAGGCATGGTGCTGGAGGAGCAGAGAGTTTTACATCTTGTTCTGAAGGCAAGAAGAAGACTGGCTTCCACAGATTTAGGAGAAGGGTCTCAAAGCCCACCCCCAAAGTGACACACCTCCTCCAACAAGGCCATATTTCCTAATAGTGCCACTCCCTGGGCCAAGCATATTCAAACCGCCACAAAACTACCAATAAGATAGACAGAATGTACTACATAAACACAATAGAGTTTTATTCAGACATTAAGAAGAACAAAATGACCAGTTGTGGTGGTGCATGCCGGTAGGATTTGCTGAAGGAGTGAGAGGCAGGAGGATCACCAATTTGAGGCCAGCCTGGGCTACATGTTTGGGCTAGAGAGATGGCTCAGCAGTTAAGAGCACTGACTGCTCTTCCGAAGGTCCTGAGTTCAAATCCCAGCAACCACGTGGTAGCTCACAACCATCCGTAAAGAGATCTGACGCCTTCTTCTGGTGCATCTGAAGACAGAGTGTACTTAGATATAATAATAAATAAACCTTTAAAAAAAAGAGAGAGAGAGAAGAAAAGAAAAAAGGTAAGCTAACTCATTAAAAAAAAAAAGAACAAAATGTCATTTGCAGGAAATGGAGATGAAACTGGAGATCATCATGCTAAGTGGAATGAGCCAGACTCAGGCAAAAAAAACATTTTCTCTTCTGTGGAACTTAGGGAGTAACTGAAAGTGTCAAAAGTCACAAGCACTGCAAACATAATCTGAATAATTACCAGATCTACTCTTCTTATCACCTCTGCTCCAAGGACTAGAATTCTCAGGGTAAAAAGGAAATAGAAACAGTGAAGCAAGGACAGACCCTATGTCCTCTCAACACTTTTATACTGGTTCTGTTCACTACAACAGCTTACAGCCTCGAATCTCTCATATTCAGTCTAGACTGTAGTTTAAAATCATCTCTTGAAAGCTATTGACAGAATCCAGAGGTGAGGAAATGGCTTTTTAGGTTTGGAGCTAGAGGAATACAAGATGAGCACAGAACAACTTGGCATGAGAGACAGCAAGGAACCTTTAATAGTGTGCACAGTCTTTACCAAACCATCTAGATGATTCTTGCAAAGGCCCCCATCGTCAGAGAGACAATCTGAACACAGATAAGCAGCACATCAACAAACATAATGTTTACACTTATAAAGTGCTGGCTGCTCTTTCAGAGGGTCCAGGTTCAATTCTCTGCACCCACATGGCAGCTCTCAACTGTCTGTAACTCCAGTTACAGGTGATCCAACACCTCACACAGACGCACGCTGTGTAGTCAAACAACAATGTACTTAAAATAAAAACAATTAATTAAAAAAGAATAAAGTCATTGTGCATGGCTTGGTTTGAACACAATTTAAACGCTGCTCTTCTGGTCCCTAGAGTAGCAGGACTGGGAGGTGTGGTGGACCTTCAAGAGGTGAGACCTATGGGAAGTCCTTAGACCACTTAAGTACCCTTGGATGAGACTGTGGGATCCCAATCTCTCAGTCTCTCTCTGATCCCAAGCTCTAACATATATATACTCCTGCTAAGCAAAGTCCCAAACCAATGGGAGGGAGGTGTGGTAAGAAACCAGCCTGACTCCATCTTGTACCTGGAGCCATGTTCAGTTAGGTTTCTGTTTACTATAAAACTTTTAAGTTTCTGCTTCTTTGTATTGGGCTGTGCTTCTACCTTCCATGATCACATAGAATGTTCTGTAAAGGAAAACTTCCTTAACTATTGGTCTCGCTTCTGAAACTACGCTTATTTACAAAAACTCCTACCCTGCAGTTTTGCCCTGTTAGAGTCTTGAGAAATTAGCTTCAGGCTAATCTCTTGATCTTAGGGGAGACAGAGGCTCTGCTGTGCACAGAATAAAACTTGCTTTGATTTGGCCATAATTTGTGATTGATGGTCTTTCTCTCTACATCTGTAGGATTAACATTTGGAGGCCCCAGCAAGATTAAGACCCCCCCCTCCTCCCAAGGGTGGAGAGATGGCTCAGAAGTGAAGAGCACTGACTGCTCCTCCAGAGGTCCCGAGTTCAATTCCCAGCAACCACATGGTGGCTCACAACCATCTGTAATGAGGTCTGATGCCCTCTTCTGGTGTGTCTGGAAACAACTATAGTGTACTCATATAAATAAAATAAATAAATCTTTTAAAAAATGCTTTGAATATACAGTTCAGTTCCATGCTTAATTTGATATTCTCTGTTACAGGAAATGCAGAAGGACTATGTATGCCCTCAAGATGGTGGGGTTCCTGTCTTGGAGAAGAGGAAGAAATCTGTGCTGCATGCATTGGGGTCCGATGCACTCTTCTGGTGTGTGTCTGAAGACAGCTACAGTGTACCCATATAAATAAAAATAAATAAATCTTTGCCAGGCAGCAGTGGTGCAAGCCTTTAATCCCAGCACTTTGGAGGCAGAGGCAGGCAGATTTCTGAGTTTGAGGCCAGCCTGGTCTACACAGAGAAACCCTATCTCGAACAATCTGGGACCAAATGTGGACCAGACACTTCCCTCCAGACCCAGATCTCTGGGACTGAAGCACTTCTTCCTAGGGGTGTGTACCTTGAGAGTCCAAGGCCCCAAGGTGTATTTTTAGTTCAGTGGACTGCTGGAGTGAATGGCCTGCTTCAGAAAAGAAACCAGAAAGCACCTGAATGTGGAAACCTCCATCAAGAGTCACAGTTCGGTAAGTCATAGTTCTATTTCTATGATATCTGTTTCTGGTCTGGTACTGCCAAGTATCTCATCTAGGGACAGGGAGGTATCTGACGAGGTGCAAGAGCTTCTGTCCAAGGCACTAGCAGGACATTAAACTGCCTGCCTGGTGGTTGGCCCCATGTCTTGCTGTTTTTGTTTGTCTCTTCTGTCTCTTTGTTGTGTGTCTTTCATGGTCTGGACTTGGGGTAACTGGACAGATGAACAGAATGGGTAATAATACTAATAAAACAATACTCCATTAAGCTATGTCCTGAACATTTTTTAAAAACTTTATCTTCCTATAGTCAAAGAAAATTATGATTATCTCATCACCAAAGGCTATTTCAATAGCCCCTTGAGGGCCTTCAAATTCAAAGGAAGCTTAGAACACCCCTATTTTACAAGGCCCTCAGGAGGACCCCCCTTCTCCCATATAATCACCTTTATGCCCAAATACCTCACATCCGTCAGCCTCCACTTCAACCCTTAGCTACCTCATTCTACTACCCCCCTCTACCCCTTAACCAACTCACCCCATTCACCCCCTACTTTCCCCTCCCCTCACCCACTAGGAACTCCCTTATGGTCTCTCTGAGGTGACATTAGCCTATTCTTCCCCTCTACCAGGTACTTTCCTGCCCCAATAACCAATATATCTGTTTCTTTTTCTACAACTGATCTTTATAACTGGGAGAACCAGAATCTCCCTTTCAGCATGGTCCCAGGCTCTTTAATCTCTGCAACTGACTCTGTCTTCTTAACCATCTTCCTACTTGTGATGATTGCCAACAGATTCTATGTAGTCTCTTTTACTATGGAAAAGAGGGAACAGATTCTGACTGAAGCAGCAAAAACACTCCCCAGAATGGATACAATGGCAAATGAACAGAGGGCAGATGTGGTTGACTAGGTCCTGACCAGCCAGAGACCTGACTAGAACTACAGGACAGAGGAAGGTAGGAGGTCACTTGGTGAGTGCCACCAGGCTTTATTGGAGGGACTAAAGTAGACAGCCTGAAAGCCCACTAACTTATCTACAGTTGCAGATGTAAGCAACACTCAAAGGAAACACTTAGTGTTTCTCAAACACCTCCTGAAGGCTTACTGCTTATATACTCTCATAGACCTGGAGGACTTGGCAAACCTTAAGGCAATTAACCTGATCTTTGTAGCCCAGTTGGCCCCAGATATATGTAAGAATGGATGAGCTTATAGGGAAGTACAGGCCATGGTTATTAGAAATAGCCCAAAAGTGTTTGACAACAGAGACAGCAAAGAACTACTGACAAGGAAAGTAAATCTGGCTACAATGGCCATGCTACAGCACCTGGATAAACTTACTCTGGGACAGACTCTGACCAGTCCCATAACCTGTAGAGACCCTATTAAGAGGTAACACTAACTGTTGGATGTCTAATGCCTGCCTAACCCAGTACTAAACCCTTCTCCTAGATAAGGACAAACCATGGCCATCAACCCTGCTCCCCTGCTTCTAGATGATGACCCTGAGGAACCCATCATGACTACCTGGAGATGCTGGATGTCATCCAAGGTACCCCACTAGACCTGACGGATGTTCCCCTCTTGGCTAGAAACACTGACCTCTACACTTATGGCAATAGCTGCACTCATAAAGGAATAAGGTAAGCAGGAGTGGTGGTAGTTACAGGCTAGACAGAAATAATATCGGCACAAGCTATATCCAGATGTATATCAGCCCAAAAGAGCAGAAATAATAGTCCTAACTCAGGCACTGGAATGGGTCAAAGGAAAGAGTGAACCTTTACACAGACAGCCAATATGCCTTTGCCATAGCCCATGCTCATGGACAAACATACAAAAAAAGAGGAGTAACCTCAGAAGGGAAAAACCATTAAAAACAAACAGGAAGTCATTCAAATATTTATTGGAGGCCACCTGGCTACCAGCGGGACTGACTAGATATACACTGGCCATAACCCCCCAGGTCTAGGAAACAATTTGCAAATCAAGCAGCCATGGAGGCATTGCTTGGAGACTTTGCCCCCAAACCATCTTGGAGGTATTGGTCATCACTGCGCCCCCACTCCATCTCAATAAAGATGCCACCACACAATCTCCAGAAGGGATGTGTCTTAGGATTTCTAATTCTACACAAAACATCATGACCAAGAAGAAAGTTGGGGAGGTAAGGGTTTACTCAGCTTACATCTCCACATTGCTGTTCATCACCAAAGGAAGTCAGGACGGGAACTCAAAGCAGGTCAGGAAGCAGGAGCTGATGCAGAGGCCATGGAGGGATGTTACTTACTGGCTTGCTTCCCCTGGCTTGCTCAGCTTGCTTTCTTAGAGAACCTAGGACTACCAGCCCAGGGATGGCACCACCCACAATGGACCCTCCCCTCTCTTGATCACTAATTGAGAAAATGCCTTACAGCTGGATCTCATGGAGGCATTTCCTCAAGGGAGGCTCCTTCCTCTGTGATAACTCCAGCTTGTGTCAAGTTACCATACAAAACCAGCCAATACAGGATCAAAGTATGCTCCAGTATGGAAGTTCATCAAAATTGTCCTAGATACTGGATCCTACCAAACAGGAAAATTTGCATATCAAGTTATTGGGAAGGAATTGGCTGATTGTTCTCCACATGTCAATACACTTGTCACCCAAAAAAACCTCAGAACTCATCTCCCCCTGTGTTCGGTTGTCTGGACATCAGGAGATACTTCAAAACATCTCTCAGATTGCTGCTTAACCTGTGCTCAGGTAAATGCCAACAAGGACATACTCCTCTAAGGACTCAATACCTGGTGGATTCTACTGGACTTTACTGAAGTTAAACAAGGACCACTGGATATAAACACTTGCTGGTCTTTGTTGACACTGTTTCGGGCTGGATAGAGATCTTTCCAATTTGAACAGAAATGGTCCAGATAGTACTGAAAGAATAAGTAATAGAAATTATTTCAAGATTTGGCCTTCCCTTAATTCCTGGGTCCAATTATGGCCGGGCCTTCACAGCCAAGCTATCTCAATTGATTTCAAAGGCTCTCAATATAAATTAGAAACTATGCTATATGCATTGCCCTCAGAGTTCAGGAATGGTAGAAAGGATAAATAGGACTTTAAAAGAGGTCTTAAATATACTTTTGAGACTGGTAGTAACTGGGTTGGTGTCCTGCCTTTTGTCCTACTGAGGGCCCATTGTACCCCTTACCATGAAAAATTTACCCATATAAAATAGTCTATGGACACCCACCATCACCACCAACATGTCTTCCAGATACATTAAAAGCTGTTAATAGACTCCCTTATCTCTAAATCTCTGAAGGAATTACAATTAACTCTGGAGAAGATCTTTCCTCAGATCCAGGGAATTAAATGTGGTGATACCATAGTGATCTGCCACTTCAAAACTGACTGACTTGAACCCAGATGGAAGGGTCCTTACATCATGATTCTCTGGATGCCCATTAAGGTTGCTGGTATTCCTGCCTGGATTCACCATTCACAGTCCAAAAAGGAACCAGAGGATTCCGTGGAAGTAGAAATGGGCCAACAGAGATGGACAGTGACTGAATGGGATCCCCTTAAGATTAAGATTTCCAAGGGTGAATATTTTATCGTTAACCTGAGCTCCTGTTCTTGATTCCATTTTATACTACAGAAGTCATAATATTAGCTTTGTCCTATCCACGCCTTTACCTATGGTAACCTGAATAGATCCCCCACCTAGAAATGGGTACTTTGACTAACTGACACTGGAAAAGTCTCAGATATCATTACAACTGACAAACAACCCCAGCTAAAATCAGATCTCTGCAAATTCTTCTCACTTCAGGGAGAAGGAACTAAACTGAAGAATGAAAATTTCATTTGGGTACTGTTGGGGAAGGTTGTGGCAATTTAAAACTGTAAAACTGTTTTCTCCAAGGTACCAAAATTTACAAGGGACCTGGACTTAAACTCTAATTCCTACCAGGGGGATGGCACCTATCATTGTGCCTTGTGAAACTGTGTATCTATTGCCCCCTGGGAATAGTCCAACAAAAATAATCTACCATTTCTCCCAACCCCACAGAGATTAATCACAATTGTAAACAGGGATCTTGAAACACCATAATTTTCACGCTTAAACTGTGGAACCTCTAAGTTTCCCCAGCCGAATCACTCTGGGATACACACAAAGGCCCTGGGGAATTAGGTTCGTGTTCTTTCTCTTTCTTTCTCTCTCTCTCTCTCTCTCTCTCTCTCTCTCTCTCTGTCTCTCTCTCTCTCTCTCTCTCTCTCTGTCTCTGTCTCTCTCTCTCTCTGAGTGAAAGACCCAGGTACTTCAATTCCAAAGAAAATGGGTTCAGTCTGAGATACCAAAACCCATAGGTCCCAATCTGTATGTACCTTCGCCCAGTGCCTCAGGTTCCCCTAGCACGCCCACACCTCATAGATCTGTCAACGACTTGCCTATTCTCATCTCCCTTAAGATACCCCTACCCACACTCCCTCCAATGGAGGTGCCTTTCCTGACCACGGTAATGGCAACCTTTTCTTTCCTCAACCACTCTGTATCTAAGCTAACACAAGATTGCTGGCTCTGTCTTGACCCTTCCTATGTAGGAGTGCCTGATAATCTGCCACTCACAGTATTGCTAGGAGCCACCACTGATGCTTGCTCCTGGTCTCAATCCAAATTATCTCTAGGTGATATGCGAGGGTATTCGTCATGTCAAAGGTACCAGATAACTTGGCTTCTCCTTATTTAGACAAGTGTGCAACTATTTTCAGAACCTGACTACCTCAGGTACTGTAAGCCAGCAGCTATTCCTCCCGGCACACTCTAATATATGATGAGCCTATACAGAAGGCATTACCCAATGTCTCTCAATCTCCCTCATTAATCAAAGTCACATCTACTTTTTTACACACTTACCCACAGCCTCTCACAAACATATTTATGATGAAGACAGACCACTTGCATCTAGCCATGGTACTTGACCACCCTTGGCCAAAATGAGCAGTTACCATATTGGTTCCACTCTTATTGGTTGCTGAGATCACAGATCTGTGGTACCAGGAACATCAACCCCAGTCCTGCAAGGCCAGGGGTTCAGAACCTTGAGCAAACAAGTAAAGCAAGATTTAAGGTCTTTAAAGCTCATTCTCCATAATGGACCATCAGGTGGACTCATGGCAGAAGTAGTTTTACAAAAGGCCTCAATCTGCTCTTTATGAAGCAAGGAAGACTTTAAGAGAAACCTGTTGTTTTTATGCCAGCCAGGCAGGAATAATTAGAAACAATCTCAAACTAAATATTTAGACCACTAGAAGGGGAAAAAATTGGTACCAATCACTATTCAACTAGTCCCCTGGTTAACAACTCTTCTCAGCCACTGTAGGGCCCTTAATCCTCCCAATAATGTTCCTCACAACCCATCATCATCAGTTCATGTCTCAGAAATTGTTTCCTGCCAGATAGAAACTGCTAAAATCTTGCCCTCCCATCACCACCTTTAGTCCTTACAGCAGCTAAAAATCGAAGTTCCCTTTTAAGGATTTGACAGGAACACAAGTTCAGGGTTGGGGAGAGGATGAAAAACCACCGAGTCCACTTTGTAACCAGGAGCCATTGTTCAGTTAGATTTCTGTTTACTATAAAACTTGAAGTTTCTATTTCTTGGAATTGGGCTATGTCCCACTCCTATGGCCATAGAATGCTCTGTAAAGAAAAACTTCCTTAACTGCTGATCTTGCTTCTGTAATCACGCTTGCTTGCAAAAGTCCCCCATCCTGCAGAAAATCCCTGTAAAAGAAGACTGAGAAACTAGCTCTGAGCTGATCTCTTGAACACTATCTCAAATGCCGCTCTGCTGCACACACAATAAGGCTTGCTCTGATTGGGCCATAATTTGTGACTGGGGGTCTTTCTCCTCATGTCTGTGGGATTAACAGTAGAAGTACCTGTTCTTGGATGGAAACTTCCAGAATCTCAGGTTCTCTCTCACTGTATTAACACAAAGCTGACCCATTCAGATACCTAAACATGATTAGAAAATTATGATTTTATAAACTGGCAGATACAAAGAATCACTATCTTTAGTTTCCTACATGAATTGCTACCTTAGGTACTAGGAGAGGTTCTTTCTTTGTAGAAGTCTAGCTGACACCTAAAACTGGGTCAGAACTCTAACACAAACGTAGTTTCTGGAAAGAAAGAAGTCTGACTGTAGGTATCTTTAGGTACACATCAATAATTGCCAATCAAAATAAGATACCCAGACAGGGGACTATGGCTGTTTTATTGCTGTTTTTGTTGTTTTGACAGTGTCTTACTAGGACGCACAGATGGGCCTCAATGCTTTGATTCTCCTGCCTCAGCCTCCTGAGTGCTAAGAATACAGCTGTATGCCACTATGCCTGGCTCCGAGTTGCTTCGTTATTTTTTTTCATGTTTGTGTCTGTCCGTGGGTATGTGTACAGGTATGTACAGATGTCAGACCCTTTGGATTGGAGCTACAGGCGGTTGATCGATCGTGAGCTGCTGCTATGGGTGCTGGGAACAGAACAATCTTCCCCTCTCCAACTCTGCGAGGTGCTTCTTGAGCTTGAACCAATGGAACATCTTTGAAAAGTCCAATCTGAATTTGATCAGGCCTCTAGATCTACCTACCAATTTACAGAAATCCAGAAAACAGAAAGAGTAAAGCTCAAAAGAATATCTACAGGGGGCTGGAGAGATGGCCCAGTGGTTAAGAGCACTGACTGCTCGTCCAGAGGTCCTGAGTTCAATTCCCAGCAACCACATGGTGGCTCACAACCATCTGTAATGGAATCCGATGCCCTCTTCTGGTGTGTATGAAGACAGCTACAGTGTACTCACATATATATAAAATAAATAAATAAATAAAATCTTAAAAAAAAAAAAGCAAGCCGGGCAGTGGTGGTGCACACCTTTAATCCCAGCACTTGGGAGGCAGAGGCAGGAGGATTTCTGAGTTCGAGGCCAGCCTGGTCTACAGTGTGAGTTCCAGGACAGCCAGAACTATACAGAGAAACCCTGTCTTGAAAAACCAAAAGAGAAAATAAAAGAAAAAGAAAAGAATACCTACAGCAAAATCTAGACTGGAAGAAACACAAGGGGCAGGCTACCACAGGAGGTAGGCTATGGGTACAACCTGTACAAGAATGAGTTGTCATTTAAAAAAGTCCAAATTTGACAAATACTTAGAGGTGCTCAATTCTGCCATAAAACTATCTATCTATCTATCTATCTATCTATCTATCTATCTATCTATCTATCTATCTATCTATCCATCCATCCATCCATCCATCCATCCATCCATCCATCCATCCATCCATCCATCCACCCACCCACCCACCCACCAAGTTACTGCCATAGAATTCAGGCCAGCAGGTACTTTCACTTCAAGGGCAGGCCATGAGTCTACGCCAAGTAGAAAATGACAGGATGTTCTTAAATGCCAGGTATGAATGTGCTCATCATAGACCAACCCACTGAGACATACCTATTTTATTTAACTTCAGCATCTGCACTATACTTTAAAATAGCTTAGGAACATACATATAGGGTATAGTGGCCTATATTTGTAATCCTAGTACTTAGAAAACTGAGGCAGGAGGACTACCATGAGTTTAAGTTCAGTCTAGGCTATAAAGTGAGACTTAATAAAACACTTTCCACTAAGTCTGATGGTCTGAGTTCAATCCCTGAAATCTACATGGTGGAGGTTATTTTCTGACTTCCACATGTACAGTGACACATTCATACTCATATACAACAACTCTTTTTAAAAAGACTGCGTATGTAAAACTATACATGTCAAATAATGGTACATGTATATAAACACACAGACACACACACACACACACACACACACACACACACACACAGAGAGACAGGACCCTGTGGTACAGCAGTTAATAGACTGATGGTCTCAAGGGTAAGGTAGATAGAACAATAGACAGGATACATATGCCCTTCACGTTTCTATGAAGGTGATGCTGCAAGTGTCCTGCCAGGAATAGTTATTCCAAAAGAATAGTCCTACCAGATTAGTGAAATAATAGTCCCTAAGAAATTAGAATTTCCCCCAGTAATCTCATGCTGGGAGAAGTAAAAACTGAAGTCTGGTGCCGACAAACAAAAGCAATCTGTCTCCAAGAATATAGGACACAGTTCTGACTTACTGAACCACCTTGCAGGAGACTGGAGCCTATATAATGATGCCTCAATGATGGGCAGGCCCACACACTGACTAGGACTTAGTTATGTATATCTCTTGCTTTCCACTTAAACCTTAGCCTCATGTCAGGAACCCAGGGATGGATTGGGAGTCGGTGTGTGTGTGTATGTGTGTGTGTGTGTGTGTGTGTGTTGTGTGTCTGGTCGCTGGACCTCTATTTGTTCCTTTTCCCAATGTATCCTTAAGTCTTTCTCTGCTTTTTACTATTGTGTTTAGTTGACCTATTTTAGGCAGGTGGCTAAGCTTAGGTTGTTAGGATTAACAGGGGCCAGGTTCTGATCCTAACAACTCTGGTAACATTTTGAGCCACGGGCAGGAGAAAAAGACTTATTTGTCCATCAGGCACTCACAGCAGCGTCACACAGCTCTGGGGACAATTTATTCCAGAGATCCATCTTCCCATCTCAGCCAGCATTGGGTACGGTCTAACTCTCCTGTGGGAAGCAGAGAATGAGTAAGCTCCTCCCAGATCAATGCATCTCCTGTTTGCCTTCTTGTTAGCTTAGGCTCCCTTGGCCTGTATGGGCTCTTCCTGAGCCAACTCAGCAACTGCCACTTGGTGACTGACTGGCTTTATCTTTGAGTCCTGCTGGAGAGATGGCTCAGAGGTTAAGAGCACTGACTGCTCTTCCAAAGGTTCTGAGTTCAAATCCCAGCAACCACATAGTGGCTCACAACCATCCGTAATAAGACCTGATGCCTCTTCTGGTATCTGAAGACAGCTACAGTGTACTTACATATAATAAAAAATAAATCTTTAAAAAAAAAAAAAAGCCGGGCAGTGGTGGCGCACGCCTTTAATCCCAGCACTTGGGAGGCAGAGGCAGGCGGATTTCTGAGTTTGAGGCCAGCCTGGTCTACAGAGTGAGGACAGCCAGGGCTACACAGAGAAACCCTGTCTTGAAAAAAACCAAAAAAAAAAAAAAGACTGGTTCTCATATCTTTGAGTCCCTTGGAGCTACTGAGGTTCTGCTGATTTAGTTGGTGTATTATTTCTATGACAGCCCTTTTCAATTTGGAAGAACTTGTGAGAAAATTTGGAGTTCTGTTGAATGGCTTGCATAGTATCTGTCAAGTGTAAGGGAACATGGAAATGCATTAGTCTTTGGAGCTCTGAGTCACTGGGGTTCTACTGAACCATTTGGAACAGATGAACAGGGTGCTGAAGAAATCTCTACCATGATTTATATAACCACAGAAAATACTGTCTGTACTGTCTTGATGCCCCAAGGAGAACTCGAGTTAACCAGTCTCTTGTAACTTATTATGGGAAAAGCTTAATTGGCCCAGAGAGTTCTGGAAAATAACTGAGCAGCAAACCCTTCCCCACTTCCCTTCCCATTTCTGAGACTTATCACACGCGGAATCACTGTTCCTGGCACGCCTGACTTAACGTAGCTCTGAGTGCAGGAGAGCATCTGGGAATGATTTCTGGACGATGTTAATATATAAGAGCTTTTGCCTCTATTTGTTTTCCTCTCCCTTTGAAAATAATTAACAGCTAACTATAGACTTGGGGACTGCAGAAAACTGGCTATGTCGGACTTTACCAGAGACGGCCTAACTAAAATATTAACAAAAATGTTATTTTTCAGCTTTCTTCCAGGTGAAATAGCTTGAGTCTGATGCTTTCAAATGTTAATTCTGGAAACTGAGGCTGAGAAAAAACCTGTTCCAAGATTCAAAATATATAAAAATTCTTCTAAAACAATTATTTTAGAATTAACAAATATCTAAAATATTTATTTATAAAACATTCATTGGCACCAAGATAAAAGCTTCATTAAGCTATAAAATATACAGTACTGGTTATAGAGATTTTGAGTAAGATTTTCTTCCAAAACAGATTCTACAAAGAAACTGAGTTTTGTTTATTTTCTAAGAGTGAAGACTAACAGATAATTAGGCTATAAAAATGCCCGTGAGGTAGTTTAGCAATTAATATCTAGTGCTTGCTGCCAAACTTCACAACTTGAGTTCTATTCCCCTCCTCAACCACAGGATGAAAGGAGAAAAACAACTCCTACAAGTTGACCTCTGACCTTTACAAGTGCATGTGTGCTCCCACACATGCATACAAATAAATAATAAAATTTTAATGCTTTTTTGCTAATGCACAAAACATTTGTACTTTTTGCTAAGCATACTTAAAATGAAATAATTTAAAATTAATCTTTGGACTAATTTGTATGTAAATACTGTGGTCCATAGAAATATATGTATATGTGTATATACATGTCAATGTAGATGGAATAATTTTGGGAAGATTGCTAACAGATAATATTTTGTTGTAATATTATGAGATTGTATATCTTAATAACTTGTATATATGTTGAAAATCATCAAGACTTTTGCCCTCCGGGACCAGAAGAGAGCACTGGATCATCTGGGAATGAAGTTACAGACATCTGTGAGCCACCATGTGGGTGTTAGGGATTAAACCCAGTCCTCTGGAAAAACAACCAATGCTCTTAACCACTGAGCTAACACCCCAGCCTCATTTTCTGCTGATTCTTAAAGAACTGACTACTTAGATACATTTCTTTACAAAAATCAAGGTTCAGCTAAGTATCTGTTTATATTAAATATTTTATTTACTTATTTTGTTTTAGACAGGGTCTTACTATGTAGCCCTGACTGGCCTGGAATTCCCTTTGTAGACCAACCAGGCTGTCTTTGGAGCATATATCTACAGCCCAAGTACTGGGATTAAAAGTATGTGTCTCCACACCCAGCAAGAGCTATTTTTTAGATGTGTGTGTCTATGTGGGGTATGTGCATGTGAGTGGAGTAGATCACGGAGGGCAGAAGAAGGCATCAGATCCCCCTGCAGTTGGAATTACAGGCAATTCTGAAAAGCCTGCCTTGGTGATGGGAACTGAACTCACAAGTTATTTTTGAAAGCAGTATGTTCTCTTAACAGCAGAGCTGTCTCTACAGTCTTTTTTTTTTTTGGTTTTTCAAGACAGGGTTTCTCTGTGTAGCCCTGGCTATCCTGGAACTCACGTTGTAGACCAGGGCAGAGATCCATCTGACTCTACCTCCCTAGTGCTGGGATTAAAAGCATGTGCTGCTACACCTGGCTTTACGTATTTAAATGACATTTATAAGCAACCAGTCTTACATGAATTTGGTATATTTAATGTGAATAAGGTATATACAATACCATATATATCTATGATTAGACATGTATGAATGGAGCTGTGAGTCTGAACTTTATATACCATGTGAATATTTGCAGGCTGCGGAGAGGCTCCTTTGGTAAAGGGCCTGCCATACAAACATGAGGATCTGAAATTGAATGTCCAGAACCCATGTAAAAAGCTGAGCATAGCAATGCATACTATGGGGAATATGGGTGCCGGTGGGACACATACTGTATTTCTGAAGCTTATTTGTCAGCCAGACTAGACAAATTGACAGGGTCAGGTTCAGGGAGAGCGCCTACTTTAAAACAAACAAACAAACAAAAAACAAAAAAAACCCCAAAAGGAATGAGAACAACTGCAGAAAAACAAGGTCCTTCTTGGGCCTACATAAAGGCGCACTCACACACACACACACACACACACTGCATAGCTAACAACATATAACTTCAGCACATGAAAAAGTGACCATAAATGTTCTTTTGTATACAAAATATACTATAACTAATGAAATTCTCTTGACGTTTTCGGTATTTTACCTCAGTACCACTGAGACGAAAAAAATCTTCCACTGGGCAGTGGTGGTGCACGCCTTTAATCCCAGCACTTGGGAGGCAGAGGCAGGCGGATTTCTGAGTTCGAGGCCAGCCTGGTCTACAGAGTGAGTTCCAGGACAGCCAGGGCTACAGAGAGAAACCCTGTCTTGAAAAACCAAAATAAAAAAAAAAATAAATAAAAAAAAAAAACAAAAATCTTCCAATCCTGCTATCAGAAGCTTGCCTTAATAAATATTATGTTACTGTGCACATGAGATACCCTGCACACCACAGTCTGTTTGCAGCAACTAGCTCTGTTCCCTAAACTTGTAAGGTCTAATATTTAAAGTTTTGTCAGTGCTATAGACTTATCAACAATGTACTGGGCCAAAGGTTCCAGATTTTGTTTCAAAAGGAGCCGAGCTACTGTACAGACCACTTCTGAACAGTGCTGCTATTGTATTTAAGCGTGTTATAAAAGTCTCAAAGCTTAAGAGAATTTTTTTGTATTTATTTAATGCACATGAATACACCAGAAGAGGGCATCAGATCCCATTGCAGATGGTTGTGAGCCTCCATGTGGTTGCTGGGAATCGAACACAGGACCTCTGGAAGAGCAGTTAGTGCTCTTAACCTCTGAGCCATCTCTCCAGCCCTTAAGTGAATATTTTACAAAGCCGTTATCCTCCAAACCAGAATTCTCAGTGGTGCTAACCTTTCCCAGGCCTGTTCATGTATTCCTAATTGTGTCATGACTAAGAAAGATAACTAGACATGTCCTAATGCCATACTCTGCCTAATAATTTTAAAGGAATTGGACCCCCCGCTAAGAAGCACATCTCCTATAGTACTTAGTTTTCTAACCAGTTTTCTTTAAATGTATGCTCTCACTGGTTGTGTTCTTATAAATCTTTGTAACTGCTGCCTGTTAACATTCTACAGAGGTACAACTTCTAACAAAAGGACCTGACCAATGGGATTTTTTTTTTAGTTTAATTTTACACTTATTCTCATGTGTACACATGCATCCACATAGGTAGGTCAGAGAACAACTTGCAGGAGTTGGTTCTCTTCTATCACAGTTTCTAGGAATGAACTCCAACTGTCAGACCTGGTGGCAAGCACCCTTAATAAGCCATCTCACTGGCCCCTTAAAAAGATTTTTTTTTTTACTTCACATATTGTGTGTGTATATACACTGAATATGTTTGGAGGTCAGAGACAACTTTCAGGAAGCAGTTCTCCCCTTCCAACATGTGGGTTCCACGAAAGTTCCTTTATTAGCTGAGACATCTTACCAGCCCAAGTGGTATTTTTGAGATAATAGATCATCACCCACAGGACAGCCAGAATTTGAGTAGAATAGACTCCAAGACAACCTGACCTAAAAGCCACTCCTTTTAAACTTCTTAGTTACTTAACATTGGACATGGAGGATTTTGGGGGCACTAACTCGTTGACATAAATCATGTACTCCTTGTCCTACAACATGGGAACAGATGAGACCAACCAGGACAGACCTCAACCTGGCAGTGAGGGGTAGCTGAAAGAAAACCTCTGGATGGTTCAGCAGTGATGTTTTCAGAGTCTTACAGAAACAAGGTAGGGAGATGTCAGAATAGACTGACAAAAAGACAAAAGAAAAGTTGTTCTGGAGAAATGATTCTTACACAGGGTTACCTGACACACCAACTGTAGATAGTACTTATACTGTATTTATAACTGTTTCAAACACAGGCTTATTCTACCATGAGACAGGTATGAAAACAAAGCATAAGGAAATGTAGCTGTCTCGTCAAGAATGAAGATATTCTAAAGAAACACTTGTTACCATCCGTTTGGCTACAGAACTATTGAAGCAATGGTACCCAAGAAACTGGTAGCAACATTGTACAGCACCAAGACAGGCTCTTCTCAATCAGTGTGGGAGGGAGGGACACTACTAAATCTTTTTAAAATTTCATATTTTTAACACACACATATATGCCATATATTTAACTTGTGCGCATGTGCATGCGTACGTGCGTGCGTGCATGCGTGCACATGCCTATGTGTGCATGTTAAGATTAAGCTGGGGAAAAAAAAAACAAACAAAGTTGGGCAGTGGTGGCACTTGGGAGGCAGAGGCAGGCAGATTTCTGAGTTTGAGGCAAGTCTGGTCTACAGAGTGAGTTCCAGGATAGCCAGGGCTACACAGAGAAACCCTGTCTCAAAAAACCAAAAAAATAAAAAAATAAAATAAAAAATATTATTAAGCTGGGCATGTTGGCAGTGCGTGTGTGTGTGCGCGTGTGTGTGCATGTGTGTGCGCATGTGTGAAGATTAAGACAGACATGGTGGTGCATACATTTAATCCCAGTACCCAGGAGCTCTGTGAATTTGAGGCCAGCCTGGTCTACACAGTGAATTCCAGGACAATCAGAGCTATACAAAGATAGACCCTGTCTTAAGAAAAAAAAAAAAGGTGGGGATGAGGAAGATTATAACATAATTATGTTGCTTCCCCTCTTTCCTTCTTCAACAACTCCCATGTACACCCCCCACACACACCCCTGTATGCTTTCATTCAAATTCATGGCCTTTTTCTTTTTAAAAGTTATTAGGGCTGGAGAGACGGTTCAGCTGTTAAGAGCACTGACTGCTTTTTCGAAGGTCCTGAGTTCAAATTCCAACAACCAGATGGTGGCTCACAATCACCTGTAATGAGATCTGACGCCCTCTTCTGGTGTGTCTGAAGACAGCTACGGTATACTTACATAACAATAAATAAATCTTTGGAGCCAGAGTGAGCAGAGGTCCCGAGTTCAATTCCCAGCAACCACATGATAGCTCATAACCATCTGTACAGCTACAGTGTACAGATACATAAAATAAATAAATCTTTTTAAAAAACACTGATATTAATTGATTGATTTTATGTGTATAAGTGTTTCACCTGCTTATATGTCTGTGTACCACATGCATGCCTGGTGCCCATGGAGGCCAGAAGAGGGTATTAGACACACTGGGACTAGAATTACAGAAAGCTATGAACCACTATTTAGGTCCTGGGAATTGAACCCAAGTCCTCTGCAAGAGCAGTCAGTGCTCTTAACCTTTGAGACATCTCTCCAGCCCCTAAGCCCTCTTCTTTTTAGCTGTGTGTGTGTGTGGGGGGGTTGCTATTTGTATGTGTATGTTTTGAGGACTGACTGTTTGATATTAGATAACCAATTGGTGTACTCTTCCCTGAGGAAGATTATTTATCCAGCTCTCAGCAGTCTATAGTTCCTTGTCTACAATTAAGGCCCCGTGACCTTTCTTCCTTCCATGTTAGTTAGTGTTAGCATGGCTATTGATGGTGTCCTGTTCAGATCATGATGGCTATTCTTGAATTCACCAACACTCATGTTGGAATCTATTCCTCATTACATTTATTAAGAAGTGAGACCTCAGGCTGGAGAGACAGCTCAGTGGTAAAGAACATTGGCTGCTCTTCCAGAGGGCCTGAGTTCAATTCCCAGCAACCACACAGCGGCTCATAATTATCTATAATGTGATATGATGCCCTCTTCTGAGATGCAGATGTACACGCACACAGAGCACTCAGATATAAACAAATCTTTAAAAGAAAGAGATCAGGTGGTCCCTGAGAGGTGATGAGGACTTCACACTAATGAATGGCTTAATAACATTCATGTGACCAATGGGTTAATGAGTTGTCTGTAGCCGTCCGCTGTAGGAGACAGGTCTGGCTATGACTCTGTGATTCCATGCTCTATAGGGCTCTGCCAACAGAAGGCCATCACCAGACTTTGAAGCAGAGCTTGGAACCAAAACAAACCTCTTACCAGCACGGTGACACATACTTCTATCTCAGCTACTGGGCAAACTGAAGCAGAATAATCACTTAAAGGATTTTAGGAACAACTTGTGAAATCCAGGAAGACTTTATCTCAGAAAAAGAAAAAGGTATGTGGGTAAAGTTACTAGTCCACTAGATCTTTCTGGAAACTATGGCCCTTAACCCTCTGGCTCGAACCACTCTAGAACTTAAGTCCATGGGAGCAGCAGAGGCAAAGACAAAACAGTAAAGGACGTAGTACAGGAAACGTCCTTACGTACTTAAACTAGAGCAAAACAGAAAATACCTATTGTAAGGAGATGGATAAAACTGGCCATATTACAATTAAGGAAAAAAAACAAAAACAAAAACAAGACCTCTGAAGCTGGGCGGTAGTGGCTCACACCTTTAGTCCCAGTGCTTGGGAGGCAGAGGTAGGCAGATCAAGGCCAGGTGGTCTACAAAGAAAGTTCCAGGACAGTCAAGGCTACATAAGAAACCCTATCTCACCCCCCCTGCCCCAAAAAACAACACCAACACCAAAATTTAGAGCGGTTATCTTTTCCATAATTTAGACAGCATTGTATGGAACTGTCTCAATTTAAGACATATGTTCTGATTTGGGAGAAAACGTTCCTTTCCATTTAAAGCTTTGCTCTTCACAAGTACCCAGTGAGGATGATACTCTCCCTTATAGTGGGGTCAGATTTCCCACCAAACCACCCACTTGCGCCGTCAGTTCAAATGCTCTGCCTGCCTGACATACACCCAACATGGGAAACTGGAAGCATTAACTTTTCCCTTTTCACATTCAAATTGTAACACATTAAATGAAGTCCATTTTAAAATACCACTTCTCAACAGCAGTATCTTGGCAAAACTCCAAACACACCAGAGTGCCCTTTATGGTTAAGGCTCTTCTACAGATCAAACAAGCCTACAGGAGGGAACAGAGATGCTCTTACAGAATGACATTTACCTTTCCATCTAGTCACCCCATACTAGGGTTAATTAGACCTAGAAGACTGTTCCTCAAATAAAGAGCACACAGAAAATCTTTAGCCACAAGAACATCCCCACAAGGAAGGTCAGCCACCCTCAAGGATGTGCTGATAACTACACACTGACTATATGCTGCACTGACTACGGGTTATGAGGGGCAGGCTGTGATCAAGGTTGGCCTCTTTCCTGTGGGCTGGCTACCAATGTATATTCCACCACCATGCAACTGTGTCCTACAAGTGCTACCTACAGTGACTCAAGTCTCCAAATGCTAGGTCACTAGGTCTATTCAGAGGCAGAAAGCCAGACACAATACTAACCATGATGCAGGATTCTGATTTGGAAGAGACAAATGAAAAATTTACAGACTGGTCACTGAATGACACCAGGAATTTTTATTTCATTTCTTAAGACTACCAGTGCTAGAAATGGAGTAGAGAGAAAAGTAATCTTAGAGGTGAAGAGTCCTAACACCCACAATTTCCTCCAAAATGCTTGTAAGTCCACCAAAAGACAGCTGCAACCCTCAGGGTCCCATCTAGTGATAGATAGGACATCAAGGAACATCAACCCTGCAGTTCAGAAACTTCACAGCATTTAAAAAAAAAAAAAGACCCAACCTCTGCCTTCAACAGGGACAGTCCTCACAGAGCTATCAGGACACCTAGGGAGTCTTTGTTTCCAAAGACCTTAATTAAGACCTGGCCTACACCTGAGGGCAACTTTAACCTACTAGGTGTACTGCATAACTACATTCTAAGGGAAGCAACACTGTCAAGAGCCTCAAAGCCTAAGTGCCACAGAGTCACTGAGCCTACAGAGATGACAACTATAACCACTAAGGCTGTCCCGCGATGGGAAGTCCAAAGCTGAACACTAACATTAAAGTACAAAGAGTTAAACCTCAGAAATCTGGAACCAGAGTTATTTCCACCATGGTCAGAAACCCCGATAAGGCTACCTTGGAAACAAAGCACATTCCACAGTAAGCAAACAGCCCACACTAAGGTCACTGGTCCCTGTTCAGTCCCTGTAATGTTCTGGGTCACATACCACAAGCCTGGATTGTTCTGGTTGCTCTTTTTGTGTTTCCCCTGAACTTAACACTAGCATCTTCACCAACTACCCTTTCCTCTGTGGTATAAGAAGTCACCACTGACAGGCCACAGTTTCGGCTGAAAGTTGCTGGAAGTTTTAAATGTCCTTCACAGGATGTGAGACGTGGCTTTCATGATACAGTGGCCAAACAGAGTCACATCCCTGTAGCTGGCAGGTGCAGCAGAAACAAGGTGAGCCTTGGTAAGCAGCCATGATGGCTGCTTTAGATGAAATTCAACTGCTCACAGTATCTGTCTGCAGAGGTAAGGCAAATCTGAGTTTGCTGGTTCACCAGGCAAAGGGACCCAGATCAAGGAATAGGTGTCTACATCAATCACATGACAGCAACCTTGTAGGGTAGCAGAGCAGGACAGCCCTACCAGTCTTACTAATGCTGGTAGTGTGACTTTGTACAAAAGAAAATGAGAAACTTGAGCCACAGCTGCTGGGAGGCCCTCCCATGGAGGTGGCTGGAAGCAGAACTCACACCTTGTTGGTGTTCTTTTTTTTTTGGCTTTTCGAGACAGGGTTTTTCTGTGTAGCCCTGGCTGTCCTGGAACTCACTTTGTAGACCAGGCTGGCCTCGAACTCAGAAATCCTCCTGCCTCTGCCTCCCAAGTGCTGGGATTAAAGGCGTGCGCCACCACCGCCCGGCCCTTGTTGGTGTTCACACCAAGTCATTTAAACTGCGTAGCCACTGGCTTCCCAAAACATAACCCTAAAGAGCTGAGGAGGAAGCTGCAGCAGACTGGCTCCAGACAGTCCCTGAGTGCACGACATACACTCTGTGGCACCAGGCCTCTCAGAGAAACCCTTAACTGTGCCAGAAGCACTTCAGAGCAGACTCTGAGACAGAACACAAAGCAACAAGTCTGCCCTTAGCTGTCTACAATTTCCCTCAGAATACTACTTGGGAATGGGATCTCTTAAGTTAGACTTCTGTGTTCAAATAATCCTCTTGCTGCAGCCTTCTCTGTCTATAGTTGGGAACAAAAGATGTACCCAGGTATAGGAAGGGCCCTTTTCTCTAGTTATTTAGGTCCCTACCACCATTATAGAATTCTCTGAGGACAGGAATTTATGAAGACACCACTATGAAAGCAGGTAGTGAGTGCAGTGCCAGGTGCAGGGTATTGGCAAGAATGGCCTGCCAGGCAGCCAAGTTCTTCTGTTTCTCCAGGAGTCCTCTTCCTTAGAAACAGGAAAGGTTTCACTATTCTTAATACCTTTCAAAATTTGAACTACTAAAAGCGCATATCAGATAATTAGTAAGAAGGCTGTGGTTTATGTGTGTAGTTTAGTGGCAGAGCATTTGCCTAGCATGTCTAAGGCCCAGAGGTCAAGTCCCAATACAAGATAGTAAATATATAAAATAAAACAAAAAATATTAAAATAATTAGCAATATGGAATGTTAAAATGGCTCAATGGGTAAAGGTACTTGCCACAGAAACCTGACAACAAAGTTTGATCCCTGGAACGCATATAAAAGTGGAAGAAGAAAACTGATTCTACAGAGAACTATCTTCGGAGAAGTGTGGCAAACACAGTAATAAATAAAATTTAAAAGTCCTTGCTATTAACAGGTACTTTAAAACCACTTTTGCTAAAAAGCGCCAACTCCTTACCAGAGACCACACAGTAACTAAAAGTAGACAAAAGCCTGGCATTCCTGGGCTCTCTCTGCATGTCTCCTTTGTCTTAAGGCTCTGGGTCCCTCACCTGTTTAATTCTGAGTGTAGATATGTCAAGTCCTCAAGGAGTCTGTCTGCAAGCTAATGGTAGTTAATCTGATTCATGTTCCTTCAAGACTGAAGGCAGAGGGTAACTGAGCTATCTTACTTTCAGCTTTGACCATGTCCTGCTCCAAACCCATAGAAGCATCCCAAGCCTCCCGTTCTCCTAAACCCCACAGACAGATCACCCTCCCAGCAGGAATAACATCTCAGGATAACTCTGAGACTGCCTTATAGAACCGGAACTAAATAATCAGCCAGGCCACAGGGGACCAGGACTACTTAATTATGCTATCTCTTGCTCCTACCTAACTTGGTTTACATGGAAGGCCCCGAAGTCAGACTTAAATGCCTACTTTCATCTCCCTCTCTTACTTCTGTTTGAATTCCCCACCTCAGACATGATTGCCCTGTATAGCCCTGGATGTCCCCAACTAGATCTGTAGACCAAGCTGGCCTCAAACTAGACACTTGCTTGTCTCTGCCTCCTGAATGCTGGAATTAAAGGATCAAAGGCATATGCTACCATGCCTGGCTTGTCTGCTTTCTTAAGGGCTAAGTGGCTGGGAACCTAGAGTTGAGCCTCTGGGCTAGGACTCTGATTACAGGCATATCTAGGACAAAGAAAAGCCTAGACATTAAAGAGTACCTAGGAGTATCTGAAAGATTGGGGTGCAACAGCTGGCAAGATGTAAGTGGAGGCCAAAACTGAGAGACTCTTGCACCTAGATTCGTGACAAAGGAAACATCTGCGAGAATGACAAACGCCTGCGACGGTATCTTCAAAGAGCAACGAACAGAATGACAGAGCTGACTCTGAACTGTTCAGAAGGAACAACGCTGGTTGGAGGAGACTCTGGTTAGTGACGGGGCCCCTAGCCCCAGATGGCTCTACCACAGGGCTAACCAAGTCACTTACCTATGCCCTCCTCTCAGCAGGTCAACCAGAAGTAGAAACTAAAGTATTTGAAGCCAGGTACATAAAAAGCGCAGACAAGGGGTGAAGAGACAGTGACCACGGCCACTTATCATCTCCATGCTTCTAGAGCTCCGCTTCCCAGGTCTCTCTCCAAACTCTAGGCCCATCAGAGACCTGGAACACACAAATGCATTTCTTTCACTGAACAAATACTACACATCAGCTCATGTACACATACACAAAATTCAAACAATTCCCCTAATTTCCTAAAAACCTTTTCAAAAGTGTTTGGGACTTTCTGTATATGTATTGTGTCAACGTCAAAGAATTTTCACTTAGAAAAAAACATCAATTATCCAAATCAGGAATTAACTGGCTGGGGACACATTCAAGTAATGGCTGTCAAATGAACTAAGTGCTTTCTTTCTTTTTCAACTTATTTTTACTTATACTTATTGGTATTTCACTTGCCCAAGTGTCTGTGTAAAGATGTCAGAAGTCCTGGAACTGGAGTTACAAACAGCTCTGAGCTGCCATGTGATTGCTGGGAATTAAACTCAGGTCCTCTAAGAACAGCCTTGCTCTTACCCAATAAGCCATCTCTCTAGCACTAGGCTTTCTTTCAACATAAGAGTCTGCATACCTGCCTAAAACACTGTGTGAGGCTTTCTGTTGCTATGACAAACACCATGACCAAAAGTTAACTTAGGGAGGAAAGGGTTTATTTCATCTCACTTCCAGGTAAGAGTCTACCACTGAGGGAAGTCAGGGCAGGAACGCGGAGGCAAGAACTGAAGCAGAAGCCAAGGAGGATCACCGCTAACTGGCTTGCTTGCTTTTTTATACCATTAAGGACCACCTGCCTAGCGGTAGCATAACATACCACTCCCCAGCCCCCGGCTGGACTTGCCTACTTTGAACATTAATTAAAATAAATAAATAAATAAAAGCCTAATAAGCCAATTTTATGGAGGCATTTTTCTCAATTAAGAATTCTTCTTCACAGGACCTGGAGAGATGTCTCAGAAGTTGAGAGCACTGACTGCTCTTCCATAAGACCAGGATTCAATTCCCAGTATCCACATGACAGCTTACAATTGTCTGCAACTCCAATATCTGACACCCTCACATAGACACACATGCAGGCAAAAATACTAACACACATAAAATATATTATTTAGAAAAAGAATTTCCTCTCTTGGGGGCTGGAGAGATAGCCCCACAGTTAAGAGCACTGGTGCTCTTTCAAAGAACCTGGACTCAACTCCCAGCACCACATGGCAGCTCACAGCTGCCTATAAATTCTAGTTCCAGGGGGATCTGATGCCCTCACACATGCAAACAGACCACCAATGTACATAAAAATAAGTACATAATTTTCAAAAATTATTTTGAAGAAGAAAAACAGTCCCTCTTCTGGGGCTAGAGAGATGGCTCAGTGACTAAGAACACTTTCTGAGGACCTGGGTTCAATTCCATTCAGCCACAGGCAACTTACAACTGAAAGTGTAACTCCAGTTACAGGGGATCCAATATTCCCTCAGAGACATACTTGTAGGCAAAACACCAATGAACATTAAAAACAAATGAAACATTTAAAAAATTCCCTCTTCTACACATGTCTAGGTTTGTGTAAATTAACGAAAACCAACCAGCACACCGAGACTTTGAAACTTCCTTAAGGTGCACAAAAAAAAAAAAAGATTCACAAAATATGTTAACTTATTATACTAGATCTTCTCATGAAAATAAAAACCACGTAAAAAAGTCTATATAAAGGTTTATATGGAAAAAAAAAGGTTATATAGATTACAGAAAGCATGCATCAATGCCTTCATGGACAAGCCACTAAAACCCTCAGGGGGTAGAGACAAATTTGTAGCTTCTCAATTCTGCTTAGCATGGAATGCATGCCTTGCAACTACGCTTACTCAGAGTACTTTTTTTAAAAACTCAAAACTAAAATTTCCCTAGTCTTATTAATTTTATCACCACGATATAAAGGGGAAAAATTCTTTTTTTCTACAAAGTCATGAGAATTGACTTGCTTTGGCTGACTGGCTTTATGAAGCCAGAAGGCAGAAGTGTCTTTTTAAAAACTGCACTTAATCTTATCCTAATTAACTTCAAAACAAATGACTTCCCTTTTTACAAACACGAGAACGGCGACAGCAGCTCCTCCTGAGGCTCGGAGCTGCAGGGACTTGAAAAGACGCGCTGGAGCCTCGTGAGAACCTCCAGACATAGAGCGAGGACCCGCAGCCATCCCAGCAGAGGCGAGTGGGTCGCACCAAAAAGGACAAAAGGAACAAAAATGACGGCAGGTACTGCGACCGTGAAGACTCTGCGGAGCCAAGGCGTGAGTTAAGTTTCGTTAAGCCTCCGCGGACAGACCCAGAAGCACACGCCGCAGCCAGGCACCGAGAAGCGTGACACCGACCCGTGTCACCGCGGCGCAGCCTGCCGGCGTCCCTTCCTGGACACGCGCGCCCACCGGCACCGGCTTGGGGACGCCACGACATGGCGGGAGCAGGGCACCTGACGACAGATCCCGCGGGGCGTCCCGCGGCCGCTCCCCTCCGCGGCCTGGGCCCGCCGGCGGCGCGAAGCTCAGCTGTCAGAGGCCCGGCCGGCCGCACACACGGGACGCAGCCTCCGCCCGGCCCGCCGCGCACGGACAATGGCGCGGTCCCCGACCCCTGCGCGGCGCCCGCCGTCGAAGACGCCACTGAAGCGTCCCGCGCGCACTCACCTGAGGCGCCGGCTCCGCGCTGCGCAGCGCAGGCCCGCGGGCTGCGGACAGCGCGACGGGCGCGCCCATTCATTAGCCGCTTTGTCTGCCCCCGCCGCCCCTCCCGCCGCCCCAGCCCCGTCGCCCGCGACGCCGCCGGACGCTGCGCCCCTCCCAGGGCCCTGTGCGGGTCGGGGGCGGGGTCCGGGGCGGGGCTGGCGCGCGCAAGCGCAGTCCGTGCGCACCTGCCCCGCCTGGGGGGGGTTCCCGAGTTCGGCTCCATGAGCCCGGGCTAGACAAATGGGGCGGAGCCGCAAAGACTACGCAGGCGCAGTTTCCCCTCGCCCCCATCTCCGGAGGTCAGATTACTCCGGCGCAGTCTCACACACGCGATCTTGTCGCTGGCTTCCTCCGTCAAACTACGCAAGCGCGGTTTGGCGCACCTGCCCGGTCAGGATTTTTTTTTTTTTTGGTCGGAAGATTACGCAGGCGCAGTCGCTGCGGCGGTTGGTTGGAATTGCTGCGCATTTGGGAGCGCGCGTCCTCCGTGGTTTCTAATTACGCCTTGGCCGTTAGGGTGGTCCTGTGCTCTGCCAACGGCTGGCCGCGGAGCTTCCGGGCTTGTGGTCAAGGCGGGCGCCCTCCTAGGGGCGTGCGCGCATCCTCTTTCAGTAGCCCTTGGGTGGAGGCTAGAGGCAGCAGGTGCTAGCTGCGCAGGGCCCGGGGCCATATTTGGGTAAAAGAAATAGGAGCTTAACATAGAACGCCCTAATTCAAATGCCTGTGCGGACCAATTCTGCCGGTGGACTTTGTCCCAGAGGTCCTTCTCTGATGACACTTTAGACCACAGCTTGTTCTCCTATGCGGAAGCTCTGTCCCACGCCCGTCTCCTTTTTTGCACGTTTGGGAGATTTCTGTGATTGAGGATTATGAGCCCAGCGGGGGTGGTGGGGTCGAGGGAGGCGGCTAGTGGTGATGTTATAGATTGAAACACCTTGCTTACCCTGATTCACCATCACTTATCAATGGATAAGTGATGGACAATAATTTGGGGTTCGGTGTCTAAAGTTCAAGGGAAGGTGGTTGGGCTGCCAGTGCACTGCAGATGGAACCTTTGGTCATCATTGGTGTGGAATCCTGAGCCTGTCTCTCTTCTGTCTTCTCTGTCTTCCATTCAGGGAAGCTGATGTTTGCGGTTGGAGGTGGTGGCTCCGTTATCAGGCTCGATGGGGAACACCAGACAGGCCTGGGTGGAGGTCCTCAGCCAGCAGGTTCCTGTAGGGTGTATAAGTCTCTTCCTAGTAATCTTCCTCTCCGTGTTATCCCCCTCGCACACATCACCCTACGCCCCAGGGGAAAGAGAACTTCTAGCTTCATGAAGGATTTCCGAAGCCCCAGAACTGTTCAGACGTGGTTTCTTGAGGTGTAGAGCTAAGAGGTAGGGGCTGGAACAAATAAGTAAAATAGCTAGGCGGGAGTCCAGGCTTTAGCTTTGGGGGTCTCGACTGGCTTGCATCCGTTTATACTGAGAAGCGCCTGCTCAAACTCTTCACCTGGAGGTGGTCCTCCAGGGCAGGCTGAGCACCTTTACTGCCCCTAGCCCTGCCCAAGCTGTGAAAACGGGAAGTAGAATACAAAGAGGTTGCTGGCCTGGAATGCAAGGAGGAGGCTTCCCCTTCTGGGACTTGAATAGTGAGGCAGAAGGTCTGGCAACTGAGAGGTGGATGCTACAGGCAAAACGCCTGCCTTTCCAGAGGGACTGTCCCTGAGAAGGAGAGAGCAGAGAGAGTATTCATACCTGATTTCCAAGAAGTTTGAAGCCTAAGGACAGGGGTTTGTCTACTATATGATCAAGGGCAGAAGTCTAGTCCCTTGTTTCTAGGTATGGAGTCCCCCCACCCCCACCCCCAAAGGTAATCAGGCTTTTTGTTACACAGGTGCTATATTAGCTGCTCTTCTCATTGCTGTGATCAAGACTCAGATAAAACCAAGCACAGGAAGAATTTATTCGTAGGATACAGTCCACCAGGTCAGGGGAGGTGTGGCAAGGATCTTGAGTCAGCTGATCACTTTGCAACAGCAGTCTGGATGAAGAGACAAAGAATGTGGGTATTTAGCTAAACTTTCTTTTTACATAGTCTGAGACCTATCTTGGGAATGCTACCCCCTCCTTCAGGAGGGTCTTCCTAGCCAAATCATGATAATCCCTCACAGGCGTGCCCAGAGGCTATTGTAAATTACTCCTAGAAGTTCCTGGAGGCTTATGTCACTGGCACTTTAAGATCCTGTCAAGTTGAGGGCAGTGGTGGCGCACGCCTTTAATCCCAGCACTTGGGAGGCAGAGGCAGGCAGATTTTTGAGTTTGAGGCCAGCCTGATCTACAGAGTGAGTTCCAGGACAGCCAGGGCTACACAGAGAAACCCTGCCTCGAAAAACAAAAACAAACAAACAAACAAACAACAAGATCCTGTCAAGTTGACAGCACTAATCATCACAGGTTAATTTAACAGGCAGGTGTAGGCACCAGTCAAAAGGTGTGCATTCTCTTAAACTCTGGACCACCAAACAGGCAGCATACACCAGCTGATATGAGGCCCCTAGTACAATAGAGGACTGCCGGGTCTATGTTTATTCAGAGATGACTCACCTAACCCTCAAGAGATTGGAGGCCCCAGGGAGTTTAGAGATCAGGTGGGGTGGGGGGATAGGGTTAGGTAGGGGATAGGGACATCCACGTGAAGATGGGGGAGGGGAGGAGGTATGGGATGTGGAACAATCAGAAGGATGGACGGGTTGGCGGAGTGGGGAATAAAATATGGAGTGTATGAAAATAGCCAATAAAAAATAAAAGGTGTGCATTTAATTATGACCTGGATACTGACCTATCTTGGGTAGAGGGTTCTAGTTCACTCACTCTCTGACCCAGTCCTTCTGTGATTCAGTGAGGCCTCTATTTCCCATCTGAGAAATGAAGCAGCTCCTTGACTTGACTCTACACCAACCCTGTCCAGAGAGGCAACCAGAGATGGGCCACACAGATGATCAAACCATGTAAAGGGCCAGTTTTTCTAAATGTAGGGGTGAGAAGCCCAGATAACAGGGAAAAGTGCAGGTATGCCCATTGGAGAGGGTCTTGGGCTAGGTGTTTCCAGATTCTCGGCCCCTCCTTCGAGAGTGAAATGAGGCTGGAGACCTCTCTCAGAGGTCCTGAGTTCAATTCCCGGTAACCGCATGGTGACTCACAACCATCTATAATGTAATATGATGCCCTCTTCTGGCATGTGGTTGTACATGCAGATGAAACAGTCATACATAACATATATTAATAAATCTTTAAGACTGAAATAAAAAGTAACTATTCAAAGAATAGAACAATTCAGAGCACATTACAAGAGAATAGTGGACCACATGAATGAAGATATTTAAAAATATGTGTTGATTGCCTGCATGTATGTCTGTGTACCACCTGCATCCAATGCTCATAAAGGCCAGAAGAAGACCTCCGATCCCTTAGAACTGGAATTGCAGAAGTTGTGAGCTACCATGTGGCTACTGGGAATCAAAATGATGTCCTATGCAAGACCAGCAAGTGCTCCTAACTTCCAAGCTATCTCTCCAGTCATAGGGCTTCCTTTTGTGGAGCTGAAGAGAAAGAGTTTGGTTTCTAGGGTTCTGTAGCATAGTGACAGACTGAGTCACAAACTTTAATGCTATGCAGATTCTTTCTCATAGTACATCTGGTTTTGATCATACATACCCAATTTTGCATAGACATTAGATGGTAAATAGATTCTCCTTAAAAGTTCATTTAGGAGAGGACAGTTTGTTTGTTGTGCATATACACACAAACCAGTCAAGGTTAAATCAATCCTCTACTTCTATTTCCACATGTTAAGAATATGTCTGACAGCTGGGCAGTGGTGGTGCATGCCTTTAATCCCAGCACGTGGGAGACAGAGGCAGGCAGATTTCTGAGTTTGAGGCCAGTCTGGTCTACAGAGTTCCAAGACAGCCAGGGCTATACAGAGAAACCCTGTCTCAAAAAATAAATAAATAAATAATAATAAAAAGACAAGTTTGATGGTCCTTTATTATTCCACTGTTCAGAGTGGAATGTGTGTGTAGCTGGATACAAATAACAGTCCTGGGTTACTAACAAGTTGCTAGATACAGAGTGCTGAGTACATACATGAGAGTCCTAAGCTAGCAAATGCATTATAAAGCCAGAGTCTCAGGTTGCTAATCTATTCCCTATGGTGACAGGTGACAAGGTATATATGCAGTTAATGTGGAATGTTTAAACAACTACTGGAGTGATGTGGAGGCAGTGAGAGATCACTCACAGAGACCCCTGAGATACCATAGGAGATAAAGTGAACACTGCTTGGTGAAAAACTACCTTGGGGGAAGACTGGAGATCAGTACCTAGAGAGGCGGATAAGCTCAAGTGAGATGGAACTTGTGGGATGAGAGCTTTCTTGTCAGGGTAAGGGGCAGGCAAAGGATTATAATATCAGTGGGTAGCAGCAGGAATGTTCTGTATGCCAAACCTTTGCTCAGATGGACAGAATGCAAATACTGTCTCCCAGCTGTAGCTTGCCATTTTAGACCCATGTTGGGTGTTGTGTGGAACAAATGCTTTCAGCTTTGTTTAAGGTCCCATTTGTGGATATTTCCTCTGAGATCATGTTTTTGATATGCAGTTTAAGAAACTTTTGCTTGAGCCGGGCAGTGGTGGCGCACGCCTTTAATCCCAGCACTTGGGAGGCAGAGGCAGGCGGATTTCTGAGTTCGAGGCCAGCCTGGTCTACAGAGTGAGTTCCAGGACAGCCAAAGCTATACAGAGAAACCCTGTCTCGAAAAATAAAAAAAAACTTTTGCTTGATTCTAGATCCCAGAGACTTTCTACTACAACTATTAGAATGATTGACTTATATTTAAATTCTTTGTACTAGGTGGTGGTGGCGCACGCCTTTAATCCTAGAACTTGGGAGGCAGAGGCAGGTGGATCAGTCAGAGACCAGCCTGATCTACAGAACAATCCTGACCCAGCCAGGGTCCCTAGAACTTGGCAAATGCTACACAAATGCTGCACGTGGTTGTGTGCATTCCTACAGCAAGGTGGGAAGTGGAACAAGGAGAATCATCGAGAAACTCCTGGGCCAACTGACCTGGAACGTGCAATAGAGCAGCAGAAACCACAAGAGAGACCTGAACAAGTTGTAAGGCAAGAACGAACAATGGAAAGTTGCTCTTTGACCTTCACACATATGCTAGCACTTGCACACATATATACAAAATAAAGAAAAAATTAAAAAAAAAAAAAAGCCGGGCAGTGGTGGCCCATGCCTTTAATCCCAGCACTTGGGAGGCAGAGGCAGGTGGATTTCTGAGTTCAAGGCCAGCCTGGTCTACAGAGTGAGTTCCAGGACAGCCAGGGCTATACAGAGAAACCCTGTCTCGAAAAACCAAAAAAAAAAAAAAAAAAAGAAAAATTAAAAGTCGTTAATTGTGTCTTGAGAACTTGCTGAGCTCACTTATTATTAGTTCTATGAAGTTTTTAAAAACATTTAATTTTTATGTGTGTATGGGTCTGTGTTTCCACACGTGTGTGGTTTCCCTGGAAGCAAGAAAAGGGTGCTGGGGTTCCAACTGCTTGTTACAAGCGTTGTAAGTTGCTGTGCTGGAAATCGAACTCCATTCCTCTGGAAGAACAGCAAGCACTCTTAAGTATTGAGAGAATGAAAATAAAGACAGGACTGCTCCTAGTTATAACAGAGGAGAGGGTTTTATTGTAGATATTCTGGAGAATACAGCCAGAGGCATCTGGAGGGTTCTGGACTGAACCAGGCCCTAAGAGGAGAGAGAGAGAGAAGGAGAACAGGAGTGCATGTGAGAAGCAGGAGAGGACTAAAGGAACAAGTAGCCAGTGACTGAGTTATATAGGAGAAAGGAGAAGCTAGGGGAAGGAAGCGGAGCTTAGGGGCTGGAGAGCTTTAGGGTAGGGGGCAGGGTATGTCTGCAGCTAGGATTCCTCTAGCTGGAACTTGTGAGTGGAGGTTGAGGAGCCTAGAGGTTAGCTAAAACTTTGATATGCTAAGAGACACCACAAGCCTAGGTTAATGGAGGGGTCACAGTTCTCTTTTTGCCCTAGATAAGGGAAAGGACTCCTTTTAGCTGGTAAGAATTACCTTAAGTCCCTGAGGGAATGCTGGCTTTTGTCTAAATGATGTGGTCTTTTCAAAGGGATTTCTAAAGACCTATCGCTGATCCTCCTCTCCAGCCCCTCCGTCTATGAGGGCTTTGTTGATGTAGGTGGTGGTGGTTTTGTTTTTTTGTTTGTTTGGTTTTGAGACAGGATTTCTCTGTGTAGCCCTGCCTGTCCTGGAACTCTATGAACTGAGAGATCTGCTTGCCTCTGCCTCCTGAGAACTGGATCTAAAGGTGTGAGTCACCACACCCAGCTCATGTATTTCTACTTCAGCTCCCTATACACAACGTTTGTTTGTTTGATTGATCGATTTAATGCTGGAAATTGGGTCCGGGTCTTGCACACTAAGCAAGCGTACACTACACCACTCAGTTATACTGATATTTTAAGGAATTGACCTATGCTATTATGGAGACTTGGTGAGTTCAAAATCCAGTGAGGGAGGCCAGGAGGCCGGAGGCTAAGGAAGGAGCTGAGTAAAGTTCTAGTTCAAAGGTCATCTGCTATACAACCAGGAAGAGCGCCGGTTGCAGAATGAGTCCTGCAACCTTCGTGCTCTACAGAGACTGTCTTTGGCTGTGTTATGGAGGACAGCCTGCTTTACTTGAAGCTCACCGATGTAAGTGTAACTCTCATTCAGAAACATACTGATGACCTAATGTCTTAGTTACTGTTCTATTGCTGTTGACTATGACCAAAGCCACTCATTGAGGGCATGCTTACAGTATCAGAGGGTTAGCTCACCATCATCATGGTGGGAGCATGGTGGCAGGCAGGCAGGCAGGCATGGTGCTGGAGAAGTGACTGAAAGCAGGGAGTGGTGGGGGGTGGGGGGCAATGGAGGGTGGGGAGGAGAGAAGGTTGGAGACTGAGAGGACTGAGAGTGAGGGTAGGTGTACTCAAGATGTATACAAAACTCAGACTGGGTGGGCCTGGTCTGGACTTTTTTTTTTTAATTTACTTATTTTTATGTATGTGAGTACACTTGTTGCTGTCTTCAGACACACCAGAAGAGGGCATCAGATCCCATTACAGATGGTTGTGAGCCACCATGTGGTTGCTGGGAATTGAACTCAGGACCTCTGGAAGAGTAGTCAGTGCTCTTAACGAGTCTGGGCTTTTGCAACCTCCAATGCCATTCCCACAGTGACACACCTCCTCCAAGTCTATATCTTCTAATCCTTTGCAAACACTTCATCAACTGGGATGCAACACTTCATTTACTAAGCATGCAAATATATTAGCCCGTGGGAAACATTCTCATTCAAACCACCACACCCAGGGACATTGATACCTACTAGCCATCATAATTTCCTTCTGATTGACAATATCTGGGTGCTCCAGAATTTAACTTCCTATGTCTCCCCTCTATCAGTACTATACTCAGTCTCCTTTTCTTTTCTTTTTTTAGATTTATTTATTTACTTTATGTATATGAGTACACTGTAGCTGGTTGTGAGTCACCATGTGGTTGCTGGGACTTGAACTCAGGACCTTTGGAAGAACAGTTAGTGCTCTTAACCACTGAGCCATCGCTCTGGCCTCTCGGTCTCCTTTTCTTGACTGAATTTTATCAATTTTGTTGACCACTTTTAAGAACCAACTTTTTGTTTCATTGATTTTTCTCATTTTCAATTCCATTGATTTCTACTTTATATTATTTCCTTCCATTTGCTTTGGGTTTATTTTGCTCATCTTGGTCCAGGCTTTCAAGATGGAAGCTAGAATCCTGCACAATTGCTTTGAGGTGCTGTTTCTTTTCTTTTTGAGACATATTCTTGACTATGTAACTCTGCCTAATCTGGAACTCACTATGTAGACCAGGCTGGTATTGAACTTGGGAAAGTGTCTGAGATTACAGACATAGATAAGCCTGGCCATGTCTCTCTTTTTTTTTTTTCATAGATATGTGTTTAGCAACTAGATTTCCCCCTATGTCCAGAGTTTTTGATACACTGTCTCTTTTTCACTCAATTCAATAGATTCCAATTTCCTAATGCTACTTTTTTGGTTTTCTTTTGGTTTTTAATTTTAGGTTGTAGAGAGATGGCTCCTGGTTAAAAGTACTTGTTGCTTTTCCAGAGGACCTGAGTACAGTTCCCAGCACCCACATAGTGACTCACGAACATTATAGCTCCAGTTCCAAGGGATCTGACAGTCCAGCTTCTGACCACCACAGGCACTACATATGGCACACACACACATGCATTCAGGCAAAACACTCATACACCTAAAATATAAATTCTTATTTAAAATTTTTTTAAATAATTTTTATTTTTAATTTTTAAGTTTTAATTTTGTTTTGTTTCGAGACAGGGTTTCTCTGTATAGCCCTGGCTGTCCTGGAACTCACTCTGTAGACCAGGCTGGCCTCAAACTCAGAAATCTGCCTGCCTCTGCCTCCCAAGTGCTGGAATCCAAGTCATGCGCCACCACTGCCTGTAGTTTTAATGTAAATATGTGGGTAAGTACATGTGAGTTCAGCTGTCTAAGGAGATCAGAAGAGGACTTCCTGGAAATGGAGTTTCAGGTAGTTGTAAACCACTGACATAGGTGTTGGAAAGCAAACTTGGTCCTCTGTAAGAATAGTACACTCTCTTAACTACCGAGCCATCTCTTCAGCCCTTATTATGAATCAGGGCCTCACTAAATAAACCAGGCTAACCTTGAACTTTCAAGTCTCATGATTTCTGCCTACAAAATTCTGGGATTACATGCACCACCACACCAGACTTTTGTCATGGTTTTGTGTCATGGTTCTCTTCCTTCCTCATTTCACTTCTCTTTTCTTGCCTTCCAGTGGGATACTTGTTTAGAATTCCATTTTGATTTGTTTATAATGTTATTAGAATAGTAATTGTGTAATTTTTTTCAGTAGTTTTCTGGGCATCACAATAAACCTGAATATATTATATGTCTGTTCATATTGACATTTAGCATTATGAGTGAAGTACAGAAACTTTAGTTCATTTGTTCCTTACCTTACCCACTAAAACCTATGAATGGATTTGTTTTGTTTTTTTTTTTTTGAGACAGGATTTCTCTGTGTGACCCTGGCTGTCCTAGAACTGGATCTATAGCCCAGGCTGGCCTCGAACTCAGAGAGCTCTCCTTGCTTCTGCCTCCTTAGTGCTGGGATTGAAGGCATGCACAATTGTCACCATAGGTAAATCCTATATATTTTTTAAATATTTCCTATGTGTACATTTAGTAACACATCACACAGTGTTAATTTGTTGCTTCAACAATTCAGTGTGGTTTAAGAAACACAGTGAGGGGGTTGGAGAGATAGCTCAGTGGTTAAGAGCCTTGACTGCTTTTCTAAAGGTCCTGAGTTCAAATCCCAGCAACCACATGATGACTCACAGTCATCCATAATGAGACCTGACACCCTCTTCTGGTGTGTCTGAAGACAACTGTAGTATACTTACATATAATAATAAATAAATCTTTTTTTTTTTTTTTTGTTTTTCGAGACAGGGTTTCTCTGTATAGCTCTGGCTGTCCTGGAACTCACTCTGTAGACCAGGCTGGCCTCGAACTCAGAAATCCGCCTGCCTCTGCCTCCCAAGTGCTGGGATTAAAGGCGTGAGCCACCACCGCCTGGCTAATAATAAATAAATCTTAAAAAAAAAAAACAGAGTGAGGGTGTACTCTTTCATTCACCTGTCTTGCCAATGTCACACTATTCTTATCCCCTTGCTGACGTTGTCTTCTGTTTTTTATTTATTTATTTATTTATTTATTTATATGAGTACGCTTTAGCTGTCTTCAGACACACCAGAAGAGGTCATCCATCACATCCCATTACACATGATTGTGAGCCACTTTATGGTTGCTGGGATTTGAACTCAGGACCTCTGGAAGAGCAGCCAGTGCTCTTAACCTCTGAGCTATCTCTCCAGCCCCAGTCTTGTGTTACCATTACATTCCTCCTTGAGTTTCCTTCAGCTAGTTTTCCTATGTGTGACACATATGTGCACATGCATGGGCCTGTGCATGCATGTGCACACACAGACACACACACGCATGTTGTTATGTTGTTAGGGTTCAAGAATTGCTAAAGGAAGACTCCAGACTTAAATAGTATACAAAGGCAAAGAGTGGTTTATTCTGCAGAAATTACCAGCATGTAGGGGTCAACCATTCATCAAAATGGTGATAACCTGAGGGGCTGATAGGCCCCCTTTTATACAGGACTAGGGGAATTTTCCAGAAAGATTAGCTAATCTCTAATATGATTAGTAGGGGCAGAGCAGTGACATTAGTACAGTTTTGTTTGGTTGCTGTCTTAGGGTTTCTATTGATGCACAAACATCGTGACTAAGAAGCAAGTTGGGGAGGAAAGGGTTTATTCAGCTTACACTTCTACATTGCTGTTCATCACCAAAGGAAGTCAGGACTGGAACTCAAGCAGGTCAGGAAGCAGGAGCTGATGCAGAGGCCATGGAGGAATGTTAGTTACTGGCTTGCTTCCCCTGGCTTGCTCAGCCTGCTTTCTTATAGAACCCAAGACAACCAGCCCAGGGATGGCAACACCTACAAGGGGCCCTCCCTGCTTGATCCCTAATTGAGAAAATGCCTTACAGCTGGATCTCATGAAGGCATTTCCTCACCTGAAGCTCCTTTCTCTGTGATAACTCCAGCCTGGGTCAAGTTGACACACAAAACCAGCCAGTACAGTTGCGAAGTTAGTTTTAATATGATTGGTGAGCCTTGAAGAATTTCAGAAACCGGCTCAGTTCTGGTCTTGCTGTCTCCTCCAGTCAGTGTCCCAAGAGCTGACTCAGCTCCAGACTTATCCTCCCTAAAGTCAGAGTCCTCAATGACTAAAGGCCCTCTGTCAGCCTTCGTCGGTGGTGCCTTCTGAGGAGCCCACTATTCTTCCTGAGGAATTGAAAATTTTATTCTCAAGGTTTTTGAACCTCTCAATGTGTGTGTGCCCACCTGTGCAAATGCATCTGTACCCATGCTCAGAGACCAGAGAAGGGTATCAGTATTCTCTACCAATCTCTGTCTATTCCTCTGAGGCAGGGTTTTTCTGAGAACCCGGAGCTCTTGGTTGTTTTGTTTTGATTTAATTTGATTTTCTGGGCTAGGCTGGAAGCCAGAAAGCCTTAATAATCTTCCCGTCTGCCCTCAGAGCCCTGGTTTTACAGGCACTCATGGGATGGGATACAAGCTTGTCGTGTGTGGGTGCTGAAATCTGGACTTTAGGTCTCCTGATCAAGCAGCAAGCACCCTACGTGCTATGTCATTGCTCCCACTCATGTCTACTGTAGCTCTGTGCACGGCACGAGGTTCTCATAGTCTTCCCATTGTTCCTCCGTAATCAGATATTCTTTTTATCTGTTCTCGTTCATCCTGAAGGACTTTCATTAAGTAGAGGATTCCTGGTGGACTGTTCTTCTCTTGAGAAGCAGCGTCCACATCTTCCTGGTCTCAGCTGTCACTGAGACTGCTCTTTGCTGCAGACAGGGTATCCTCTACCCGAGTCGATTTTGCAGACGCTTGGTCTCCAGTTCAGAAGTTTATCTATGACACATACACAGGTTTCTTGGGGTTTGTTCTCGTTGGACCTCATTAACCTTGAGGGTGCAGGTTCACGTCTCTGCTGCTTTTTGTGAAGTTTCTGCTGTTGGCTCTTCCAATATTTTCTCAGCTGCATGCTTCTTCTCGGTCTCCAGTGACACCAAGCCTAACAAAAACTAGATTTATTTTTAACTGTTCTATAAATCCCTAAGGTTATGTTCAATTTCTTTCTATTTTCTGTTTTGCAGTTGGGCAATTTTTATGACCTTATCTTCCAACTCAGAATCTAGATTCATTCCTATGCCATGTTTAATTTGCTGTTAAATCTATCCAGTAAGTCTTCAAAAATGCCAGATTTTGGTTCATTGTATATATTTTTTTAAGTTCTGTAATTTCCTTTTTGTTCTCTGGATAAAGAATTTTTCCTGGCCGGGCAGTGGTGGCGCATGCCTTTAATCCCAGCACTTGGGAGGCAGAGGTAGGTGGATTTCTGAGTTCGAGGTCAGCCTGGTCTACAGCGCGAGATCCAGGACAGCCAGGGCTACACAGAGAAACCCTGTCTCAAAAAACCAAAAAAAAAAAAAAAAAAAAAAATTTTTTTCCTGAGCTTTTCTATGTGTTCAAGATAATTTGTAATGACTGTTGGAAGTGTTTTTGTGATGGCTGCTTGACAGACCCTGTCAGACAGACAATCGCACGTCTGATTCCTCTGTGTGGTCACTGGTTGAGGATCTCCTCCCCGTTCACACTGTGAGCTTTGATTTGAGTAATCTTCTAACCGCAATTGGACCGTTTGGACTAGTGTTATGAAACTGAGTCCTACTGCAGCCTTCCCTGTCTCTTACCCAGGCAGTTGTCTTGTGTAGGTAAGGCTTCCTGAGCCGTTTGCCCCTCTGGGATGTGCCTTCCAGGACAGTGCGGCTTTCAGGTCCCTTGTCATGTTTTTCTGGTCTATTTTATGCAACTGGTGCCACCGAGGCATTGAGTTAATTCTGCGGCGTTGCCTGGGATAGAGGCACTTCTCATGCCTCCCAGAGTTGCTGGATGGGAGGAGGAGAGACCAAGTAAGGTGGACTCGCTACTCACAGGTTTCTGCCTTGTCTCTGATGAATCCACGGAAGACCCTAAAACTTCTACCTCTACTGGGCAAGGGTCTAGGGAAAACACAGATGTACCTGGCACGTCTGCCATGGTTGGAGGTTCCGAAGATACTGGGAATGGGCTCCTGCTTGAAGAGAAGTGGGAGACTGCAAGCTGTGTGTTTCCTAGGTCCCTGGCCTGCCTGATTTCCCTCCTGTTGTGGAGACTTCTATAATCATCTGTCAGGACATTTAAAAGTTGTATTTGGCTGGAAGGAGCAGGAAGAGATTGGTCTATACCTTTAGGCTTGACTGGAAACCTCTGGTTATTTATTGCTTTGAGACAGGGTCTTGCCTTGTAGCCCCTCATTTCAATTTCTCAGGTGCTGGTATTGTAGGTGGGTACCCCACGCCAGGCTCCAGGGGCACTTTAGAGCAGTTTCATGTCTACTGGCAGTAAATCTCAATTTGCTTCTTCCAGAGTCCTCGGCAACTAAATCTGCTTTGTAGCCTTGTCTAGACTGGACATTTTCTCTAAGTGGCGACATGGCATGTGTCCCTTTGTGCCTGGCTTCTTTTGCTGAACTTATTTTCCAGATTTAACTATGTTATAACATCTCAGTAATACATCTTTTTTTAATCTCAAACAATGTCCTATTTACATTTATCTGTTCACCAGTCACTTTCCCCTCTCATGCCTATTGTGAATAATATTGCTTTTAATGTTTCATATAATACATGTACTTTCAGGCTGGAGAGATGGCTCAGTGGTTATGAACATGTACTGTTCTTGGAAAGGACCCCAGTTCAATTCCCCGCACCCACATAGGCAGCTTACAACTGCTTGTAACTCCAGTATCCAAGGGATGCCCCTAATTTCAGGCACATATATAGATATACACATGTGTACATGTAAATAAATAATAAATATACATTTTTTAAAGATTTATATGATATTTATATGATTTATATTATATGTAAGTATACCGTAGCTGTCTTCAGACACACCAGAAGAGGGCATCAGATCTCATTACAGGTGGTTGTGAGCCACCATGTGGTTGCTGGGATTTGAACTCAGGACCTCCATAAGAGCAGTCAGTGTTCTTTTTTTGTTTTGTTTTGTTTGTTTGTTTTTGTTTTTTCGAGACAGGGTTTCTCTGTGTAACCCTGGCTGTCCTGGAACTCACTTTGTAGACCAGGCTGGCCTCGAACTCAGAAATCCTCCTGCCTCCGCCTCCCAAGTGCTGGGATTAAAGGCATGCGCCACCACCGCCCGGCTTGCAGTCAGTGTTCTTAACCACTGAGCCATCTCTCCAGCCCAAAATATTTGTTAGAGATAAAGACATGTATTTTCATTTCTTTTGAGCATGAACTTATAGTGGAGTTGTAGTGACAGAGTTAACTCTGTGCCTAGCATTTTGAGTCCGAAGAAGTCACACATGAGCCTTTCTTTCTTTCTTTCTTTCTTTTTTTTTTTTTTTTTTTTTTGGTTTTTCAAGACAGGGTTTCTCTGTGTAGCCCTGGCTGTCCTGGAACTCACTCTGTAGACCAGGCTGGCCTCGAACTCTCAGTGTTTCTACATCCCTGTCAACACTTACCCTATAACTTTTGGGTTCTAGCCACCTTGGCGGATGTGCAGTGATCTCTCCTTGTGGAGGTCATTTACAGGACCTCGATGGCTGATGATATGAAGTGTCTCCCTGTGCTCATTGGTATGTCTTCTTTGCAGAAGGGTTTGCTCAAGTCAGGCTTATATTCCAATGTTTTTGTTTGGTTGTTTTGAGTTGAGGGACGTGGGAACCGTGACATTTTCAGTTTGGGAGTGATGGAATCAACGGAGGTGCCGCATAAAGAAGTAGGGAGAACAAGAGTGATGAGTCAGACTTGGGTCATCCAGGTGAGGGATGCAGGCCTGGTTCTGGGTACACGGTGAAGAGGAATGCACAGAATTTGCTAATGGGATGTTTTGTTTTTGTTTGTTTTTTTTTTGAGACAGGGTCTCTCTGTATAGTCTTGAATGTCCTGGAACTCCCTTTGTAAACCAGGCTGGCCTTGAGATGTGACTCCCTCTGCCTCCCAAGTGCTGGGATTAAAGGCGTGTGCTCTCACCATATGGTGATTTTTTTTTTTTTTTTTTTTTAAAGATAGAGTCTCAGCCAGGCGGTGGTGGAGCACGCCTTTAATCCCAGCACTTGGGAGGCAGAGGCAGGTGGATTTCTGAGTTCGAGGCCAGCCCGGTCTACAAAGTGAGTTCCAGGACAGCCAGGGCTACACAGAGAAACCCTGTCTCGAAAAAAAACCAAACAAACAACAACAAGATCCTGTCAAGTTGACAGCACTAATCATCACAGATAGAGTCTCATTTTGTGACTCTGGCTATCCTCCACCTCCCTATGTAAACCAGGGGGAACTCAGAGAGGTCTGCCTTCCTCTGCATCTTGAGTGCTAGGATTAAAGGCATACACACCACCATGGGTAGCTCCTGACGAATCTTTTGGATCGTGATGGATCTTAGCAGTTGAGGCGCTTATCATTCAGAAGTACAAAGGTCCCAGTCACTGAGACTGCCTTCATGTCATACAGCTTTTGAAACACAGAGTGGGCAGCTACATTAAAGGAAATTTGTTGTCCCGCCGTCTGGAAGCCAAAAGTCTGAAATGAGTGTCTGTGGGGCCACATCCCTCCTGTGTCTTCTAGCTCCTGGTGGCTGTCAGTCCTTCAGCATTCTTGGCTTTGTGGTAACGTCACTGCAGCCTTTGTCCCACCGTACCTGTGTCTAAATTTCCCCTTTCCCATAGGATGTTAGGCACAGGAGTGGGACCTTGGTTGCACATGTAAAAACTGTTTCCAAACCAGGTCCTGGTCCAGTACTTTGAGGACTTTGATTGGTTAAAACAGCTTTCTATGAGACATACTTCTTCCCACAGTGGATGGAGACAACCAAGCAATTTAGGGATGAAGGTTGAAGCCAAGCCTCAGAGGGGTTATAACGTCTGAGAGGCCCACTGGGCTTCAGAGAAGATGCTCTGCTGAGGAATGCCTTTCAAAAACTTACAAACATGACTCATACAACTCTAAAGCAAAGAAGTGTCAGATATTTGTTTAATCACCAGGGAGTGAAGCCAGTGCATGATGGTAAAACCATCTCGTGGGATTGAAGAGCGGCACTTACCATGACTGACACGGAGCTTGAGGCTTGCTAACCTAGATTACAAAATAAAACCGTTAAAGCTCTTCAGGACCATCTAACTGCCATTTTTTTTCTATCATCTTTTCCCCTAGGCAAAAAATAAATTTCTATGTTTGTTGAATTTATTTGTACCCAGACAAGAATCATTTAACTTAGCCATTGGTTTTCTGCAAGTTAAAAAAAAAAAGCCTACTTTTACTGACTTGTAAAAAGACCATAATTAATGGTCCAGCAAGATGCATAACTTAGGAGTCAGAAAATTCCCTTGGCAAATCTGCTGGACAATACTTGGCCTGCTGTTGAAAAGACACATGCCACTTGTTGGCCTAATTATGAATTCTAGAAAAGCTTTATTAGTTCCTACTTGTGATGATAATCTTCAAGGGTTATTGCTGTCCCAGGAAAGTCAGTTTCCTTGTATGCTGACCTGATTCATGCACACAGGCCCTGTGAGAAGAGGTGGTAATTAACGTGACGAACCTCCTTGTTAAGTGGTGCATCTAAGCCAGGAATTACACAGGACCCAGGCTGGAATATCAGCCCTGTCTGAAGATGTCATCATGAGGAATGTAGGACTGGGCCTCAATTATGCCCAAGGTACATTCTCATTTGCCTTTCTATCCCTTGATTAGGAAACTGAGCCAAACTAATCTTCAAGTTTGCTTATAGCCTCTGTGCATGTAGGTGAGTTTTCATCCTCTCCCTAGCCTCAGTGGCTACTACGGTTCCTGGCTTTCCAGACCATGTCTTTCTTTGTGTAGGGTTGGGCCATTTTATGTCAGAGTACAGGTGCCTGGTCAACGTGGGTCTGAGGGTGGTGTAGAGCAAGACATGAACTCCAAACTTTGTTCCTTTATGGTGGCATGCCATGTGACTCAGGAGAAAGTTAAGACCTTAAAGGTCTTAATGTAAGGCATTGGTTACATACAGGATTTGATTTCCCAGTGAAGAGGACAACTGATTTCTACCATAATTATGTAAATCATTTGATTTTTGTAAATCATTTCATTTTCGTTAAGAAGAAAGGTTATGCCGGGCAGTGGTGGCACACGCCTTTAATCCCAGCACTTGGGAGGCAGAGGCAGGTGGATTTCTGAGTTCGAAGCCAGCCTGGTCTACAGAGTGAGTTCCAGGACCGCCAGGGCTATACAGAGAAACCCTGTCTCGAAAACAAACAAACAAACAAACAAAACAAAAACCAAGAAGAAGAAGAAGAAGAAGAAGAAGAAGAAGAAGAAGAAGAAGAAGAAGAAGAAAGAAGAAAGGTTATAAAGCAGACATGGTAGCAAATACCGGTGACTCAGCGCTTTGGAGGCAGAGGCAGGAGGGCTAAGTTAAAAGCTAGTCTAAAACTATGCATAGTGAGTCCTAGACTAACTTGGGTAGCCAGATTCTGCTGAAAAACAAACAGAAGAGTAAGCATCCATGGCGGTCAGTATTATCAACTTCACAGGTTCTATCATCACCTAGGAGACAAACCTCTGGGATGGGACCGGTCCATTGGCTGGGGGCACGGAATAAAACTGTCCTAACTTCTTGACTGTGGGTGAAGTCTGACCAGCTTCCCTCCCATGATGCCCTGCACCTTTAAACAGTGAGCCCAGGTAAGTCTTTCATCCTTAACTTGCTTTTGTTATTTTGTCACAGCAGCAAGAAAGGAAACCAATGCAACACTGTAAGAAACATCTGAGGAAAAATACCCCAGACTCGAATGAAAAGTACTATCCTCTACTTGAGGCATTTCTTTTGTTCTGTGGGAACACAGTTAAAGGAAGGTTTTATTTGTTTTGGTTTGGTTTGGTTTTTTTTGGGGGGGGGACTTTTTTCAAGACAAGGTTTCTCTGTGTAGCCCTGGCTGTCCTGGAACTCACTCTGTAGACCAGGCTGGCCTCGAACTCAGAAATCCGCCTGCCTCTTCCTCCCAAGTGCTGGGATTAAAGGCGTGCGCCACCACCGCCCGGCGAAAGGTTTTATTTGAGCCAGAAAACAGAACTTTGAAAAACCCACTAATGCCGGTTCCTTGTTCTTTGTTATGTCTCCTAGCAGCGGAGAGCATTCTGGGGAGCTGTGATACCTCCAAAGCCAAGCTTTTGAATGGTGCATACATGGAGGTAGGCCAGGTTTCTGCCTGATGGAGGTCAGAGATGGCCACAAAAGGGGACTGAGATAGGTGATGCATGGACATTTCTCACAGTTAAGTTATAGAAGGGAGGATGGATGGAATGACCCATCTGCTAGATTAGAATGGAAAGTTAACCCAGTTCCCAGCACACACATCTCAAAACTCAGAACCCCTGCTATCCCAGCTCCAGGCTAGCTAGCCAGAGCCCTATCCTGGCCTCTATGGACACTGGGCTCATCTGTACAAACCCACACACATACACAGAATTTAATCAATTAAAAGTCACTAGTTATTGTAAAAAATAAAGTTAAAGAATTTTAAAAAAGATAACCCAAGGGTTGAGCATGGTCACATGTGCCTGTAATCTCTCTCCACACGGCAAAGGCCGAAGCAGGAGAATTTTTAGTTTAAGACCAGTCTGTGCTATACAGTGAGTTCCAGGGTAGCTAGATATTGAGACCCTAATCTCAAAAATAAAAAGTGGACAATAATAACCAACCAACCAAGCAGATTAAAAAGCTCTTGACAGATGAATCCAATTCAATCATAATTCTTTATTTGAACCTATTCATGCCATCTCTTGTCCCACCCCACCCCCCAGAAGAGCCTCCTTGTAGCCCAGTCTGCTCTCGAACTCACACTATTTCTGTATTATTCATCGTAGTGCTAGGAGAATGTGCACATAACACAATGGCCAGCTCCTGTCATGTTCCTTACTGGCCATTGTTGCTGTTGTTTTTCCACTCAAGGTTTCTCTGTGTAGCCCTGGCACTTGCTCTGTGGGCCAGGCTGGCCTGGAGACTCAGTGCTGGGGGGGGGAAGGTGTAAGCCAACACAGCCTGGCAGCGCTTTAGTCTTTTACCTTTGTCCTTCCGATTGTTAGTGTTGTTGACTTTTCTTTTTCTTACATTTGAAAGCTGTCACATTTTATGTTTCAGGTGGAAATTGTGACATTATAAATTTTGACATTAAATATTATATATTTTAACATTATAATCCATTTTCTTTGGATTCTAAAATCTGCTAATCCTACAATGTAAGGACATCACGGTATTTGTATTTCCTGTTGCTTTTTCTCTTCACAGGTGCAGTAGAGTTTGTCTGAGATTTTTTGATACTATCTGACATTAACAGTCCAAACTGGTTTCCTGGCTGAAATCCATGTCTTCCTACTAAATTCACTTTTAATTTTGCTAACATGTATCTATTAGTAACTTCTAAAGGTATTTGTTTCAGTAAACTTGACTTGAATCCATCTTTATTGTGCCGTCTCATTTGAACACTACTTTCTACTATATGTGAATTCCAGGTTCAATTCTTTTAGGATTTTAGTAATTCCTCCTACATACCTTATCTGAGCCTTCATAAGGAAGGTTCTTTCAGAAGGCAGTGGCTGCCTTTAATCCCAGCACTCCGGAGGCAGAGGAAGCAGATCTCTGTGAGTTGGAGGCCAGCCTGGTCTACAGAGTGAGTTCCAGGATAGCCAAGGTTACATAGTGAAACCCTGTCTTGAAAGAAAGAAACAGCCGGGCAGTGGTGGCGCACGCCTTTAATCTCAGCACTTGGGAGGATTTCTGAGTTCGAGGCCAGCCTGGTCTACAGAGTGAGTTCCAGGACAGCCAGGGCTATACAGAGAAACCCTGTCTCGAAAAACCAAAAAAAAAAAAAAAAAAAAAAAAGAAAGAAAGAAACAAACAAAAATACAAAAGCAAAGGCCCTTCCTGTCTGATAGCTTTTCAGTTGCCTTAATCCTTGAGTTGCAGGCTTGGTCTCGTCCTTCCTGCTCTGTGAAGGTGTGTCAGAGGGAAGGTGGAGGGCTCGTCTTGCTCTTCATGGCTGGTTGGCCTGGCCTGCTTAGACTCAGATGAGTGGACATCCCTAGAGGAGGCCACATTTGCAGCTCCTGGCTTTGTGGCAGCTGTGCTCGGGTCTCACAGGGTACTCCTACCATGGCTCAATGGCGTGCTTGAAGAGAGTACTAGCTAAACACAAGGCCCTGCTTGGGAATGGCTTCAGAATTAACTCACCCTTTGAAGACTATTTTCCAGTAGGACAATTGCCTTTAATCGCAGGACTCTGGAGGCAGAGGCAGGTAAAGCTCTTGAGTTCAAGGCCAGTCTGCTCTACAGAGGACGTACGGGCGCATACAGAGGGGCCTTGTATTGAAAAACAAAACAACAAAAAGACTAGTTTCCAGCCCATAGTTTGGCTACAACGGGAGCACTGGCTGGCAAAAAGCTCCTGGGGCTGCAGCCCCAACCTGGGAGGCACGAGTGAGCAGGTCGGCCTTGTCCCAATAGCTGTTTGGTGCCACACCCTGAGCAGTGAGCCTGCCCTGCCTGTCATAAGGAGGAAGGCAGCTCTGCTCTTGAGCCGTAAGCTTGTTTGTTCGCCTGAGGGGTCCACGCTAATGTTGCAGGCGCATGACTAGTGGCTCTTTCATTACCACGACACCTGTCACAAGCCTTCCAAGGCAACCAAAGAACCACCTAGTCTTCGTCCCCATTTCAAAATATTTAGAGATTAATCTCATAGTGGAAATTCTCTAGAAACCACTAACTTTTAACCTAAAGACTGAAGTAGAGCTAACAAGCTGGAGAGTAAGACCAGTGTCTCTAAGCACCAACCCACAGGGCCCTGATCTCAAAACCAGCAAGCCTTTACAGCAGAGGTTCTCGACCTGTGGGTCACGGACCCCTTTGGTGGTCCTGCACATCGGATCTTTACATTCAAATCAGTAGTGAAATAAATTATCGTTTAGTAGAAACGAAATAATTTTATGGCTGGGGGGGGGTGGTCACCACAACATTGATCTACAGTAATAGGAAGGTTGAGAACCACAGCTCTGTAGTGTCACCAGGTCCTAGGTAGACAGTGCTTAATTACCTCTACTGGTACAATGCTTAGCAGAGGAAGGCCTAAGTCATGTGTGGTGGCCCATGCCTTTAGGGAGGCAGATCTCTGTGAGTTCCAGACAGTCAGAATTAATGGAGTGAGAGTCTGTGTCAAAACAACAACAAAACCAAAACCCAATCAACCAACTAAACAAACAAACTAACAAACAAACAAAGAAAACGAAAAGAAAATAAAGAAAAAAAAGAGGAAGGCCTGAGTTAGGGGATGCCCCCCAGACCTCCAGACCTGGCAGCCCCATAGTTTCTCATCACTAGTCATCCTCAATTCCTTTGCATACTCTGCCCTACCCAACCACTGACCTCACCTTGTGCCCTTTTTGGTGCCTTCCTAGTGCCACCTTTCTAGTTCCCCAGTCCTAGCCATTTATTCTTCAGAGGGATCAACCGTTGTTTGGTGACCCTCCATCATCCATCAAGGCCCTCAGTTTCATTCCCTCCTAACTCATCCTTCGTGAACCACCCTGGCCACCCGATATTATCAGAACCCCACTTCTCCCCCTTAGGATGTATCTCTTGATTCTCTCAAGAACCACAAGCACGCACTCTCGGGGAAACTCCACCTGGCTGTTTAGGGTCAGCATTCTCGCCCTACTCCAGTGCCACTGACCCCATAGTAAACATCTTCTGGTTACCCTGCTCTTATAGCAGGCCTTCACTCCTTAGGAGCCCTAGCCTGTCTCCCCCAGAACTCTCCTCCTAGTCACCCCACTCTTGCAGCACTCCTTCCCCCCTCCTCCCTCCGGATCGGATCCCCACCCTAACTCCCCGAGAGCCACCCTTCCTGGTCACCCCACTCTCTCCTTCGCGTCCCGCCCCGCCCCCTGATCCCGGCTTGGCGCGGCGCGCGTCATGGCGGCGGCGGGCGGGGCGCGTCTCGCACGCAGCGCGCCGGGCGGAGCGCTCGCCGCATTGTTTGCTTCGCTGGGGAGCGAGCAGCGCCTCGGCAGGCGTCCGAGCAGCTCCGCGTCCGCGTCCTCCGCCCGGCCGGGCCCCGAGCCGGCCTTAGCCGGCCGTGCCGGCGCCGCCGACCCCGCCCGAGCCGCGGCGCCCTGCGGGCCCGGAGCCGCTGGCCGAGCGCGCCCCGGAGCCCGGCGGGGCACGGCTGCGCGGCCGTTGGCGGAGGAGCCGCGGCGCCATTAGCGCCGCCTCGGCCGCGCCGGCCCCCGCGCCCGCCCGCCCGCCGGGCTCCCGCGGCCGCGGCGCCCCGAAGGTGAGTGTCTGACGGTCGCTGTTCGCCGCCCGCCTCGCCGGCCGGGGCGGAGGTGCAGGCGCCATGTTTGGAGGCGACAGCGGCGGCTCCGCATTGTCCGCGGGCGGGGAGGCCGGAGAGTCGGGGCGGCGAGGCCCGGAGGCCGTGAGGCCTGGCGGGCGCGGGAGCCGGAGGAACTGAGAAGGCCGGGCGGACGTGTGCCGTCGTCAGACGGCGCGGCCGGGGACGCCGAGATTGGTGCCGGCGGCTTGCCCAAGAGGCCGGGTCCGGGAGGCGAGGCCGCGGCGAGATCGCTGAGGCGGAGGCCGCAGCCGGGTGGGGGCGGAGAGGGACACGGAGGCCGCGGCGGGGTCGGGGAGACAGAGGAGTAGAAGGAGGCCGCCGCGGCGCGGGAGGCGCGGCCAAGAGAATGGAGCGGGCGGCAGGGCTCAGGAGGCGGGGAAGCCGCCGGGCCGGGCGGGCTCTGGGCGGCCCGGCTGTCTGGGCGGCTGGGGCAACTGCGGGGCCGGGCGTCGGACAGCGGAGGAGGCGGAAGGCCTGGGGTCTCGTGGCGTCTGCCCACGTCCTCGCCCGTAGCCTTGGCGGTGCGGAGCGGGTCGCATTATGTAACAGATAGGTCCGATCTATTTTGCCAAGACAGGAAACTCCCTTGAAGAGGGACGGGCTCGGAAGATTTCCTAAGTCGAGCGGGGCCTGGTTATCTCCGGAGCAAACCCGCAGCTCCGCCAAAGTCCGTGGATGTGTGCAGGAAACGCCGAGAAACGAACGCGCGTGCGCGGCTTTCTTGGGCCTTTAGGAGAGAAGCAACTTTCCTGTGCTTAATTTGCAGAAAACACTGCTCCTCGTTGTACACTGCAGTTGTGACACACTTACACACACCTAGGAAACCGCCCCTTTAATGGAGGACATTCACTTCACCCAGCTGCGGCTGTTTTAGAGTATCTGTCATCTGGTAACATGTAGTTACAGAATTTCGATATCACTTAGTTACTGTTTTTATCACTTGTTGGGTCTAGCGCTGTCCTGAGTCTGTGTTTACTCCCCGGATGGTCGGTCACCTTAGAGTAAGGTGTGTCTCCTTCCTGTGTGCTTTTACAGCGAGGGGTAGAAGCTTGAAGAGTTTAAATGGCTTGTCTACAAACCAGGCAGGAAATGAACTGAGCTGATTTGGAGCATGGAGACTTTCCCTCTTTTTGCCAGCAAAGCTTTTCAGGATGCGTTTAGCACGGCTATTTCTGGAGAAGCATGCTTGTTGCCTTTGCTGATCCCTCCGTGGACGTGCTTGTTCCTGCATAGAGCCAGAGGGTCAAAGTGCTGGGTATATGAAAATGAGGAAGCAGATGAGATTGTTGGTCACTGTGCTGGGCAGTGCTGCTAAATGCCCTCTTTCCTCTGGTCACAATTACATTTTCAAATTACAGCTTAGCTGTGACCATTAAGTATTAGGTTCAGTTCTTGTAGAAAAGTGGTATTAAAGATCTTCAGTGCTCACTGGAAGAATGTGGGATTTGACAGTCTGGTTATAGTACTTTACTGTAGGGGAGAAAATTGCATGTTTGTCTTTAATCTGGGAGCTGTTGCTTCTGCCTGCCTCAGTAGTGAATTGGGAAGCGTCCGGGGTGCAGTGTGGTTCTTTCAGTGCAGAATAAGGTGCTGAGCCCTGGATTCGCACCTCTCTCACCTCAGGGATGCTGCTAGAGGTTGGCTAGGGTTGCCTTGACAGTTTCTGGAGAATCCACTGTTGAGTAGGCACCTGGAAGTGTCTCAGATGCAGGTGCACTGGGGTCTGGCTGACTCCAGTGTCTTCATATTCTTGTTCGTAGAGAAATAGTATTTACAGAATGTGGGTTTCTGCAGCCTGTAAGGTCTGTCTTTAAAAGTGCATTGCAGAGATTTTCTATTGGGACTTAAAAGGTGAAGTCCGCTCTTTGAGGGTTTCTCCCAAAGACTAGTAAGATAACTATGAGTTGTGAGTTGAGGCTTCCTCTAGCACCCTGCCTCTGGGCTATCCTGACATTTCAACCTGGTATATTTGGGAGTCAGTCTTACTCTACTTCTTGTCAGTAGAGTGGGCTTGTTCAGTGGGAGGAGTGAGTGGTCCTGGCCCTCGATACTCCATGTGCTCATTCTGCGTGACAAGAGGTCCAGAGTGGGCATATCTGCCCATAAGATCCACAGACACCAGGTAGTCATGTCAGGGAAAACTAAAAGTCGACGAATCCACTTAAGCGCCCTGGTTTTGTCCATACTGGAAATGAGCAAATCTCTGCATTGAAGTGTTCAGGCATGTGAGCCAGAGATTGGGGGTTTGGGGGCTGTACTCTGCAGGCTGTGGTTAGTGGGAACCCATCCTTTCTTTGGAGCAAGAACAGAGATGCCACTTGATATCTTGCCCACTGCTAGGTTTGCTTGAAGAGTATGTGGCTGAGCACGGCCGGATCCTGGCCTGAGAGAAGGGGAAAGGCAGTTTCTAGGGTGCTCACTGTTGAGGGTCCTGAAAGCTACATTGGGCTCTTGGGGCAAAGATACCCCACAGACCAGCTCGGCATTCCCTTAAGTCCTGTGTAGGATGTGTTTGTGGAAAGAATGGACGACTTTATGCTGTTGAGTTATGGGAACTTCTGGCCCCCAGCAGGAAAGTTCAGAGCAGCACTCTGCTGGGTGGTAGTGAGAAAGAAAGGAGACCTAAGGGATTGCTAAGAGTAGGTGACCACAGCCTGAAGGTGGCTGCTTTGTGGCCACAGATCATAGTCTCTGTGTTGTGAAGTCAGAAAAACAATCCATACTTGTGGGTGAGAGGCCTGGGTCTTAACTCTGGATACTTTGTTGCTGTTTGTAGGTTACTCTTGACTTGGTCTAAAGAGGTGAGTGTGGGTGGAATGCACCTGTGACCTAGCTATTCTGCAGGAACCCTGAGGGCTGCAGCTTCCTGCTGTCTCCTCACCTATCAGTACCTTTCCCTGGGTGTGGTGAGGGAGAGGCTTGCTGAAATAGACGTTGTTTGGAAGTCATCTTCAGAGTATTTAAAGTCTGAGCTTTGCAGGGTGATTCGATAGTGCTACCCAAGGATATTTTGTGGTTTTTCTGAAGTCTTCTGTCATCCTCCATGGAGTTAACTTTTCCTTTGACTTTGTTTCAGGTAATCATTGCCAAATGAGGAGGAAAGGACGATGCCATCGAGGTTCTGCAGCGAGGCATCCCTCTTCCCCGGGCAGTATTAAACACTCCCCCACTCGAGAAACACTGACGTACGCACAAGCTCAAAGGATGGTGGAGATAGAGATCGAAGGGCGCTTGCATCGGATCAGTATTTTCGATCCCTTGGAGATCATACTAGAAGATGACCTCACTGCTCAAGAAATGAGCGAATGTAACAGTAATAAGGAGAACAGTGAGAGGCCGCCTGTGTGTTTAAGAACTAAGCGTCACAAAAACAACAGAGTCAAAAAGAAAAATGAAGTCCTGCCCAGCACCCACGGCACGCCGGCTTCAGCCAGCGCCCTTCCTGAGCCCAAGGTGCGGATCGTGGAGTATAGTCCTCCCTCTGCGCCCAGGAGGCCCCCTGTGTACTACAAGTTCATCGAGAAGTCAGCCGAGGAGCTGGACAACGAGGTAGAGTACGACATGGATGAGGAAGATTATGCCTGGTTGGAGCTCATCAATGAGAAGCGGAAGGGTGACTGTGTCTCTGCCGTGTCACAGAATATGTTTGAGTTCCTGATGGATCGCTTCGAGAAGGAGTCCTACTGTGAGAACCAGAAGCAGGGCGAGCAGCAGTCCTTGATAGATGAGGATGCCGTGTGCTGCATCTGCATGGACGGGGAGTGCCAGAACAGCAACGTCATACTCTTTTGTGACATGTGCAACCTGGCCGTGCACCAGGAGTGCTATGGGGTGCCCTACATCCCCGAGGGCCAGTGGCTCTGCCGCCACTGCCTGCAGTCTCGGGCCCGCCCTGCGGATTGCGTGCTGTGCCCTAATAAGGGTGGTGCCTTCAAAAAGACAGATGATGACCGCTGGGGCCATGTGGTGTGTGCCCTGTGGATCCCAGAGGTTGGCTTTGCCAACACGGTATTCATTGAGCCCATCGATGGTGTGAGGAACATACCTCCTGCCCGGTGGAAACTGACATGCTACCTCTGTAAGCAGAAAGGCGTGGGTGCCTGCATTCAGTGCCACAAAGCAAATTGCTACACAGCATTCCATGTGACATGTGCCCAGAAGGCTGGCCTGTACATGAAGATGGAGCCTGTGAAGGAGCTGACTGGAGGCGGCACCACATTCTCTGTCAGAAAGACTGCTTACTGTGATGTCCACACACCTCCAGGCTGTACCCGGAGGCCTCTGAACATTTATGGAGATGCTGAGATGAAAAATGGTGTGTGTCGAAAAGAAAGCTCAGTCAAAACGGTCAGGTCTACATCCAAGGTCAGGAAAAAAGCAAAAAAGGCTAAGAAAGCACTGGCTGAGCCCTGTGCGGTCCTGCCGACCGTGTGTGCTCCGTATATTCCCCCTCAGAGGTAAGTGCATCTGAGCTTCGTCTCAGATGGGCCTGGAGGGAAGGACTTGATGGAGGACACAAATCAGGGCCTGCGGGAGTCCTGCCACGTCTCCACCCACCTCCTGATAGTCAGTCAGTGTCCTAAGCCGCAGCCGTTCATCCACTACTGTCCAGTGGGGTGTAAGTGTAAGAGAAGTTACAGATTGGGATAATTTACAATTCTTTGTCACCCTGAATATATATAGCCTTGAATATAAGGTAGGTCCTCTCATGGGAGCCACAGCCCCACTGGCATCCATTCAGCCCTGGGTTTCTGAATTTCATAGCATCCTAAGTTTTGTTTCTATCTACAGTGCTGTTAAACTCCCTTATTACCAGATTTTAGGACCTTGTAGAAAAGCATCTGGCAGGAAAAGTGAACCACCATCCTCAGTAAGGTGACCGCTGAGGTGAGGTTAGGAGGAGAGCTGCTATCAGCAGGCAGATGGTGTCTGTCTTCTGCTCGTCTTGAACTCACAGCGCTCGTCTGCCTGCCTGTCTCCCAAGTGCTCCGACCATACTTGACTGCTTTTGCTGCTTATGTCTTCAGGAGAGCACCTGATGCTTGGCCTGCAGAAGGGCTGCTGTGCTAAGGTCCACGTTGTGTGTGTGTTCCTGGTGCGAGCGTGGTAGGGCCTGCTTCAGCCTCTTCAGTCTGCACTGGGCTGCCCTCTCTCCTTGGGTCTTCTGGACTTACTCCCTGGCATGCTGTTTTTGTTCCATTATTTCCAAAAGTGTTCCTTTTCACGTCATAGCCTGTGGATGCCAAGTGAACCCACTCTTTTTGCATCCATTTGAACCCTTTTTTGAGCCTAAAGGAAGTAATTTTCTGTGAAGGGGGTGTGGGCTTTTAGTTTGGTCAGGTTGAAGCCCCAAGATGATGAGGTTCATGTAAAGCAGACAGCTGCCCTAAAGCAACTTACATGGGTATTGCTGTAAACAGGGACTGCTCTGTAAAAACACTCGTTCTTCAGCAAACAGGTGGACAGTAGATTTCAGGGGTGTTTTTTTTTTGGTGGGGGGCAGGTGTTGAGATCAGTTTTCTTTGTATCCTTGGCTGTCCTAGAATGCCTATAGATCAGGCTGTCCTAGAATTCCCATCTGCCTGCCCCTGCCTCCTGAGTGTGCTAGTATTAAAGACATGAACCACCACACATGGCTCAGAAGCTGTCTTTAACATAGAGAACACTACTTTTTTGTGTTACTTTCTTAAGAATGTCTGGTTTGAAGAAATAAATCATTCTTTCTAGTATGTTGTGATTATACTGTGGAGTTGAGCATTGCCATGCAACAGTGGCTTACTGGTTGAGCTCAGAGCACAAACATGAAAAGAGCTAGCAACTGCTTTTGTATTGGAGTTTAAAATGGGCAAATGCTGTTTGTTTTTATAGATCTGTACCTACTTCTCATAGTCAGTGAATCAAAAACAGAGATATTATAACCCCTTGTTCCGAGAAGAGTCTTGTTAGAACTAACATGCCCAGCCGGGCGGTGGTGGTGCACGCCTTTAATCCCAGCACTTGGGAGGAAGAGGCAGGAGGATTTCTGAGTTCGAGGCCAGCCTGGTCTACAAAGTGAGTTCCAGGACAGCCAGGGCTACACAGAGAAACCCTGTCTCGAACCCCCCCCCCCAAAAAAAAAGAACCAACATGCCCCTAAAATTTTCAGCCTGACTTAAAAGATGGCATCTCTGGGATTTCTGCGCCTCTAGAGGCAGAAAGGATAGGGTTATATGAAGAGCTTCTGCTCATGGGAGTATAGCTTTACCAAAACTGAAGTAAGTGGAACAGCCGTCTAATGCTTTCTCTGGCCAGCGCCAAATCTTGTGTGTTCAGGTGATGGGTGCGATCCTGCACCCTGTCCTGTGGGTCCTGATGTTCAGGTTTTAGAACATGAAAGCTGCCAGGTGGGTGGGACTGTTGGAGGAGGAGCTGCAGTGAGAACTCTGGCCTTCAGAGCCATCTAGGAAAGAACTTGAAGCTTTAAAAAACATCTTCCAGGGTCTGTTGTAGAATTTGGCAGATAGGAGGTGCACTGTGGCCTGTGTTTTCTTCCCCAGACAAGATCTTGTCTGTAGGCCAAGACTACCTGGGGCTTATGGAGCACGCGCCGGGTCGACCTCAGACTTGTGAGTCTCTTGCTCAACCTGTCAAGTGCTCACTGTCCTGTCCTGGCTTGCCTTACTTTGTTTTGTCCTGTTGTTTTGCTTTGTGACAGGATCTCACTCTGTGGCCCAGGCAGGTTTCAAACTCCCAGCCTCAGCCTCTTGAATGATGATGGCATTACAGGTGGAAGCCACCATGCGAACATAGCTGCTTGCTACTGCTGCTGCTGCTCTTTCAAGATTGATTCATTGTGTATTTGTGAGGGTTTTGCCTGTGTGTATAGATGTGCACCATGTGTATGACTGGTACCCTCCAGTCAGGACTTCAGTTTCCCTGGAACTAGAGTTCTGGATGATTTTCGTGAGTCACCAGTGAGGGGGAATTGAATCTGGTTGGACGGCTCTGGGGCACCAGCTGTAACCAGTAGACTGAGGGCAGGCAGGCAGTGCTGATCGAAGTGACTTACACCTTTCATCCCAGCCATTGGGAAGCAGATGCAGGAGGATTTCTGTTCAGAGTTCAGGGCCATCCTGGTCTATGTGGTGAGCTCCAGGACAGCCAGAGCTATATAGAGAAATTATATAGAGAAACAGGTTTAAATTTGGGGAAGGTTGAAGAAGGAAGGTCTAAAGACAATTTTTGTGGTTTTTTTGTTTTTGCTGTTGTTGTTTTGTTTTGCAGCAGGGTTTTCCTATATGGTCCTGGCTGTGCTAGAACTCACTCTGTAAACCAGGATGACCTTGAACTTGACAATCTGCCTGTTGCTGCCTCCTAAAGGTGTGCACCGCCAATACCCTGCCTGGTTTTTTTGTCCAAGGAAAACATTTTGATGTATTTTTCTATGCTCTTCTGATGGAATTTGCTGTTAGCCTGCTCATCCACCTCATTCTACCTAATAGAGAAGGATCAGGTAATGGGCAAGCTTTGTACCTCTCTCCCCGAAGTATCAAGCCTGGTAACTTTCCTGCCCTGGCCATATGGGCAGTGTTCTTTATCGCCATCCAGAACAGTGTTTTCTGGCGCGGGCATAGCTGTGTCTGCCCAGATGTGGACTTCTCACGTAGCAGAATTGGTGTGCAGTTTATTCAGTACCGATGCCTAAGTAGTGGCTTGATGCTGGGTTAGCAGTGAGACTGAGGTGCCTTCTATTTGCAGTTCACACTGCCAGTCCTAGATCTGGCTTTGAGAAAAGACCAAGTGGCATGTTGAACATTTGATGCACTTCATTAGGTAGACTAGGTCTTGCTTTTGCATATAGTATTGTGGCTTGGGTTTTGTACACACCCCTCCTCCTTGCTTCTGGCGGTTAACTGGATAGCCAGTTTTGGTTTGAGTTGCCAGCTTTTTTTCCTGTTAACGGGAATATTTTTTTTTTTTGTTAACGGCACAGCTGTTTGTTTGTTTGTTTGTTTTGAGTTTTAGAGAAAGGGTTTTTTCTCTGTGTGGTCCTGACTGTACTAGAACTTGTTCTGTAGATCCTGCTGGCCTCTAACTCAAAGATCTGTCTTTCCCAAGTGTTGGGATTAAAGATATGTACCACCAACACACCTGACTTTTCTTCCTCCCCTTCCATACCGCCTTCTCCCCAAGTCTGTCTTATCTGTCTAAATTTTTGGGACAGGGTCTCACTGTGAAACCTTGGCTGACCTGGAGCTTGCTCTGTAGACTAGGCTAGCCTCAGACTTTCCCCACGTGCCTCTGCCTCCTGAGCGCTGGGATTAAAGGCATGTCAGCCTACCTGGCTTAGTTACCAGTTTTGAAGAATATGTATAGTTTGGATTTTGCTCTTTCTGGGCTAGTGGTATGTATCATACTCCCTGGGGATGCTGGGCATTGCACTGCTGTGAGCCACGGCTTCAGTGAGCTGCACAGAGGATGGTAGGGAGCCGGGCTGTTTAACTGGGCCACTGGGTAGCATAGCTGCAAGAAATGAATCTTTGAATTGTTGTGTGAGGTGATCAGCGTGTAGCCTCTGCCTGTCAAAGAGCATCTGTATTTGATAAACATTTCCATCTGCCACGGTTGGCTTTGTCCCTCCCAGGTGGAAGCCCTGCCTGCATGTCCTGGGAGCAGTGTAGGGAGGGCTTGCCGCTGTGCCAGGGCCTTGGAAAACAGGCAGGTGCATCCACAGTAGTGACACTGGGGGAGAAGCATTTAAACAACCAAGTGAACAGTACAAAAGGACACACTGATGTGGATGGCAGAGTCCACCTGGCAAGGGGACAGAGCGAGGACCTCGGTCTGGGAGACTTCTGCAGCGGCGGGCGTGCCCTTAGAAAGCTGGGTCATTATGGAGCTGACATCACTGTATACTGACTTCCACCATCTGGACACCTTCCCCTCATGGACCTGGTCTGTTGTCCCTGGGCACTCAGCAGAGGGAGCATCTCCAGTGTGGCTGGTTTCCTCCCTCCTCTTGGTTCTTATCCTAGTTACTTTGGCATAGGCAGAAGTAGATACTTTGGAGTTCCCTGCCCGGGGGCAGGCTGTTCTCTGGCCTCACCACTGCTGCTGAGAATCAGTCACTAGAAGCTAACAGTGCAACGGACGGACTTGCTGCCTGAGCCGCCCAGAGTTCCTTCCTGTGGGACCCTGAGGTCAGCAGGACTCTCAAGTGTGGCTGTTGTAATTTTTTAGTGATAAATTTTCAAAACATACAATTAAAGGGCACAAAGAGCACATTAGAAAAAGGTCAGCATTAGATCACCCAGGTACTTGGTGCTAGTGCTCTGCTGCGAACCGTGTAAAGTCCTGTATATAAGTGTGGGGAGGCCTTACATGACCTTGTGCCCTCGGGCAGAGGTTCTAAGTTACCCTTTGCAGTGGGGAAGGACACCTGCGTCTGTGCCTACCTTCTAGAGGTAATCTTGATGCCCTCTTGGTTGTTGCTCCATACCCTGTGCCTCCAGCTCCATGCCCCTAACCCAGCCTGCCTCACACACTACTCGGGCCCTGTGAGTCACAGGAAGACCATTCTGATACTTGCTTTGTACTGAGGGGTCAGAGCATCGGGCCAGATGGAAGGTAAGGGGCCAGAGGGCCTGAGGTAGGGGCCAGTCACTGGCAGGACACAGGGCTGGGGTGTGATCTCTGCTGACAGCATTTCAGCTGCTGCTCCAACTGCTCTTCAGCTTCCCGGGTTTGGATGGTTTGTCTGCTTGTCTGGTGTTTCCTTCTGGCTCACTCAAGTCAGTGGCTGAATATGGAGTGAGTCTTCCTCCTGTGGTTGTCTGAGAGCAGTGGTTCTCAACTGACCTCTTAATATACTTCCTCATGTTCTGGGACCCTCAACCATAAATTGCTTCTGTTACGAATCATAATCTAAATATTTTTGGAGATAGAGGTTTGCCAAAGAGGTCATGACCTACCACTGGTCTACGGTATTGCTAGTCTTTTTTGTTTGTTTGAGGCAGGTCTGTGTTGACCAGGCTGACATAGAACTCAGAGATCTACCTGCCTCTGCCTCCCAACTGTTGGGATTAGAGGTATGTGCCACCATGCCTCGATGTTTCTGAGGTGTTGTTTCCTGACGTCTAGTTTGATATTTTTGCCGAGACTTAAAAACAAGTGCAGACTGATGGTTGGTTGTGCTTGGCCAGTCTTTCCTATGATGATTAGAATACGTGTTCATCCTCAGGTCTCCGTGTCTTCCTTCTCTGTGGGCTTTTGTCCCCCTACATTTGTGGTGGTTTGTAAGTTAACCTGAGGAGGCTGGGAAGTTACCACCACATAGGACATGGGCGTGGTGAGGAGAGGAGGCCTAGAGTGTCTGAGAGGAGCCGTTCCTCTCTGAAATGGGAGGGGAATAGTCAGCCATACGATAGCACTTACATACAGTCGGCCTCTGCCACGGTTGGTCTGGCAACCTCTGAGAGCTCGGCCCCTGTTCGTTCTCTGTGGCAAGTGTCTTCTTTTTTTTTTTTTTTTTTTGGTTTTTCGAGACAGGGTTTCTGTGTGTAGCCCTGGCTGTCCTGGAACTCACTTTGTAGACCAGGCTGGCCTCGAACTCAGAAATCCTCCTGCCTCTGCCTCCCAAGTGCTGGGATTAAAGGCGTGCGCCACCACCGCCCGGCTGGCAAGTGTCTTCTATAGGCAGCCAATGAAGATGCCAACTTGCCAGTTCTCTTGGTGACTGTTGTGTGTTTTTTTGGCAATCCTAGGTTTCACATGGCCATCTATTGATGAGAGAGTGGGGTGTGTGGTCTATGTCTAGAGGTAAATTGTAGGCTTTTGAGTCCTTGGAGGCAAAAAACCTAGACTTTAAAATGATGCTTGTTTGTTTTTTTCCCATGATGTAATGATTCTATTCATTGATACTGTTAGAGACTCTTTCCGGCCTGACTATGGAGCTGTCGTGAACATGAATGAAGTTCATTATAAAGATGTAGGATGTGTAGGAAATGATGCATTAAGAAAGGAGGCTGGTTTCTACAATTTCACTCTCCAGAAGTGACTGTGTGGGACATCTTGAGAGATTGTGGATCTGTGCACATGTATGGGTAGAAGTTATGTTCTTTTCCTACTTTTCATGATTTTTGCCTTGGAAACTCTAAAGAAGGAAAAAACATAATCTGAATTATCAAGTATAGCAGAGAACCATAGTTACCTTTGGAGGCCTGCAGTCAGTCCCTGGATCCATTCTCATTCTTAGAACAGCATTCACGGGATCTGGGATTGGTGTGCACTAGTCATCTTTGGCAAGGCCTGGCTTCTCATTTCTAGAGATAGCGGTGGTTTACAAAGGGAAAAATAAGCTTTAAGAAGTGCAGCGAACCCATTCAGCAACTAAACTTCAAAAGTTCCTGTAACTGGTTAGTCCTCCCTTGCCTTTGTCATGTGGCTCTGCCCATGACTTGCAGTATATAAAGATCCTTCTCAGACCTGTAGAGTGATACTTACTGATTAAGAGAGTGTGGGTGTTTCCTGCAGGAGCCTTGGGGTCCTGGAGTTGTTTGTTGAGGATGGTGTGTGGGAGCCTCAGTGCTTGTTCCCTGTACTGCTGGCTGTTCCTGCTGCCCTGACCTTCCTGCTGCCTCCCAGCCTCACAGTTACTTACCTCATGTGCTCTTGGTCTGGTCACCGTATTGCTGAGCAGAGAGGTAGCTCATGATACTAGGGGCTTTTTACCGACTGTCCCATGACTGCATAGCTGTCCCCATGACATCAGTGTTCTATGGGAATACTGGTGGGGACTGCCTTGCCACTCACGGAGGGGTTTGTTTGTTTGTTTCTTTTTCTTTTTTTTATTTTTTTGAGATCGGGTCTCTTCATAGTCTGGCTGTCCTGGAAATCACTATGTAAACCAGATTGCCTTGCCTCTGCCTCCCTAGAACTGGGATTAAGGGTTTGTACCACCACACCTAGCTAATATGAGAGGGTTACCTAGTGAGGCCCTGTCTCAACAATAACCACAACTCCACCCACCCCACTTTCCAAAATTACCCCCCCACCAAATAAAATTAGCCTTTTGTGACTTTGCTAGGATATAGGATTTTTGTTTTTATATTGGTGTATTATGAATTTTAGGTTATCTTTATATCTGTGAAAATGGCAGTTTAGTTGAGCTTTTCTGATGTTTCAGCTTTTTTACTCAAACTCAGATGAGGCCTGCCTATTGAGCTGCTCAGTAGGGGATTGATTCTGATGTTATACAGTGTACTGTGCTGTATGTAGGAAAACAATGTATTTAAGCAGGCTTACTGTGTAGCTCCCACAGCTGACCTGAAACTTATATGTAGAACAGGCTGGCTTCCAACCCACAGAGATCCATCTGCCTCTGTGTCTTGAGTGCTGGGGAGAATTCTTTTTTTTTTTTTTTTTGGTTTTTCGAGACAGGGTTTCTCTGTGTAGCCCTGGCTGTCCTGGAACTCACTTTGTAGACCAGGCTGGCCTCGAACTCAGAAATTCTCCTGCCTCTGCCTCCCAAGTGCTGGGATTAAAGGCGTGCGCCACCACCGCCCGGCTGAGAATTCTTAATAATAAGCAATATTGAATTCATAATGGAGTCACTAGTTTTTAAAGACAGTGTCTGTGCAGCTTAGGTGGCCTCGACTTGACCATCCTTCTGCCTCAGACTCTGGAGTGCCGGGTGACAGGTAGGTGCTGCCGTGCCCAGCTTTCTTCCTGGTTTGTTCTTACTGTCTGATGTGCTAGAAATCCTGGCCATATGTCTAAGTAGACTGTATAAAAGTGGCTTTGTTGTGGCAGTGTATGTGCAAAGTTACAAGTTGGTGGTAAGCAGTGACTTCCACTTTAGACCTAGGGTTTTTCTAGCTAAAAGTGGGCAAAACCTACTAAAAGTGGGCCACAAAGGTTAGACTGACCTGACAGTGAGTCACTTGCTACCCTCACTTTGTGAACATAGGTTCACACTTCTCAGCAAAATGGTCCAGTTAATTTTTCTCTTGTATTTTTGTTTTTGTTTATTAGCTGTATTTAGGAAGGCTTGAGAAACTTTTTTGAGTGTATTCTTGCCAACATTTAAAATTTTTAAATAGACTAATAAACTAATATCAAAAAATTCACAAAACGTGTGGTTAATAAGTTACAGTGAAATAATTGTACCGGTCTGTGTCGGATGAGCCTGTGTTTGTCGTAGCCCCTGCACAGTCCCTTCCCATCACTGGGGGCTCAAAGTGTTCTGGCTTGTGTAGGGCTTGCTTCATGGATTTCTCTAGGAATCTTGGTTCATTTGTGCCTTTGACATGATACCCATATCAGATTTTAGTTACAGTAACTAAATAGACAAGGTTGGGTAGTTTATAAAGAAAATTTTTTTTAGCTCACAATTTGGGGGACTGAGAGCACAAGATTGGGCATCACGTAAACTTATTCTGTGGCTGAATCACATGGGGCAGTGGCCATTGTGGTGGGAGCAGTGGGAAGTGGGAGTGGTGCAGTGAGATAGGAAGAAGTCCGAGCACAGGGAGCGGCCAGCCTTCGGTCTTCCTGTGGGTACCTGTCACTCCAGGGATCTGGGACAGACTAGCCAGACTAGAGCAGCTCCTGTTTCCTTCTAGAGGTCCATTTGGTCATATCTACTTCAGGTTCCTATGTGCAGTGGGTCTCAGGTCTGATTGCTTGGTTGCCTGTCAGTGGTATGTTTGGCTGTTCTTGGGTTTCTCTGAGTTGGTAGCTGGCCTGAGCCTTGAGCGTGGCCGTGCTGACTTTCTCGGCTGCTCGGCTTCTGGGGACCTAGAGTATTAGTGTCTCCTGTCCACCTGTCTCCAGGGAGTGTGGTTGCTCCCTGGGGCTGAGCCAAGCTCTGCATACAGCGTTCAGATGCATACCTGTAGAGGACATGTTTTAAATGTATTTTTATATGTCTTGTTTACAACTAGCAAGCTATTCACAATTTCCAAGTTCTTGCACTGGAGAGGAGGGGGGCTAATATGAAATGGGAATCTTTATTAAAGCAAATTGCTAACCATTATTTTTTTGGACTTTTAAATTGTTAAAAATCTTGTACCTGACTGGGTGTGGTGGTGCACACTGTTAATCTCAGTACCTGGGAGGCAGAGGCAGAACTCTGAGCTCGTGGCTAGCCTGGTCTATGCAGCTGGTTCTGAGATGGTCATGGCTCCATTACATAGAGAAACTTATCTTGAAAAAACAAAAAACAAACAAAAATCTTGTATCTCTGTACTGCTTGCTCTGAACAGTAACATCTGTTTGCATGCTGTTGGAATGTATATAGTTTACTGTACAGATGTTACACCTCAGTCAGAAGTAGTGAAAACACACGCGGTACCAGCACTGCAGCTGTGAAGTGGCCGGGCCTCCTGCCCTGTGGACGTAGTTTCCTGTGGGACTTTGGTCCATCCTCAGGTACCGTCCTTGCCTTCTGTTGCAGCCTGGTTTCCTGCCTCCATCCGAGTGTCTTTCGGTGGGTTTGCCATTGGTCTTGGTGTCTGACCCACCCACAATGAAGATGCAGAGCCACACACATGGCAAGGCATCTAGCGGAGCTCAGCCAGGAGGCCTGACAGCATCCTCAAGGTGTGAAGCGCTCTCAAGAGCAGGCCAGCCTTGGCAGAGCCGGTGCTGGTGTTCTGATTGTTCTGTAAAGTTCAGATTTGCATTTTTTTTTTAAAGTGAACTTAAAAAATTTTAAAGCCTGTTCTGAAATTTTGATGTGTGGTACAGTGAAGGAACACCTTCTTTTGTAGCCTTTTGTAGTTTTGTTCTTTTGAAATTGTGGGATTTGCTGCAGTTGTCTTTCAGTGTCTGTGAGGCACACGGAGCTCCTCTTCGTGGCTGTGGTGTGAAGCAGAAGCTCTCGTCCCTGGCCTGCATGCACGGCCTGCGGCTTGAGCGCCCCTCTTCAGAGGCTTTTATGACTTGCTGCTGCTAGTCCCCAAAGGATGCAGCTTCTCGGAAGATGGTCGTCATCTGCCAAGGGCAGACTGTGTTCACAGCTTGAGCCCAGTGGGGGGGCTGCTCTGCTTCAGGAGTTTCTTCAAGGTTGTGTGTGACCAGGGCTGGTGGTGCCACCCGTGAGAGCAGACTGTGACCTCGGTCCCACCAGCAGCGTCTCAGCTGACAGCGATAGTGGTCGCTGTGTGTGCAGATAGGAGCAAAATGTTTAAAGTTTGTTCAGCTTTGTTTCTTTTAGACATTTAACCAGATGACTGTTTTGGAGGATGAAATCTTTAGTTAGTTGAAGGTTATGAACAGTTTTCATAGTACCAGGGACAGGCTCAGGGAGAGAACTGCAGTGTTATTGAAGGTGGTAGCATTGTCCTGTCTAGTTTTCTAAATGCAAACACTTTTTAATAAATGCTTTTTAAAGCTAAACTCTCAGTTTTTCCATGTTTTAGATTAAATAGGATTGCGAATCAGGTGGCCATTCAGCGGAAGAAGCAGTTTGTGGAGCGAGCCCACAGCTACTGGTTACTCAAAAGGCTGTCTAGGAATGGTGCTCCCCTGTTGCGGCGCCTCCAGTCCAGCCTGCAGTCCCAGAGAAACACACAGCAGGTATGTGTCCGTGCGCGTCTGCCTTTCAGTGTCCGTGCCCCAAACACAGGCTGCCCTCGGGCTGGAGGCGGTGCTGACCCTGGGCCTGAGCCTGGGCCTGGGCCTGAACTCCACTCACCTGCAGATGGTTCAGGTGGTTCCTGTATCCTCAAGGTTTGCTGTGACTTCAGGGTTGAGTTGTGTTTCCTTCTTTACTCTGACAAGTGTCTGCTCTGTGCCCAGTACTCTTGTCAGTTCCAGGGAAAGAAGGGAATGCTCAGAGAACCTGGTTCAGTTTCAGCTGCATGCATAGTCAAGACAGAGAGGGAGGCCTGATGAGGTATATGCAGTTCCTCTACACACACATTGCCCATCTCTACTGGTTCCAGTGGGAGGAGCTAATTAGTTCATCTGTAAAATATCAACCAACTTTAATGGAAGCTTAAGTCTGTAGAATCCTATGGCAATCACAGGTATGGCCGTCATAGGCACGTTGTGGAGTGAGCTCAGGTCAGGGCTCTCATCCTGTATCTTGACTGTCAGATGAGCAGTGGTACTGGAGCCCTGCTGTGTGGATTAGACACAGGTTATGTCTGCAGGTTCCCAAGTGCTGCTCTTCTGGGACCTAACAACTTGCAGATTCTGGGTCTGATCTGAGTAGAAGAGGCAAGAGCAATCCAGGGTCTCCTCAGTCTCAGCTCTTCTCTGTTGCCTTCTGTTAGCCAGTGTTTGTCGTCTATTCACTGGGGACACATACCTCCTTGGAGGCTACTGGGGTGTCTTAGGGTTTCTATTGCTGAGAAGAGACACAGTGACCAAGACAGCTCTTAATAAGGGGCAACATTTAATTGTGGCTGGCTCACAGGTTCTGAGGTTCATCCAGTCCATTATCATCGTGGCAGGAAGCATGACAGTGTCAGGCAGACAGCTGGAGAAGGAACGAGGATTCTACATCTTGATCCAAAGGCGGTTAGGAGAAGGCTACTTGTTTTTGAGGCAGCTAAGACTTGGGTCTCAAAGCCCACTTCCACAGTGACACACTTCCTCCAAAAAAGGCCACACCTCCTAGTAGTGCCACTCCCCGGGCTAAGCATGTTGAAGCCACCACATGGGGTACATGAAGCAGCCCATCTGAGGAGTGAAGAGCCTAGGACAGTAGAGGCTGTGTGGGTTGTTGAATGAATCAACCATGTTTTTACGTCACATGTGAGATGCTGCTGTTTTCTCTACTACACTGAACTCTAAGAGCACAGCCACACCGTGGGTTCCCAGAATGGCTGCTTTGTCCTGGGTACCAGAGGAGAAAAAAAAGGTTTTAGGGAAGAGGGTCTTAGAGATATTGGTCATGAAGTAGGGAAGTTTTGGTACCACTGGGCACTGGTAGGAATGATACTTTTGTTCTTTGCTTATTTGATGGTGGGTAGCAGTGTTAGCAAGAGAAGATCTAGAGAGAAAAGTGGAGAATCCAGACCACATGTATCGTCTTGGGCTAGAGCAGACTCCTAGTAAGCCGAGGAAGAGTGCTTTGGTAGATTGTCAGGAAGAATGGAATGCCATTAGTACAGTGGTGGGGCGTTCAGCTGCTGAGTCCTCTCCTCTGCATACAGAGGCGTGTGGACAAAGGGCCTGGGATGCCAAATGGCCCTGCAGGTAGCGTCCCTAGAGAGATGGAGCTGGGAGGAAGGAATCTAGGAAGGAGGGTGATGAGGTGAGGCAGCAAGAAGAGCGCCCTTGGTGCTCATGCCGTGCATTCCCAAAAAGCCTTCCAGTGCTGCATTTGTGTGAACTCTTTCTGTTAAAGGACAGCCTCTGAGGAAGGACATTTGCTGCCCTTCCTACAGAGGACATTGAGGCCATCAGAGAGAGGGAGCCCACCGAATTGTGAGGATGCAAGTCCTGTGCTGTTCTGGGCTGAATCATTCTAGAATTAACCTAAATGGGAAGTCGAAGGCTTTGTCTGTGGCAGAGAGGTCTGCTCTGCTGTGTTGGACCAGGGAGAACTTGAAGCTGAAGGCTGTACCCACATTGCCTTAGTAGGGCTTGATGGAATGGCCCCGAGCCTTGCCATTGGGCTAAGCATGTGCTTCATCTCAGCCCCCGTGAGGTTTTATTTAGGCTAGGAATATTGGATGTTGGAAGGTTGTCTCTGCCCGGCTTTGGGAGAAGACTGAGATCTCTCTACTGTGACTGGCCTTGTGGAGGATGAGGCTTGGGGATGGTGGGATAGGACATCACTGAGGTTGATGGTGCTGTACCAGAGTCTTTCACAGAGGCTTCCCAGCGGTGTGTTCGGGTCGCTATAGGCCCTAGTCTGGTAGGAAGGCAGGCATGTTATCTTGAGCCATCTGCTGAGGTGGTGCTATGGTAGGAGGTGGGTTGGTGTGGCTCCTTAGATTTGGTCAAACAGTTTGCAATGTGCAAGTCCCCATTCATTCTGGTTTTTAACTTTTCTTCTAGCTCTGGGCCTCTATTTCTACCCTTTTTGTTCATAGAATCCTGGAAATCTGGGATCTGACATGGCTGAGCCTCGCTGCCCTTAGGGTCATGTTGAAGCATATGAGAACCATTGCTGCTGATTGGTTGTGTGCTGCCCAGTCCCGGGGCGGGGCCTTGGCCTGATGCTGGCCTGGGCCTCATTGCAGCGTTGGGTCTTGCCGTCCTTTATCCCAGCATCTAGATCTTGCCACGTGTTAGGAGTGGAAATACTGAACGAACGCATGTGTTTCTTCTTGGGAGTGGGTGACACTTCTGAGCTTCCCCTTCTCAGCAGTCTCTTCCTGAGAAGACTTCCAGCATTGATTTCTATGTAGCAAAGTAGATTGCTTCAGAGTAGTGCCGGGAAAGCTGGTTTATAGCTGGTTTGTGTAGGTTTGTGTACAGGGTCCTTTCTTCATGAACCTGTAGCATGTTGGAGTGCAGACAGTGGCTTAATTACCCCGTGGCCATGAGCAAACCACCGAGTTGTGCCTCTTCCTAAATACACAAGCACAGGCCTGTTGGCAATCTGGACATTTCTTTTGCTTCATGGGAGTTTTACCCTGTGAGTAACCAAAATGTCCTTTTGATTACTCAAAAGTCTGTTTCTTAAGTAGCAGATAGGAAGTTGTCCAGAGGAGATGTTATTTTGGTTTCTTTCGTCTTTGTTTTTTTGAGATAGGGTTGACCTGGAGCTGGCTGGCTTATGCTGGCCTTGAACTCACAGAACTCAGTCTCTGCCACCTAAGAGATGAAATTAGAGGTATACATGGCCACACCTGGTAGTGTTCGGTTTCTGAAACTCCCTTTTCCATGTATTTACTCGCTTTGTCTATATGTGATGATACTGTCATCAACCCCAACTAAATACTTAAGACTTGTCAATAATATCAGGTACACCGTGCATTACTGTGGATGCTGAAGTGTGTACATCAAGACAGATCACTTCATTCCCATCCTGTGCTGTCATTTCCATACCATGAACAGTGGCTGTCCATACAGTTTGGTTGGTGACGCTTCGCCCCGCCTGAGACTCTCTATCTTTGACCATTGTGTTGGTAGCTTGGGTTGCATTCTCTGCTGTGGTGTCCGTGGGCCATGAGAGGCACAGCTGTCGAGAGAGAGAAGGGTCTCGTGTCTGTTCTGCAGCTGGATGGCAGCACTTTGCTTGTGTTGGCAGATGTGGATATTTAGGTTACTGTCTAGCAGTAGTGCAGAAGGACAAACTTGGGGTAGGCCATTTTCCATCCCTTTATCATAGGGACAGGCAGGACATATGACTTACTGTGAGGAGGTCGTCCCATACCGTTTCCACAGAGCAGAGAGTGGGGGAGCGCTTTGGACAATGACTGTTGTGTTGGATGAGGACCTGGGTCTTGGAAGGAGATTCTGGGTTGGGGGAGCCGAGCTGTGGAGAACTTGGTTGAATAAGATGTGTGGAATACTGAGAGGATGTGGCATGTTGAATTTCTTGGAAAGCGGCTGGAAGACCTGGTCTTGTTTGGTGTTCCTTGGCTGCTGTCGAGGGATGTGTGCTATCCCTGTGGTAGTAGCTCTTGTCCCTGTACATTTGTGAGGTAGTGAGGGTACCCTTTTAGCCTTGAGGGGGCTTACGAGGCTCCGGCTTCTTATCCTGCTTAGAACTCTAGCAGCTCAAGAACCCACCTTCCTGGGGCCCGGCAGAGCCAGGCTGCTCTCCCGCTACTGTCAGTCTCTTGCCTTCCCAGTGCTGCCCTTCCATTTTGATGGCTAGGGTAGAGGGGGGCTGGAGCAGGGTGCTGACCAAGTTGGAGAGGTGCTACCTGGTACCTGCTCTGTCACCTGAGAAGGCAGCTGTGACTGGGAACTACAGTGCCCATGCTAATCTCTGTGGGGTTAGACGTGATCCCTACACCTTACCTGCCGCACCTGAGCCTGTGTAACGTTGCGCCGCCAGTGAGGAGATAGCTTGAGTTTGTACCTCTTGTGTACCTCCTTTGTGTACTCCCTCCATTCCCACCTCCTGGAGTCAAGCCAAGACCCCGTCGTGTCCCATTGTCACAGTACATTTAGAGACTAGGTCCCAGGTCCTGTCACCCCTTTAGTCTCACCTGTTGCATGAGCCTGTTAGACCCCCGGCAGGAAGAACTTCTGGGTGTGACTGATGGAAAGTCTCATTTAATTTTCTCAGAGAGAAAACGATGAAGAGATGAAAGCTGCCAAAGAGAAGCTCAAGTACTGGCAGCGGCTGCGACACGACCTGGAGCGTGCACGCCTGCTAATCGAGCTGCTGCGCAAGAGGGAGAAACTCAAGCGTGAGCAGGTGAGGGAAGCAGGGAGGGAGGGAGGGAGGCCCTTGGGTTCTGCCACCCTTCAGGGTCTCTGGATGGACGTCCTGCTGTCATGGAGTGCTCTGGAGTGTACCTGCTGACTGTGTGCTGTCCCCATCCTATAGCGTAGCCCTACCTTATAGTTGGCCCTGTGGTACCTCTGTGTTGTCCTTTTTGGGAAGCTACCTCCTGAGTGTACAGGGTCTTAAAGGAGACCCCTGCCTTGAAAGAAGTACATGTCCTAGCGCAGAGAAGGCTGCTTTGTGGTGGGGCGGTAGCCGGCACGTGGGGCTCTGTGCTGCTGGTTGGAGTGGTGCTGCTGTGACTGTGCAGTCCGTAGAGGAGCCTCATCTCCGAGAGGCGTCCCTACACTCCTAGAGCAGTGCGCGCTCTTGTTGCCAGGTGAAGGTGGAGCAGATGGCTATGGAGCTCCGCCTGACGCCGCTGACTGTGCTGCTGCGCTCAGTCCTGGATCAGCTACAGGAGAAGGACCCTGCAAAGATCTTTGCACAGCCCGTGAGTCTCAAGGAGGTGCGTGTCGCTGTGGCTCACCGCTCTGTCTCTGTTCAGTCACCGTGATTGGATCTATACTGCTACTTGGTTAGGAAGCGTGGAACTGGGGAGAGCGGGCTACCCGCATTCTTAATTCTCGTCATTATTTAATATTTAATGAAAGATTGGGCCTCATTGTAAAGCACTGAAAGTGCCTCGGTGAAACTTTCTACTCAGAACTTAGCTATTGGTGATGATAGCCCTGCTGGTGCTCCATCTGATACACTTTTAGTTGAAGTAGGTTGGGAGAGTTCCTGATTGGTCTTAGTTTTTGTATTGTAGTGTTGTTATGTGAAATTAGTCTCAAGTGTGATTGATTTTATAGAAAGCATAAAATAAGTTTTGATCTTTCTTTGGTTTGTAAATGTTTATTTTCCTTCCTAAAATTAGGTACCAGATTATTTGGATCATATTAAGCACCCCATGGACTTTGCTACAATGAGGAAACGGCTAGAAGCTCAAGGGTATAAAAACCTCCATGCGTTTGAGGAGGATTTTAATCTCATTGTAGATAACTGCATGAAGTACAACGCCAAGGACACGGTGTTTTATAGAGCTGCAGTGCGGTTGCGTGATCAGGGAGGGGTCGTCCTGAGGCAGGCCCGGCGCGAGGTGGAGAGCATCGGCCTGGAAGAAGCCTCGGGGATGCACCTGCCTGAGCGACCCGTCGCAGCCCCTCGGCGGCCCTTCTCCTGGGAAGAGGGTAAGAACTGTATCCAGGAGGACGGCGGCTGCTTTTCCTCTCAGACTGACTGAGATTCCAGCACGTGGGCCACACGAGTGCCCCCGAGGTGTGCATGCATGTGCCTGTGTACGCAGCACGTCTCACGTGAGCCTTGCCACATTTCACTTACCCACTGCGAGAAGCAGATGTCTAGGTGATGAAGGCCGTGAAGACACCGTAGTTGAGGATTCATCCCCGAAGGGTCTGACCTTGCTTCTGAGGAAGTCTTGCAGTGAGAAGGCAGCTATTTATTAGTCGCACATATTTCAGCTGAGAAACAAAAGCTGGGCCTCTGATCCTCTCTCTGGGATGCCTGCAGGTGTTTAGAGAGCCCAGCCTCAGCCTACTTCTCTCTCTACAGGCCTAACCCTTCTAACGCTCCAGGGCAAGCTTGTGCTCCGGGCCCCGCCAGGCACGTGCTGTGGCCTTGTTATTCATTTCCTCCAAGTAGGGAGCTGTTTTTGGAGATAAGGTCTCAATGGGTAGGGTAGCCTCCTCTGGCCTGGAGCTCAATATGTGGATCAGGCTGGCTTGGAATTGATTCTGCCTCCTGTGGTTAAAGATATGTACCACCAAATCTGGCCCCCCCGATCAGATCAGTTTGCCCCTAAATATTTATTCTGTAGGTAAATGTCTACAGTAGGTGAACGGGGCTTGGTGGTCTACCTTGGAGCATGAAGTTTGCTTGTATTCACAATTGTTACCAAAACCCAAGATACTATGTTCCTGATTTGACCTGCCTTTTCTCTTGCTATTGACTGTCCAGGAAAATGGTGGAATTGTACTGACTTGTGTTTTATCCAGTACTTTTCCTTCTCCTGGGAGACGAGCTGGTCACTGCGTCCTGACTCTTTGCCTTTGCTTTCCCATTGGGTTATATTTGTGGCTTAGTGAGGTCAGGGCCCTTGAAGGCTTCTCTCTTCCGGCCTCCTGTGTATCTGGCCCAGAGAAACTATCCATCTGCAGGGCATACAGAATAGATAGAATTTTTTTTTTTCCTTCAAGATAGGATGTAGTGCCACACTCAGGAAGCTAAGACAGGAAGTTTGCCACAAATTCAAGGCCAGTCTAAACTGTAGTGATTTCCAGGCTAGTGAGTTACACCCTGAGACCCTGCCTAAAAACCAGAACTGATCCAAAAAGTATAATTAGAAAGTAAAGTAAGCAGGCCAGAGTGTGGTGTAATAGTGTTTCTTCTGCGTGCACAAAGCTTCGGGTTCAATGTCAACACGGCATAAACTGGGCATGTTGATACAAAGATTAGAACTTAAAGGGCGTACTGGCTACATAGTGAATTAAGGGTAACCTGGGTTACATGAGACCTTGTTTTGACAAATAGATATGAATGCTCACACACAGGTGACAAGATTTCTGCAACCCTAGATAGGTCTTTGTGCTGAGATGTCCCCCCCCCCCCAAGCAGGAGCTGGGCCTGATAGCCACTAGGGTTACAGTGACTCTCAGGCCTTCAAGTACATCCCTTTTCTCCAGCCTGTGTGGGAGGCCAGGGTAGGACTCCGGCCTTATCTGTTGTGGCTGTGACTGTGCTCTGGATGGTATTGGCTGCCCTTAGAAGCAGAGGAGCCCAATGACTTCTGGGAGTCTGAGCCACAGCCTCTGATTCTCATGCTCTGTAGATGGACAGGGCTTGGAGCCCTCAAAGTTGAGCTTTCAGGAAACCGACTTTGCCATTGCTAAATAAATTTCTATGCCAGGCTTTTTGCCAAAAAGGAAAGTAATAATAAAAAGTACAAATTTATTTCTTCCTCAGTGATTGGAGTAGAAACTGTGATCTGTGCCAGGGTGAGCTCTGGGTACCTTTGCCACTGTCTTGAGCCTGCTATAATGAAGATACTTGTGTTAGTTAGGGTTTTACTGCTGTGAATAGACATCATGACCAAGGCAACTCTTATAAGGACAACATTCAGTTGGGGCTGGCTTACAGGTTCAGTCCATCATGCTCATCAAGGTGGGAGCATGGCAGGCATGGTGCAGAAGGAACTGAAGGTTCTACATCTTCATCCGAAGGCTGCTAGCAGAAGACTGGCTCCTAGGCAGTTAGGAGCTTCACAAGGCCACACCTCCCCAAAGTGCCACTCCCTGAGCCAAGCATAATACAAGTCATCACATACCACTCCCTGGCCCCCATATGCTTGTTGAAACATAAGCCTATGGAACCATACCTAAACATAGAATAGTGCAAAATACATTTAGTGCAGTTCTAAAGCCCTCATCGTCTTTAGCACTCTCAACAGTGATTCATCCAATCACTTAACTCTAATCCCCAAAGCAAGACAGGAAACCAGCTGGGCAAACTCCAAACTCTGCATCTCCATGTCTGATGTCACAGCAGTCTTCAGATCTCTAATTCCCCTTTCATCTTTGTTGACTGCAACAAACTTCTTTCTCCTGGGCTGGTTCCATCCACTCCCTGGTAGCAGCTTTCCTCAGCAGATAGCCAGCCCACAGCTCTGGCATCTCAAACATTTATTGAAGTCTCTGGCAGCTTCTATTTTATAGCTTCTTGTTTCAATGTCTGGGATCCACACATGATCCTCTGTGCTCTTCCAAAGGGCTGGCGTCACTTCTCCAGCTCTGCCCTCTGTAGCACTCTAAGCTCAGGTTGATCCATTCCACTGCCACTGCTGTTCTTGGTGACCATCCCATGGTACTGGCATCTCTAATACACTGGAGTCCTCTGCTGCAACTAGGCTTCACCAATAGCCTCTCTTCATGGTGCCAAGCCTCAACTCCATTGCATGACCCCTTCAGTCCTGGGCCATCAACTGCAACTGAGACTGCATCTTCATCAATGGTCTTCCTTGGCCTCTCAGTACCGAGCCTCAGCTGCTCTTTATGAGGTACAACCTTGGCTGACTCTGGAACACAGGTTCTTTGTGCTCTGAGAAAACACTTCCCACAAGATTTCATCTCATTGATGTTGGTGGTCATCTTTGTTTTTTTAAAGATTTATATATTTTATTTATGTGAGTCTTCAGACACACCAGAACAGGGTATTGGGTCCCTGTTACTTACAGATGGTTGTGAGCTACCATGTGGTTGCAGAGAATTGAACTCAGGACCTTTGGAAGAGCAGTCAGTGCTCTTAACCCCTGAGATGCCAACCCTGCTGGTCTCTTCTTAATCACCGCTAATTTCTTAGCTCCAGCTAACCAACATCAATTGTTTTTCTCCTCTTGACTATAAAGCCAGAGACAGATGGCCTAAACTCTGTGCAGGAGCTGGAACATGGCCCCCCATTCAATTGCATTATCACTAGCTTCCTGTTTTCACTGGGGGAGTTCAGCTGTCCTTGAACTTGCTCTGTAGACTGACCTTGAACCCAGATCTGCATGCCTGACTCCTGGGATTAAAAGCGCATAACTCAGTGCCTGGATTAAAGCTTTTCTTCACCTACAACTTGCTTGGTCCTGGGCTGGCCTTGAGTTTTAGAGATCTGCTTGCCTTTGCCTCTGGGAATAAAAGGCTAGTTCCGCCACCACGTTTGGACCTAAATTTAGCTGGATGGGGTGTTGGCGCCAAGGTCACCACTCCCTTAATTTAAATGGTATCCTTTCTAACCTTGCTATGCTTATTCAAAATGCTCTGCCGGAGACTTAACCAGAGAACAAAGTCTAGGATGGGCAGTCCTGAGACTTCCTTCGTCAGTGTAATTAACCTGAGTCTCTTCGAAGCCTCAAGCAGCCTCTTTAGACAAGGGCAAAAAGCAGCCACTAGTTCTTCGCCAAACCAAAAAACAAGTCTCTAGGCCACAAACTGAAATTCTCCACTGAAACCCCTTGGGCCGGGTCTACACAGTTCACATCACTCTCCTCAAAGTCTTCCATATTCCTACTAGGATGGCTCATTAAGCCCCACTTGAACCATTCCATGTCTTTCCAAATCCACAGTCCCCAAACCCACATTCTTCCAAACAAAAGCATGGTCAGGCCTATGGCAGTAATACCCCAGTCCTTGGTATCAACTTCTGTCTTAGGGTTTTTCTGCTGTGAACAGACAGACACTACGACCAAGGCAACTCTTACGAGGACAGTATTTAATTGGGGCTGGCTTACAGGTTCAGAGGTTCAGTCCATTATCAAGGTGGAAACATGGCGGCGTCCAGGCAGGCATGGTGAAGGGGAGCTGAGAGTTCTACATCTTCATCTGAAGGCTGCTAGCCAAATACTGACTTCCAGACAACTAGGAGCCCACACCCACAAGGCCACACCTCCTAACAGTGCCACCCCCTAAGCCGAGCATATATACAAACCACAATACTGGTCCTGTTGAAAAAGAAGCTGACAAGCAGGGCGTGCAGGCACTCAGAAGGTTGCGGAAGGAGGATTACAAATTTGAGGCCACCCTGGCTATATATGAGACGCTGTCTCAGCAAGCGAAGAACAAAAACGAGGCTTGAGAAGTTGAGGGTTTTTTTTGTTCTTGATGATGATGTCGTGGTGGTGACTATAAGCCTTGAGTTAGCCAATTGGGCAGTTTTTGTCCTGTCCCGGTGCTAGTTAGCGCTGTTCTTTAGACAGGGCACTTCTGATTGTCACCGGCCGGCTACCAGGTCTGGGCAGGTCTCCTTTATGCTGTGTTTCTCTGTGACCATTGCTGTTCCTTTTCTTTGGCTATTTCACTAATTTAAGTTCTGTAGTCAGTGTTCCTTGAATTTGGAGAGACCTGCGGACTCCGCAGCCTAGTGTCCTTGGGCTCAGTAGTGTATGTGCAAGAACTTCAGCTAGGATGATGTTTGCGATGCGCAGACAGTCCACGTGAACATATTTGCACATTCGACATCTGTCGGCCCTCCCTCTTGTGTCTATGCTGGTGCTCTCACACATTTCTAGTGGTCTTTGTGCCCCTCATTTTTTACACAGCAGAACTGAGTTGTGTCCTGTTCTAGGAGAGGCCACACGTTACCTTCAATCTCCTCTGCTGTGGCCACATTAGTCCTTTGTATCCTACTTACTGAAGGAGTGTCTTTTTTTTTTTTCTCTTTGTGGCAACAGCTTTGTCATGGGTTCAGAATCAGGGTAGAGGGGACTATGTATGGTACCAAATGGTGAAATTGGGAGCCAGGGGCAGATGGATCTCTGAGTTCAAGGTCAACAAATTACCCAGAGAAACACTGTCTCAAAAACAACCAAAAAACCAACCAAACCAAAAAAAAATATTGAATAAGTGGTGAAGCTTGGGTTTTGGCCATGGGCAGGCTAAAGAATAATAGCTAGGATCAGTGCGTTATTCTTAGAGGTGGCCAAGAATCAGGTGGCTAATGATGCATGTTCTTTGGTTCAGTGGACAGGTTGCTGGACCCAGCCAACAGGGCCCACATGAGCTTGGAGGAGCAGTTGAGAGAACTTCTGGACAAGTTGGACCTGACCTGCTCCATGAAGTCCAGCGGCTCACGGAGTAAACGGGCAAAGCTGCTCAAAAAAGAGATTGCTCTTCTCCGGAACAGACTCAGCCAGCAGCACAGCCAGTCCCCATCTCCAGGGGCAGGCACAGGAGGCTTTGAAGACGATGCTGCTCCACTGGCGCCGGACACGGGCGAGGAAGGTAAGCATGATGGGGTGGGAGGGTCATACATAGCTCATGGACATGAGTGTCTCTTGACAGGCTTAAATGATGGTCTGTATAATCCTGAGCTTGTAAGTTTTGAAGGTCACAGAGCTCTTGGTCACTGGACATTCCTACTAGGCTTTTTATGCCCCTTGAAAGGCTGTTTTGGCGTGTGCTGTCTTTGCTGTATTTTGGCACTTAGTTTACAAGCTTAAGGGCATGGAATGAGACGAAAGACTTGCAAGGGATGGTTTAGCTCTGATGCTGTGATGAAGGGTGGCTTCTGTGGTGGGAATAAGAAATATCTTAGTCGTATTTTGTAAATTGAGGCAGAGTATTAGATGATTAGACACCCTGAAATCGTTTTTACTTTGTCTGTGTAGGTCAGAGGACAACTAGTTGGAGTTGGTTTTCCTGGCATCATACAGCCCCTGGGGATCAAGCTCAGGTGATTAGGCCTTGTAAGCACTTTAACCCCAAGCCCTCTTGCTGGTGCTATGACAGCCTTTTGAAAGGAATAATTGCTAGAATACAACCCAGCCCTGGGCTGTGAAGTATGGGAAGGAGTGGATACTGTCTGATTCTATCTAGCAGCAGTGAGGAAAGAGCTGGATAGATAGCTGAGATGTTAGGATGAAGAGACTGTCTGTCCAGTGGGATCTACCCCTGATGAGCAGATCTTTATGGAGGCCTTTGTGGTGCAGCTAACTGTGGCACATTTGGAGGAACACAGCACCCTTTAATCCACTTGCCTTGCCGGTACCACATTTCAGTTCCATGAAATGGAAAGAAAAATATGACCTACTTCTGCCACTGTTGCTAGCAGTTTGACTTAGGATCTCCCTGTGTATTTTTTCTGCCCCATCCAAATAAGAATTTGAAAACATTAACACAAGACAGATGTAACTATAGTTTGCATTTTGATCTGTATGGCTGTCTGTGTTAGTAGATGTGGCTTTGACCTATCCCTCAGAATGACATGGTTTCGGTATGCTTGTGCCATGTTAATTTTAGTCCTACGATTTTGACAGTTGGTGACAATCTTCTAGCCCACTTTCCCCTTCTCTGGTTGCTTCCTTTATATGATTATGCTAGGCTACCAGCAGACGCCAGGGCTAACACTATTGAGTTCTCCCAGCCCTGCGTCCTTCCAGTGTGTCCACTTGTAAATTTCACAAACACCCTTTGCCTTCCCATTAGGTAACAAGCTTGATTGACCCACACAGTAAAGGTTGATTCTTCGGTGTGAGACACATTTTCTCCTCGTTTTCTAATGACTGGCACGTGGCAGTTTTCTGCCTCTGTTGGGGGCTCTATGCCTTCTTTAAGGAACGTTTGCACCCAGGACCTTTGACACACAGATGCATCCAGGATGCTGCCGTTGTCTGCATTCTGTGGTGAGTCCCGTGTAGTGTTGTTGCCTGATTTTCACGGCAGCTCTTAGCAGACTCCTCTTCCCACCGCTGGAACTGGCCGAGTGGGACCCTGGGTCCAGCCACCCTGTGAGAGATCTGTGCACTGTTTGTCCTGAAGAGTGGGCTAGGGGAAGGTTCAGGCAGGACAGCTCACCGAGGATACTGCAGTAGCTTGCTCTTGAAAGAGAAACCAAGCTTTTACAGGGTCGAGGGTCCTCTTCAGTATCTCAGTTCAAGGAAGAGCCGATCTGGTGCTTTGTACTGCTGTGGCCGCTTTAGAGGAAGCGCATTGGTGTTACCTGAGACACATGCCTAGACTTGCTACTGGCCTGTGTTTAAAATGCAGGAAAGGAGCATTTACCTTTTAGCTGAGAGTTAAGGAAATAGCCTGACAGTTCATTCTGAGGCAGAGCTGTGAGGGTGGAATTTAGGGCCCCTTACAGAGATTGAATTCCACACAGGCAACAGGGGAGTGTTTAAATTCTGGTGTGTACAACAGACGCAGAACAGTGAAATTGCTATATGCATGTTGGGACAGAACCCTGAACTCAAGATATTACATAGTTCAGCATGTTCTTCCCAAAGAGGATGTTTTGGTTGGGTGCAGTCACACATCGCAGAGGCAGAGGCAGGTAGAGCTCTATGAGTTTAGAGGTCAGACTGATCTATAGAGCAAGTTCTAGACCAGCTAGGACCTGAGACCTCATGACCAATTGAAAAAAATTCTATTTTTTTTTGAAAATGATTATAGATTTTTCACAACTAGGAAGGCATATCTTAATATAAAATAAGCAGTTTCACTTAAATTGTAATTAAACAGCATGTTTGTGTATTGTAACATTTAGGGTGTTTACATTATAGGAAACATTCTCAAAACGCTAACATCTGAGGAACAAAATAGGTCCTAGTTGTCTTGGACCGTGGACATGCCCTGTCTTGCTTGTGCAGTGGGAAGGCTGTTTGTCAGGAGGTCTTCCATGCTGACCTTAAAGTTGAAGAATTCAGTCAGTTGAAGTCTGAGGGCCACTTGGAATGGGGCCATGATAACCCTGTGGGACAAGCGTGAGTTCTTAGACCGTTTTAGTCATGCATTTTTACTAGGAGCTTTGGCGCGCCCAGAGTCTGTGTGCTGGCGATTACTCTGGGCCAGATCAGCACTGCCCGTGGGACGGCACTGTTTCTGCAGCAGCTGTGTGCTGTTCCTGCTGTATGTACCCCACGTTAACACAATGGAAACTGTGCTGCAGAAGGGAGCAGGACAGATCGCTGGTGTGGATGGTGCAGTTTTTAGCAATGTCTCTGCACACTCTACTGTGGTATCCAGAGTTATCTGTGGCTTTGGTTGAAGCATTCAGTTGACTTGGTGGCCTTGTGTGTAGAGAATCTTGGTCAAACAGGGAATAGCTGGTTCTGAGTAGATGTCTGTGAAAAGGATGATCCCTGCTGCTTTGTGTTGTAAAATCTTGTTGGGGAGTTTTTGAGTACTGGCATTCGTATTCATGTTTTAAGTTGTGGGGCATTGATTCTGGAAGCTAACAGAACATGCAGTTTAGTGTTTAGTTGGTAGCAGACAGTGAGATTTTGAAAATGAAAATGTTTACATTTGTATATGAACTGCCAGTGAGATTCTTTCTGCCTGGGGGACCTGATGGAGTGTCAGCTGTGGCACGGGTGCTGCCCAGTGTTCTGGAGTGGGAGCTCACTCATCGAGTGCTGCCAGATCTCCCGTGGTGAGGAGACTGAGTTTCAGTGGTCCATGTCGCCTAGCCCTATGGCTACTGGAGATGGCGCTTCACTTGGGCCTATACAGAGCCTTCTTCATACAGTGTGATTGTTTTTGTAGCATCCACGAATGTGCCAGTGAACTAACTGTGTGCCCGTGGTTGGGAACCTGGGCTCATCCTCAGGGTTGCCACAGAGCAGGGAGAATACATGGCTTGAGTGTAGAGGGACCATAGATGGGCGTGCATGGCTATGCAGTCCCTCCTGGACAAGCAACTTTTAGACAGTGGTTGCGGGGAATGGAATGTATTGGAGGCCTTGTGGGAAGGGACAGGCATGTTCACGTATTGTTTTAGCAGTAGTGACTGAATCTGAAAGTTAAGAGGCAGAAAATGGGTCTTTGGTACCTCCTAGCCATAGAGATAGGAGATCTGCAGTGCCTGGAGCCCTGGGCAGGAGGTCTCTAGTGCCATTCTCTGGTGGTCTTGTACTGTTTGGGGCTGCCCATTAGCCTTGGCCTTGAAGAGGCCATAGGGACTGGATTGGACATTTTGGAAGCCTCAGTTAGGATAGATAAGCTGCTTGGACTCAGGTAAGAGGGGCAGCCCTGTGAAGGAGGAGGAGGCAGGAGGCAAACTGAAGTTCACAGTGTAAGTGAGCCCAATAGAGGTCACCCACCCCAGCCATGTGCCCTTCGGTCAGCCTAACATACCATCCAGTAACTTCTGTTTTCATGTTTATGTGGACCAGTTACGTCATGCATGGCTCTGCACTGCTCCTAATCCCATCTTTCCAGTGTCCCGAGTGCTTTGCAAATGATACTGACCTTCTAAAGCTGTTAATGACCCTAACCCAAGCGGGCAGGAAGAATTTTATCATACCCAACATGTCGGCGATTCAAGGTTCAGCATTTTCACTTCACTGGAAGTTTATCTCCAAGTACAGAGGTTTTGGTTCCTGTGGCATGAGTTTGCGCACTGCTTACCTCTTGGGTAAAGCTTTTCAACCAAAGACCTCTTAACAGGCTGTTTGTTGAGGCTGTTTCCACTGCTTGGGACGGAGTTGTCTCTAACAGACTCCACGAGCACACAGCCCAAAGCTGACTTGCCGGAGTGGCTGTTTCCAGTCTGGTGTTGCTGAGTGGAGGTCCCGAGGAGAACCTTTGTCGTAGAGCCTCTGTTCTGAGTTAATTAATCAAGTGACGCAGGGACATCCATAAGGCTTTTAAGTTGTGTAGCCTTTTATTTTCAGAGTGACTTTTGAATGTATTGTGACATAGGGTAAATGTTTTGTGGGAAATCTGTGGTTTGAATAAAATAGAAACCATACCTAGTGATAACATATGCGTGTTACTTTGGAATGTTGAAATTGATGCTCTGGGATTTTCTGTCATGTCCTGTAGTGAGAGTCTCAGAATCTTGTCCAGAAGGAACCCTTAGCAATTTATTTTAGCCCAGCAGTCCTAACCTTACACGATGGGCTTACTACTCTTCTGTTGCTTGAGCTTCTCGTGTGTGAAGACAGGAGGATACTTCTCCCTGGGGTTGAATTTATGATTAAGATATCGGGTCCATATTGATTTTATTGTATTGTATGAACAGTGTTTTGCCTCTATGTAAGTGTGCCAAGTGCCCTGTGCAACAGAGGCCAGGAGAGGGCATTTGATTTCTTGAAGCTGGAGTTGTAGAGAGTTGTTGGCTGCCACGTGGGTGCTGGGAACCGAACTTATGTCCTTTGCAGGAGCAGCAAGTGCTCTCAGCCACTGAGCCAGCTCTTCAGCTCCCATGGTGATAATTTGTAAGTACCTTCCCGAAGAGGTTGTAATAATTTGGGGGGGTCTTTTATTTTTAAGGATATGAGGGTAGAGTGGGGGAACTCACTAGTCTGTGTATTCTAAAAGAGTGAGGATCATCCTGTCTCCATTAGAGTCTTCCCCAGCCACTCACCGCTCCCAAAGTTCAGCTCTGGCTTAGAAAGCCCCTGTTAGACGGTTCAGTAATTGTTTCCTTCTCTTTGTCACTTTGTGGTGCAGCATAAATTGCTGTGGAGCCTTTAAGGCTCCCTTAGTTCTGTGACCGTCTCACCTTCTTCGAGGTAAGTGAATATCGGTGCCGAGGCTGTCCTGAGCTCGGCGAGGCTGTCCTGAGCTCGGCGAGGCTGTCCTGAGCTCGGCGAGGTCTTTGATGTTGCTGTGTGCTAAATGCTCTTTCACTGTTTTTTTTCAGAAAGTAACTTGTGCGCCGGGCTTAGGACACCAGGCCCGAAATCTTTTGTTAGGGAAACACACAGTTTCCTGGCGGCCCCGGGCTGCACACTGCTCAGCGGATCATTGTGTGTGATGCTGTTTCCTTAATTGAATTAGTATTTTGGTGGACTTCACATTTATATAAGTTTTATAATAGATTTTATAATCTTCAGTTTTCAAAATCACTTTATTTATAATTTTTTCAGGAGATAAATCTCCCCCTAAACTTGAACCATCAGATGCATTACCTCTTCCTTCAAACTCGGAGACTAATTCAGAACCACCAACCCTCAAACCAGTAGAACTCAACCCCGAGCAGAGTAAACTATTCAAAAGAGTCACATTTGATAATGAATCACATAGCACTTGCACTCAGAGCGCACTGGTAAGCGGACACCCTCCAGAGCCCACCCTCGCCAGTAGTGGCGATGTGCCGGCGGCGGCGGCGGCCTCCGCAGTGGCGGAGCCATCAAGCGATGTAAACAGACGCACTTCTGTTCTCTTCTGCAAATCGAAAAGTGTAAGCCCCCCAAAGTCTGCCAAGAACACTGAAACCCAGCCAACTTCTCCTCAGCTAGGGACCAAAACCTTTTTGTCTGTAGTCCTTCCGAGGTTGGAGACTCTACTGCAGCCAAGGAAAAGGTCGAGGAGCACATGTGGAGACTCCGAAGTGGAGGAGGAGTCCCCGGGAAAGCGCCTGGACACAGGTAAATGTCAGGGCAGCTCTCTCCCCGATTTCTTACATAAAACCACGATGCCTCTCTGGCAGCCCAGCAGCTGGCCCCGCCCCTCCTTTGTTCCTTTTCTTCTTTCTGTGATTGATCACACATTGACTTTGAATGTGGTTTGATTGAGTGCCTTGACTAGTGTGTGTGTGTGTGTGTGTGTGTGTATGTGTGTGTGTATGTGTGTGTGTGTGTGTGTGTGTAAACTGGGACGTAGGAATGGCCACACCTGGCACTAGGTGCCTAGGGGTGTGGGGTCTCCTAAGAGCAGTCCCCACAAACTCAGAGCCAACATTATGAACCAGAGCCTTCCTTTACTGAAAATGTTCTGTCATCTCATTACTTTTAACACTCCATACTTGACTTAAGGAGTATTGTATTGTTCCCTCGATGTTTTTGTATCTTATTTTAGTGCATGTGCACTTGACTGGTAAGTACTTGTCAAGGAACATGCACTGTTAATACCTGGTAAAATCATACTCAAAACGTTTCTCCTTTACTGGTAAGCTTTTTCCTTTCTAATGGAGGTAGTTTCTTCCTTCCTTCCTTCCTTCCTTCCTTCCTTCCTTCCTTCCTTCCTTTCTTTCTTTCTTTCTTTCTTTCTTTCTTTCTTTCTTTCTTTCTTTCTCAATGCTAAATTTGCCAAGTAGTGTTGGCTCATGCCTTTAATTCTAGCACTCGGGGCACAGGCAGGCAGAGTTTTATGAGTCTGAGGCCAGCCTGGTCTAAAGAGAGAGTTCTAGGAGATCCAGGGCTACACAGAAAAACCCTATTTTAACAAAACAAACAAAAAAGCTAAATGAGTTTGGTTGGGTGCTACAGTGTGCATACATGTGGGGTGGGGCTGGGGAATAAATCTTTAGAGAACGGGAAGTTGATTGTCTGCTTTCACTCTGGGGTTGAACTGGGGCCATCGGCTTGGTGACTCATGAATTCCCACTGAGCCATCACCTAGGCCTGCGATAAACCCGAGAAGCTTTATTTTCTAAGATGTTGCCCATGCTCCTGCACCTGTAGCACCTCCATGGAAATTCCCTGGGCTGTGCCCGATGAGCGGGCTTGGCTTTCTCACAGCCTCCTCCTGTCTCATCCCTGGAGTAAACCCAGTGGGAAGGGGTGCTTGTGTTCTTAGACGATGATTGCCAGCATCAGGTGGGATGTGCAACGTCTGCTTCCTGTGTGAGGCAGGTTTGCACTTTTGTTTTTGGTCCTCGATACCTAGATTTGTGTCTTAGTTACATTTCTGTTGCTGTGAAGCGACACCACGACAAAGGCGGCTTATAAGAGGAGTGATTAACTTCGTGGCTCATGGTTCTTGAGGGTTAAGTCCATCCCCATGGTGGCTGGCAGGGCAGGGAGCTCGGCAGCCCTGCTGCAGGAGAGTTAGCCAGCGCCTGCGTCCGTCTGACCCATAAGATACCATTTTGGGATGGTAGAGGGAGGAGAGAGATCACACGGGCAGGAGAGAATGCTAACTGGAAATGGCTTGGGTTTTGAAACTTTAAAACTGGTGACACCTCCTCCAATAAGGTCATATCTCCTAATCTTTCCCAAACAGTTACACTAACTGGGGACAAACATTCAGATATATGATCCTCTGGGGGACGGTTTCATTCAAAGCACCACATTCCATTCCTTGGTCCCCTGTAGGCTTGTGGCTATATTACAATGCAAAGTGTATCTAGTCCAACTTCAGAAGTCCCCGTTGTCTCATAATTTCACCGGTTTGGAAGTTCAAAGTCTTCTGAGACTCCTAATTTTAACCCCTTGTAAAAGCAAAAACAAAAAACAAGTCATATACTTCCAACATTCAGTGGCACAGGAAATACATTAACATTCCAAAAGGAAGGAAAGGAGCTTAGTGAGGAAATCCTAGTCCACAGCAAGGCTTTAACCCAGCAGGGCAAGCTCCCAATCCTATAGCTTTATGTCCAATGTCAGTCCTGTCAGAGGACTGAGACGGCTCTCCCTTCCAGCTTTGCTGACTGAAAAACATCTCTGTGATAAGCTCGCGCCATGCTTTGTTTGTAGCCCTGACTTTGGCAACTTCAGCATCTTGACATCTCCCACACAATTGAGACTTTGCTCTGACAGCCTCTCACAGCTGCCTTTTGAACTTCTCCATGCAGGCATTGACCTGCCCTGAACCTGGTTTCAGTGACTTTCCTTAACAGGAGGAAGATTCCACAACTCCGTTATTCCTATATCCTTCAAGACTCTAAAGTCAGAACCTCCAGGCTGAAGAACAATGTTTGGCTGCCAGCTTGGGAAGGAACTTGGCCCTGCTTGAGTTACATTGGCAGCTCTGATTTGTTGTTGCTTTTTAGGAACAGATCATTCCTGAGCCCTTTTTCTCAGGAGAGTTAGCTGAGTAGAGTCTCATCCTAAGGACACCACTCCCTTTATTCCATTTCTCCTTATCTCTGTCAGCACAATTGGCTCCAGCATTCAAATTTGTGGTGTTTCTTTTCTCCTTAAACTCTGTATTTGTGTCTTCCTTTTTCCCACTTGTTCTTTTTCATTGTAGATACACAATTGTAGAGTGATTACTAATAACTATATAACAGAATTTATTAGGTTAACCCCTTCCCTCAGTTCTGATTTAGTTTCAGGCTGATTTTTGCTGTTGTTTTTCCAAGACAGGGTTTCTCTCTGTAATACTGGCTGTCCTGGGTCTATAGACCAGGCTGACCTGGAACTTGGAGATCTGCCTGCCTCTGCCTCCCAAGAGCTGGAATTAAAGGCGTGCGCCACCACCTCCTGGCATCTCTGGCTGATTCTTTGGTTAAGGACAAAAGCATCCACGTTCTTTGCAAAAAAATATCCAAGAATGGTCTTTAACCCAGTTGCTAATGTTGTTTCCCTCTGAAACCTCTTGAACTGGGCCTCCCTAGTCCACACGGCTTTCAGGATTGTCTTCCAAGCCTTCTATTAGGATGGCTTATTAGCCCCACTTACAGTGTTCAACTGCCTTTCTAGTCCAGAGTCCCAAAGTCTTCCAAAAAGCACCATGGTCAGGCCCGTCACCCCATACTCCTCCCTGGTACCAGCTTCTGTCTTGATTACCTTTCTGTTGCTGTGAGGAGTGACTCTTAAAAGCAAGCATTTCATTCATGGCTCCTGGTTCCATAGAGTCAGAGGCCATCACCATCATGGTGCTGGAGACTCAACTGAGAGCTTGTGTCTGATCCACAAGCGTGAGTCAGAAAAAGGGAATGCTAGCCTAGTGGCCTGGGCTTTGGAACCTGAAAACCCATCCCCAGCAAAATAATTCCTGCAACAAAGGCCATACCTCTAAATGTTTCCAAACGTTCCACCAACTGGGACCAAGCATTTAAACATGATCGGATGGGGACTCTCACTCAGATTACAACAGTAAAGGAAAATTGCATTCCCAGCCAGGCACTCTGGTGTTGGCTGTTCTCACTGCATGTCAGCAGTGAGCAACACATAGGTCTTGCTGATGAGGGAGTTCTGTTTCCTGGAACCTTGTCAGGTGGTACAGTCAGAGAGTTGGGAGGGCAAGGCTGGCCTGGTAGTGACAGTGGGCTATTGACACCTCTTCACCTTTCTTTCTCCATCGGTTTGAGTTACCTGGCCTGAAGCACTGCACCCTGAAGAGCATTTCTTGTCAAAGTCAATAAATTGTGGTGGTGGTGTTGCTTGTTTTGTTTTGGTTTTTTGTTACCAAAAAAATGTCTTCAAATCTTACTACTTTTGTGTGTGTGTGTGAGAGTGAGTGAGTATGTGAGAGAGATAGTGACACTACAGAGCATGAAAACACACATACCTTTCTCTCTCTGTTTCTCTATTGACTCTAGCACCTCGTGGCAAGTTGTTGTGTACTATGGAGCCCCTTTTAATTTGTGTGTGTGTGTGTGTGTGTGTGTGTGTGTGTGTGTGTGTGTGTGTGTTGGTGTTTGCATGCATGCCACAATGTGTTGGGGGGGGGTGTCAAAAGATTGGGTCCCATCATGCATTAGACTTGTGCAGCAAGTACCTGACGCAGCTTGGTGACCTTTTCAAAACAATTTGAGACAAGCTGGTCTTGAACCTTTCCTATAACAAAGGCCTTAACTCATTAGCCTCTTACTTCAGCTTCTGAAGTAGCTGAAATCCCATACCTGTACTGGTAGGCCGAGCTAATTTCATTTTTATTTTGCACTCAGTAATTGTATAGAAATTTCTCTCAATGCCCTCTTGTTTTGATGAGTTGATAATAGCACTTTAAATCTAATAACACTTGGTTTTGATGAAGCAATTTTAATATGCCATAGGAAGTAGATTGAAACTGAAGTAGTTCAATTCTTGTTGGGAGTTTCTCAAACTATATAGCTTTAGCTTTTCTTAGCCATATTTAGTGAAAGACTCTGGTATCTTTTTGAGCTTTGTCACTGAACTGGTCCTGATATGCTGTGCTCTGCTGCTAGGAGATGGCTCAGTGAGTGTCTCAGTCCCAGGTGACTTGCTTGCACAGGGTGGCTTCTCACCTCCTCAGGGTTCATATCTGTCAGCAGCAGAAAGTGTATTGACCCTGTAAGACCCTGTAGAAAACACCTTCACCATGTGGCTGCTGTCCAGAGCTCCTGCTGGGTACCTGGCAGCTTCTGCCCGGGAGCCTAGTTAGCCACGTGGGCTCTGCTGGACCACGTGTCACCTGTGGGCTACTGATCATGAGTTCATATGTGTTTGCACATCTCAGTTCTTTTCTGGGTTCTCAGTGATAACGGTGAGTCCCAAGGAGTCTTAACTTGAGTATGTGTGACCCCAGTGCCTTTGATCCTGACTGAAATGGAGATTTCTGCTTTCTTATTCCAGAATGGCAGTAGATTTCAGTGGATGCATGATGAATTCCTAATCGCACTCCTGAGCAGCCGGGAGGGAGCCTTGTTAGCACTAAGATCTGACCCTCAGGAGCAGGAGGCGTCCACTGCTGCATCTGCCTGGCCATGGTGGGCCAGGCCTGGGCTGAATGGGCCCGTCCTACATCGGTGCTGGCTGTGCCTCCACTTGAACCTTCTGGTGCTCTCTGCGCACCTGGATTTCTTGTTTCAAGTTGCAGTTCTTCGCTGTTTGAGGACTTGGAGTATTCAGAACCTTCTGATCTTTTCCAGGTTCATCTGGCACTGAACTTTTAGGGGAATTCTCTGGTGCTCTCCAGTGCACTGCAAGATTCCAAGTTAGATTAAGTATGGACTTACTTATTCTAAAACTGCCCACCCGCAGGCCCCGGCTTGCTCGTGCCTGCGGGACAGGAGGCCGTGTGGGCAGTGCAGAAGTGCAGAGCGTGGTGTGACTTCTTCTCGGTTTCCATGTTTTCTGGAGCTGACTCTGTTTTGTAGATTTTTTACTCTGTTTGTTTTCCCATCAATGGAGCAGCAGGCCAGGACCTGTGTCAGCTTTTATACTCTGTGGTGTGGAGATTCTCAATGAAATGTGTGGTGTGGGGGTGGTGAGCAAGTGACATGTCTTCCATGGCCATAGACTGGAGGGAGGAGATGATTCCTGCCCTTGCAGTCAGACTAAATGGCTTCTCACTGTTCCAGGTTCTCAGTTAACCACTAATGTGCCTGGGTAGCTCACTCTTTGGATCCTAATCCTTTTCTCTTAACCTCGACTGGACTGGAGTTCTGCTCAGTGGCCTCTTGGAATGCAAAGCCTCCGCTGCCTCCTTACCTTGCTCCTAGTTCTTGAGGATCACACTGGAGTCATCTGCTGAGCCATCCTCTAAACAGACACTCAGACACCTACCCTTGGAGGAGCTCTGTCCTGGGCCAGCGGACCCCTCTCTAAGCCCAGCGGTTGAGAGGAGCCTGGTGCCTGAGCAGATGTCTCTCATGCCTCAGTCTCCCTGGTGCTATAGCAGAACCCGCTGTGGCTTGGACAACACAATTCAACCGTTTGAGCCTCATCCTGAGCGCGTCCAGAACTGACCTGTCTAGGTGTCTGAAGGGACTGAACATACATGCTGTCCTAATGGGCCTAAATAGAGCGCCTTACTTGGTTGTTAGCATCTTTTATTTCTTTGTTCTCTATCTGATTTCCCTCCTTCTCTCTCTATCAGTGTTTCTTGGATTATTAAGCATTGCTAGTCTAGTTGGAACCTGTGCAAATACCTGCTGAGCCAACTGAGAAGTCCTGTTGCAGTGGCCCTTAGGGGAGGGCATTTTGGCGTGGCCTCTGGCCTGTTTCAGCCATGTGCAGCTGTGTCTTCATAGACTGTACTTACAAAAAGCAGAGTGGTGGGTGGGGTGGTATTGTTCACTGTGCTTTTATTGAAAGGTGGAAAGATGCACCCAATGTAAAGTTCTTTTGGAGACAAAAAAGTAAAGTGTCATCAGAAGACAATAGATGCTTTTGCAACCACCCTTAAATGGTTGCATTCCTGGCCTAGGGCACAGTGTTCAGCCTGGGACACAAGCTTGTTGATGTGCAATAGGTGAGAACAAGCTGGAGCTTTGGGCCACATGCTCCTGTGCTGTTTCAGATGAGTCAGTAGGCCCTGGCGAGGTATCTCTGGTGGTGGGTGTATCAGCAAGGATGCAGTTAGAGACGACAGTCTCAGGCATATCTCCTAGGCCATGTGGGTTCTGTAGCGGGTGGAAAGTCTGGTCAGTGTGGCGTATCAGGCCCGGGTATCCTCACTTGCTGCACCCCGTGAGCTCGGTAGAAAGGATCACGTCCCTACTTCCCCACCTTATGCTTCTCACTTCTCCCTGGCCTGTGGGTGAGAGCTGGAGACCTGAGCACCTCAGGGGACCCTTTATTGGCCACTCTGTGGACCCCAGTTGTGCCGTAGAAGACCTGGGCCAAGGGGGAGCTTTTAGGGAGGCTGTGGTAGTTAAAAGGCTGGCGCTGGGCCTACCTTGGGACACAGTTGCAGTGGTACTTTTGTGGGTTCCTTTGGGCCTGAGTAAGGTGTTTGAACTCTGCCTTAGTCTTTGGAGACCTCAGGACCCTCTGCAACATACTTGGGGTCTCTGGCTTTGTGTAGGAGCCATCTCACCGTTTCGTTTTGGTTGTCAAAAGCAGCAGGCATGTGTGTGAGCTTCATGTGTGTGAGCTTCAGTGTTGGGAGGGCACTTTGCTCTCCTTCTTGCAGCTAATTGGGAGAGTCATTGCAGGAAGTGCGTCACAGAGATCGAGGCAGAGACATAAAGCTCTTTACCTGGCTTTGTGACAGTGACTGCAAGAGCTTTTCAAGCTTGTGTCTCTGGCCCATGTCGCCTGTCAGGGCCTGTCCAGGGCCCTGGAAGCCCACAAAGATCTGATTGGGCCATGCAAGCGCAGTAGTCCTGTTAGGGCTATAACACCCTCTGAAAAAAGCAGGCCTGGAGAATTGCTTTGCTCAGCTGGCCCCAGGGGTCTTTCCTGGAAGCTTCTCAGGTTTCATAGTGGCTCTGCCAGCTTTTCAGGGTGTTAGGTGTTTTTATGTAATGTGTGAAAACTTTCTGTAAACTTAGGAGCCCAGATGCAGTGTGCCCTAGTAATTAAACACTTGGGAAAATGAGAGAGACATTTAATCATATTTTTTCTCTTCTCAAAGTTAGAAACTTTCTCTTAGTTTTGCCAAGCGTCCTCCCTCCCCCCACCCCTGCCCCATGGGTGGCTGTTTAGGCCCTGACAAGGCGTCTTGCTACGGGTAAGGCTGTTGCTGCCCTTGTTGGGAAAACCCCGCGCGAGCGCACGAGAGAGAGAGAGAGAGAGAGAGAGAGAGAGAGAGAGAGAGAGAGAGAGAGAGAGAGAGAGAGAGAGAGAGAAGAGAGAGAGAGAGAGTGAGAGTGAGTGAGAGTGAGTGAGAGTGTGTACACGTACGTACTGTACTGGGTCCTTTCCTCTGTGCTAACAGAGATGCCAGTGATGGGGACCTGCTTGTTCAAGACCTTTGGACTCTGCAGACCCGCCTCAGGTGCCTGCTCTGCCTAGCCATGGCAGATGACTTGACTCTGGGTTTGTAGTCTTCTAAGATCTTGGGTCCTGGAGTAAGGGCTCTGCCTTTTGTCTGTCCATCCAGGTGACAGGGCCTTCTCTGTGTTGACTTTGCTGACCCAAGTCATCAGGTGTCCATGTCTGCGTTGCGTGTCTTCCCCCCTCCCCCAACCCCCCCAAGGAAGCACCATGCTCTCCTGCCTCCTAAGAATTTGTGAGGCTCTTTAGGAGAGGGGTATAGTTTCTTCCCTGTCTTGTGTCTTCTGCTTTGCCAGTGAGCAAACAAGCTTCTGAGAAGCACAGCAGGTTTTCACAGGTGTGGTGTGGGGAAATGCAATGGAGGCCTTGTGATCTAGACAGTCACCTTATACTTATACTTCTGAGAAAATGGTTTTCAAAATTAAGTTTACATGTTTTACTTTGGAAAATTGTTTTTACATTTTTACGGCTATATGGGGAAGATGGGCATATGTGAACAAAAAAAGTATTGTCTGTCTGTCTACTGTTCCTGTCCCCTTCCCGTTCTTAAGCTGGTGCAGCCAGAAGGAGCCAGGCAAGCACACAGCCTGGGGTCGTGATCCTTCTGATTCAGGGAGGTCTGCAAGGACCGTGGGTGGATGTGCCTTTCCTACTTACTGACTTATATTCAGGGTCAAACTTGCTTGCGAGGAATGTGGTGGTCGCCTTGACTCAGATTTGTCTTTATTAAAATACTTTACAAATATCCAGATGATGTGGTTGCGTTTGTGCGGACATTGTCCCTGATGTGTACCTCATGTGTACCTCTTGGGTACCTGATGTGTGCCTCGTGTGTACCTGGTGTGTGCCTGGTGTGCACCTCATGTGTACCTTATGTGTACCTGTTGTGTTCCTCATGTGCACCTGTTGTGTGCCTCATGTGTGCCTGTTGTGTACCTGATATGTACCTCATGTGTACCTGTTGTGTACCTGATGTGTGCCTTGTGTGTACCTCATGTGTACCTGTTGTGTACCTCATGTGTACCTTGGCAGCATGGCTCAGCTTCCAGCCAAGTTCTATATTTCGGTGCTTGGGGACCTGACATTGCTCAGATGAATTGGGCCCACACTTGCTAGTTTAAAGTGTTTTGTCCTTATTTTTAAAAAGTTCTTGTTGACATTGATTTTTTTTTTTTTTGCTGGTGGTCAGACCCAGGGCCTTGCATGCCTGCTACGCAGGTGCTCCCCACTGGGCTGTACTGCCCTGTTTTGACTTCTCTTCTCTTCTCTTCTCTTGTCTTGTCTCTGCCTCATCTTTTCTTTCTCTCTCTTCCTTTTTTGTTTGTTCTTGGTTTTGTTTTGTTTTTTTTTTTAAGATTTATTTATTTATTATATGTAAGTACACTGAAGCTGTTTCCAGAAGAGGGCGTCAGATCTCATTACAGATGGTTGTGAGCCACCATGTGGTTGCTGGGATTTGAACTTAGGACCTTTGGAAGAGCAGTCGGTGCTCTTAACCACTAAGCCATCTCTCCAGCCCCTTGGTTTTGTTTTTAATGCCTAGTTTTCTACACTAGTCCCTGGTGTTCTCTATGATCAGTGTGTTTTTGTGTGGAGTATTGTAGTGGTCCACCACTCTAGGGCACTGGAGGGCTCTTGTCTAGTGACAGTCTAGTTTTGTTGTAAGCTCACAGACCTTACAACATGTGATATGTTAACTTGGGAAATGGTGACAGCTTCCTTCTGCTTGGCACTCGTGGGACTTGTGCCGCATGTGCAGAGCTGCTCTGACATCTTGCTGTGTTTGTGGGGCCGGTGATGTAGCTCGGGTGGTAGAGTGCTTACCTAGCACAAACCTCTGGACTTGAACCCAGCACCACACAAACCAGAGATGGAGGCAAGAAGATCGGAAATTCAAGAGCGACCTGGGCTCGATGAGACCCTGTCTTACAAAAGCAGAGTTGCTTGGAAAACCGTTCAGTTTTAAGGAAGAGAGAGACGTAGGGTGAGTCGGGTTAGAGCTACTGCTCTGGTGTGTTGTGACCGCGCATCTGTCTGCCTCTCGCGTTCCAGGTCTCACCAATGGCTTTGGGGGTACTAGGAGCGAGCAGGAGCCAGGTGGCGGCCCAGGGAGGAAAGCTGCGCCCCGACGGCGCTGTGCGTCAGAATCCAGTATTTGTTCCAGCAACAGCCCGCTCTGTGACTCAAGGTAGGCCCTGTCTTCTGGAGCAGGGGGTTTGACTTTCTTCTGAAAGACGGCCCTGGGGTTAGTTCATGTGTGTGCTCTGCCATTCAGGGATGGTTTCTCATGGAATAAATTTATCTGCGTAGTAGGTGTCTTAAGGTTTCTATTCCTGGACAAAACATTACGACCAAGAAGCAAGTTAGGGAGGAAAGGGTTTACTCAGCTTACACTTCCCACATTGTTGTTGATCACCAAAGGAAGTCAGGACTGGATCTCAAGCAGGTCAGGAAGCAGGAGCTGATGCGGAGGCCATGGAGGGATGTTCCTTACTGGCTTGCTTCCCCTGGCTTGCTCAGCCTGCTGTCTTAGAGAACCCAAGAATACCAGCCCAGGGATGGCACCACCCACAATGGGCCCTCCCACCCTTGATCACTAATTGAGAAAATGCCCCACAGCTGGATCTCATGGAGGCATTTCTTTCCTCAACTCAAGCTCCTTCCTCTGTGATAACTCCAGCCTGTGTCAAGTTGACACACAAAACCAGCCAGTACAGTAGGATTTAACTGAAAGTCAGAAGTTAAAGTTAGTATATAATTAAGCTTGCACTTTATACCTCCCACTTACCAAATTTTTTCTCTTACTAAGATTGTGGTGTGCAGTGCCCTGCTTATCTGTACTGTAGTGGCCACTCTGTCAAGTGGGTAAGGGTGACCCAAGTGGCCTCCTGCGACAGGCTTACTTTTCTTTGGTCTCCCCCCCACATTGCCCCTTGGCAGCCTGGCGCCTGGTATGGGATGAAGCCACAGGCAGGGGACTCTAAACCGTGATCTCAGTTTGACTGTCTCTGCTCTTCTCCCGAAGCTTTAGTACACCCAAGTGTGGGCGAGGGAAGCCTGCCCTTGTGCGAAGGCACACACTAGAAGACCGCAGTGAGCTGATATCTTGTATTGAAAATGGAAACTACGCTAAGGCTGCCAGGATTGCAGCTGGTAAGTTGAGATACAGACACTGGATGGAAAGGCAAGGTCTGGTTTTGGCTTGGGGCTGTGAGTCAAGCCCCCACATTTGAGGACGCTTAACTCGCCAGCGGGAGGATCGCTGTTGGGGGGGGGTCTCACGTCCTGAGCTGCATCGTACTTGACTCTGAGTAGTTCCTGATCGTACTTGACTCTGAGTAGTTCCTGATCGTCAGATTTGTTCAGGACAAGATCTGCCGAGGACATCTGCTTTTTAACTGAATGTGTCACAGCAGGGTGATCATTCCTAGCTTCAGGCCACAGTGCAAGGGAGGGGTGCCTGCTGGGCTGATGCTGATAAGATTTCCCTGTCAGTGGACCAGGCCAGCTCCAGGGATAGTAACACTTGCTATTTGATTGAGATTGAGAAGGGCCGGAGACTCCAGGGAATCTCCTGTGGCCATAAAGCTGCAGTGCAGTGTGATAGAAGTGCCGGAGGAGGCCCTGAGTTAGAGAGAAGCTAATAGATTCTGCTGCTGTGAGGTGGGACCCCACTTACCCAGTGAGGGCCTGTCCACAGTGGACTGACTCTTGAGGTGTGTCCCGGGCTGCTAGACACACTCGGCGAGGCTCAGGAGAGCGAAGTGGCAGCAGTTTGGAGCAAGCCAGGGCTTGAGTTTGACTGTTTGGTTATGTAATGGGCATCTGGTACGTCCTGAGGATCCCATCTTTAGAATAGAGGTTCACGTATGGTGAGGTGTAGGGGACCCGAAGTTGTAGGCTTTAGAACTGGGCATGGTGGGAAGCAGGGAGGCCTTTGACAGGCTTCCACTGGAGGAACAGTGAGGTAATCTGCTTCTCCCAGACTGAAGTGGTGCTATAGAACTATAGCTGCTCCAGCAGCTGGGAAGCCGGGGCCTGAGAGGAGTGGAGCTTTCTCCAGTCACTGGCTTAGTGTCTGTGCTGGGTGTGTGCTGGGCTCTCCTGCTTGGTCTGACGCTGGCGTTCCCTCTTTCCTAGAGGTGGGACAGAACAGCATGTGGATTTCCACGGATGCTGCTGCCTCCGTCCTGGAGCCCCTGAAGGTGGTGTGGGCCAAGTGCAGCGGCTATCCCTCATACCCAGCACTGGTGAGTCTGGAGGCAGTGAGTAGGGTGCTCTGGTGGGACCTGGGGAGGGGCCCAGCCCATGCTCTGTACCTTGCAGTTCGTGTGCTGCCACAGGCTTTGTCTGTCATAGCTGTGGAGGCAGGTATGTGTATGTCTGTGAGCTTCTAAGGCATGTGGCTCTGGGTTTGAGAGTACTCTGAGTCACTGGAGCATGTCCTTGGCAGATTATTGATCCCAAGATGCCACGAGTGCCTGGCCACCACAATGGTGTCACCATCCCCGCCCCGCCCCTGGATGTGCTGAAGATCGGTGAACACATGCAGACCAAGTCTGAGGAGAAGCTGTTCCTTGTTTTGTTTTTCGATAATAAGAGAAGCTGGTGAGTGGTGTCTGGACCTCTGCGGCAGGCAGAGCTGGGTTCTGTTCGTCCTGGGGCTTAGCCTGACCCCGCTGAGTAGGAGGCTCTCCAAGTGGTTTATTTCCTGGTCCTTGTCTGCTGCTGCCTAATGACACCTGGGGATCGTGGCGTGCTGGTCACTTCTAACGGTCATATCACTTCCTAGACTGACCCCTGAGTGGCTCAGGCTGTCTTCAGTTCTTGCTCCAGACTCTTTTGCAGTGAGCTTTCTGATCCCTCTGCTCTGCTGGGGCGAGAGCTCCACCCCTTTCCACCCGGTCCGTCTTCCTGTCCATCTTCCTCCCAGAGCTACTGGAACTCCTCTTATGCCATGGTTCAGATCCTAATACTCCCTGAGGGTGTTATCTGATGACATCTTGACCATATTTAGTTGAATCCAGCCTCTTCCTATGTAGACCATTGTAACTGGGTCATTTCAGCTGACCATGCTCAGGACTAAGAGTTGCTTCAATACTGTCCGTGGAGTGGCCACTCTTGGGGCACTGCCAGTTCCCCTGCGGGTCTTCTTTTCTCTCTGCCGACTCTGGCTCCTGGCAGTTGGTGTTCATCACTGAGGTTACACTGGCCTTACCCACCTATGGTTCTGTTTGTAGTCTTCTCACCCGTCCTGGGATGCCTCCTTACGCTGCTCCAGCGTTCACTGACCTATATTATGTGCACACACACATTCTAGTTTGTCCCTTGTGTGTATGTGTATATACCTGGGCTCACCTAGTGGGTCACACACTTGTGTTATCTTGGGCCTGTTGTGTGCGCACAGCTCTATGTTCCAGGTTTATCTCCATAGCCACTTGCATAGGTTTGAGAAAGAGGGTCGTATTACGGTTTTCATGCCTTACCTGAGTCCAGAGAGCGCTGGCTCTGTGGATCCCCTGTGCACCCGGCCATCCCGCATGAGGCCCAGCATGTGGGGAGCTCGGTTGGTACCACCAGGTTCCTTCCTGTGCACATGGGCTGATGGTTAGTGGACCATACTGAGTATGTATGGGCTGGTGGTTCTTATGCTCTGTCTTCTCTTTAAAAGGCAGTGGCTTCCCAAGTCCAAGATGGTTCCTCTTGGTGTCGACGAGACCATCGACAAGCTGAAAATGATGGAAGGGAGGAACTCTAGCATCCGGAAGGCTGTGCGGATTGCATTTGATCGAGCCATGAATCATCTGAGCCGGGTCCATGGGGAGCCAGCCAGTGACCTCAGTGACATTGACTGAGGTGGCTGCCAGCAAAAGGCAGTGGCCAAAGCCGCAGCCCGCGGGAGCTCTTGTCCATAGTGTTGATAAGCTGTACATGTTTGTATATTGTTCAGACTTAACTTATTCTGATTTTCTAGGCGTAGTTCTTTAATTCTTTTCCCCCCGGGGAGGGGAGGTTTCACTTCCAAATTTTCTATGAAACCATCTGGTCTTGGCTTTGCAAGTGAGGAGGGTCTGTTGCGAGCAGTGTGGTGTGGGGTCCCACTGCAGGTGCCGAGGGCCGAGGCCTCACTTATTCTAATCTGTAGGGTTTTTTTTTTTTAAAGACTTTTGAATGTTTAATAATTTTGTAGATCATGCTCTTTACACAGAGTACCGCTTATTTAATAAGACGGGATGTAAATTTACAATGACAAATGTGTATTTTAAGAAAGAAAATGACATTATTTTGAATGGTACTTTGTGCAAAGAGGGAATAAATTTATGCTGTGTGCATCACTTGCAAATCACCAAAAAAAAGTCCCGCCAGCTGCTGCCGGGCAGGGCCCGTTCTCGCCGCCGACCTGACTGCCCTGAGCCTCCTGCTCCTCCCTGGCTCCTGCAGGGCCTCCCAGCGGGTTATTTATTGTAGAAAGTGTACTCATTTGCTTTATAATGAAAAATAAATTTGCAAAGGTATATTGATATGCATTTTTATACAGGCACATAAAATTCACCTTGGTGTGGGAGCAGAATGTGTTGCGAGGTTATCTACATGACTGGCCTGTGTGAACTTTGATTTTGTAACTTGTAATCTTTTGTTTACAATGAGGAGCTTTCTGTAACTTGTTTTAATTTAGAACACTTTGGTAGCAATAGACCTTTGGATACATTTTTGTATGGTACATGTGATGTATATAGAATTAGTACTTTATTTTTATTTCTAAGAGGTAAAGCATTATGTTAGGGGAAAAGGCAGGGTGGGTTTCCAAATTTGCATTTTTATATTAAAAATAAAGTGAAGATTTGGACAGTGTGGCCCTCTCATTCCTGCATCACTAGGAGGCTGGGTGAGCTGTAGCCTGAGGGACATGGGAGCACTGGGGCCTTGAGTGGGGGTGTGACCAGGTGTGACACACTTGATCTAACAGCTGACCTGGGATGGCATTATTTATTATTTTGCCTAATCATATTTTTATTTTAAAGCTAAATAGTTACTAAAAATTTTAAATGTTCTTTTAAGTCTACATGTTTGTAATATCTCCATAGAAACTTGAAAATAAAAAGTCTTCCTTTGGTAGTTTTTGTCCCGTGTTTGGCAGATGCTCATGTACCCAGCATCCCTTTCCAGCTCCGAGGAAGCCTGAGGTGGACCGAGGCAGTGGCACGGTGTGCCGGAGGTCTGTGCGCGTGCACGGTTTGCCGGAGGTGCGCGCACACTGCTGACTTTCGCCCTGCTGTCCGGCCACTGCTTCCCACCCGGCCTCCTGCTGCTGATTCTGGTTGGAGTTGTGGTTGATTTGCCCTGGGACGGCCCATGGGGTGGAGCTGGTACCTGTGTGGGGCTATGGGTGTGAGCTGCTACAGGAGTGGCTTGGTGTGTCCTGAGACTGGCAGGGATGCAGGCAGCTAACACGGGGTTGAAGCCCGTTGACACCCCTGCTTCCTGGGAAGCCAGGGCTGGGTATCCCCACCTGAGAGATTGATTGTCTGAAATCTTCCAGAACTAGCCGGGCATTTCTCAGTGTTCATTCCTGTCTCTCCAACGCCCCCCACCCCGATCCAAATCCCATCCTGTACCCACTGTGGTGTAGGGCCACTTACCCCATCTGTCCAGAGCGTCCCCGACGATTTAGAAGGTATGGCTCAACCTCAACCATGGAGGCGGGAGTGTGAGCACCTCCTGGCCGCGTAGCAAGTCTCCGTGCTCAGTGTCTGGCTTGGTCAGAGAGTGTGACCTCAGCCTAGCGTGTTGCCTTGGCTGGGCCATCATGGACCCAGCTGTGTGGTGCTGGAAGTGTGTCTTGTGTCTCAGGAGGCCCTCACAGCCTCAGTCCTGGTACTGCCACTTAAGCTGCTGGGTTTTGGTTTTAGGTTTTTTTTTTTTTTTAAGTTTTCAAATTAAAATTTTTTGAAGAAACCTTGAATTCCATATGTATATACAAAGAACTGTGACCATACTCACCTCCAGCTCCCTTTTCTAGCTCTTGCTGTGTCCCCCAGACATGCTCGTGTCCTTCTCCCACCTTGCTGTCATTTTTCCTTACTAGCCCACTAATTCCAATTAATGTTTGTATGGGTATGGGGCCATCCATAGAGCCTGGAAACCTTACTGTGAGAACACTAAAGCGTCTCCCCCAGCAGCTATTAAATGCCAGCAGCAACTCCCCAGTAAAGGAATGGGGCCTGGAGATCACCGGCCTCATCTATACTGGCAGTTTGCTGGTTCGGTCTTGTGCTGGTTTTGTCTCATAACTACAGCTGGCTTCCGTGAGTTCATGACTCTTTGTCATGTCCGGACTAAGCATTTCACAGCACACGGCTTCATCTTCTAGCTCTTACCTCTAACGTGACATCCCCTGAGTGCGTTGGATCCCAGGTTGTAAGCTGCCATATAGTATCTGGGACTCAAACCCAAGTCTCTGCAAGAACAATTGTTCTTAGCCACTGAGCCACCCAAGTGCTGGGATTAAAGGCATCCACCACCACCATCTGCTGTAAAAATGTCTTTTTAAAAATTGTGGTAAAAATGTAAAGTCAACACCCTGGAAAACAACAATAGTCAGAGCTCCAACAAAGTCATGTGACCTGTCTCCCCCCCCTGGCCTCACCACAACCCTGGTGCAGAGCCTCACCTGAAAGCCACTACCCCATGCTCCTTTGCTCTATGCTGGAGGGCGGACAGGAAATCAAGGTCAAGCCTGTGAGGCATTGGTGGGGGTGGGGTGACATCAGGAAATCTCCAGATTTGAGTTGTGCTTTCTTGTTTTTCTTTATGCCTGCTGGGGTGTAGGTTTGATAGATGGTCTGGAGCAGCCTTTTTGGACTACACTGAGCCTGACAGTCACAGGACAGACGAGACCTGTGACTGCAGTCCTAATGTAGAACTTCCCTGTGGGTCTGCACTTTGGTTATGTGATAGAAACATTTACACCTTAAACCCTGTTACTTTTCTTTACAGCTGGGAAATTTCAAATCATTCAAAAGCGGGCTCGAAGACTTTGAGGCCAGTAACCTGTGGCCCAGGTCAGTTTTCTTTAGGTTGCTTTTGGTTGGTATTAGATGGAGTTCGTGGTGAAGCAGGGTTTTGGATTCTTGTGGTTCTGTGGGACTTTTCCTCCCTCCACGCTGGCCAGTAGGCTTCTAGAAAGCTCACAAGGCACCCACCAAAACTTCTTAGAAGTTCTCAGACCCTGCCATTTTCTGAAGCTTTGGGGCGCAACAGCTTATGACTTGGTCACTTCAACCGCTCTCCTCTATGCAGACTACTGGCCCGCGGTCCCTGGATGATTATATATGGGCATCTGAGGGCATGAGGTGGTAGGATGCTCAGTCTAGGGTGCTAGGCCTAGTGAGTGAGGCACCCCCAGAGCAATGAGAAGGCTGCCAGATATGAAGTCAGCCAGGAGGCCCAGAGCCAGTGCTACCCTGGGCTTGGAACCCCGCCTTACACTCCTAAATACCCCTGTTATCATTGCAGGGTACTAGTGGCTCCGAAGGCAAATGCTCACAACAATAGAGATGAACGAAGCCTGTGAAGATGTCATTTGGTTTGTTGGTCTGGTAAAGAGAAAGTGTAGGAGGTGTGAGGAGTGGGGTGGTCATTGCCCTGCCTGCCACAGAGAAAGCAAGGAGATTGCCTCATGGGGTCCAGAACACTAGGCCCAAGGGGATGGATCACATATCACCAAAGTCAGGTTGGATATGTCTGCCCAATGGGCATATATGCCACTTTGAGGTCATATCTGCTCAAACTATGCCCAGTGAGTTGCTTCTGCTGCCTGTGGACCGTGTCTGGGTTGCATGCTGCCATGATGATGATGGTCTGACCCTCCGAAGTGTAAGCCAGTTTCAATGAAATGATTTCCCTTATCAGAGTTGCCCTGGTCATGGCGTCTTTTCCATGGAGGAGAGTTTCCAACGAAACTCTTAACCAAGACGACTTGCTTTAAGCGACATGCTATTTGGGTTGTCAGAACTTGGGCTCACGGATCCATAGCCTCATTGGCATATCTGCCCATTTACCCAGGAGACTCAAAGGCTCTGTTTCCCCGGCTATACCAGGCGATACCGGATATACCCCGGCTATGCTGTGGTGATGTCCCCCTGGTCGAAGTTTTAATGAGAAGACCCATAGGATAACGCTTGAGATAGAAGGGCTCAGGTGCAGGCGGGTACCCTTGCCCCACAGCTATCGAGCTGATACAGTAGCCAGGGTAACATAGGGACGCTTATGAACCTCTACTGCAGACCGTTGGCTATGGAGCCCATGCCCACCAGGAATCCGACCACAAGCAGGTAGGGCTAGAAGCTGGGTCGGGCACCACTGGTCAGCATCTGTTGCCTGGGGAATCTCTGTGGCATGTGCTGCATGGCCAAAGGCTGTGGGCCTGGTGCCCAGATTCCGTAAAGGGTGGTCCATCTCCCCGAAGTTCCTTGGTATCCCCCCAGATTATTCTTTGTGAGTACATTGTTGCTCTCTTCAGATGCACCAGAAGAGGGAATCAATCAGATCCCATTACAGATGGTTGTGAGCCACCATGTGGTTGCTGGGAATTGAACTCAGGACCTCTAGAAGAGCAGTCGGTGCTCTTAACTGCTGAGCCATCTCTCCAGCTACCAACTGATTCTTGATCTATCAGTAAAGATGTCAGGGATCTCCGGGCCGTGGTGGCCCACGCCTTTAATCCCAGCACTTGGGAGGCAGAGGCAGGCAGATTTCTGAGTTCGAGGCCAGCCTGGTCTACAGAGTGAGTTCCAGGATAGCCAGGGCTACACAGAGAAACCCTGTCTCAAAAAACCAAAACCAAAACAACAGCAAAAAAAAAAAAAGTCAGGGATCAATTGCTTGGTGGAAGGAAAGAGGCCGGACTTCCGGGTCTCTGGAGGAGGAGGAGGAAGGTGACCAGCCACGTGAGATCTTGGGCAGAGAGGCCATAGTCTGCTTCCCCAGGAGGGAGGTTAAGGTCTTGAACTAAGACTAAAGGTACCTGAGCGACTGAAGCTGAGGGCAGATTTAGGTGCTGAGCTAAGAGTATTGGGAAGGGCACACTAGCCACAGGAGATTGGAAGTGCCCAGCAATTGAGCCAAGAAGGCAGGTTGAAAACATACATGTGGAGCCAGGCAGTGGTGGCGTACGCCTTTAATCCCAGTACTTGGGAGGCAGAGGCAGGAGGATTTCTGAGTTCGAGGCCAGCCTGGTCTACAAAGTGAGTTCCAGGACAGCCAGGGCTACACAGAGAAACCCTGTCTCGAAAAATAAAAAAAAAAAGAAAAGAAAGAAAGAAAATATACGTGTGTGTGTGTGTGTGTGTGTGTGTGTGTGTTTCGTCTGCATATCTGAGGGAACCTGGGTGGGGCTGGTAGTGAGCTTAAAGCAGGTTAGCAAAAACTACAAGCTGCATTCTGGTGGTGCTGTCTCCATGAGCTATGGTCCGTTCCTGCCCCTGGGAGGAAGTGTCAAGAGCTAGGATTTGACCCCTATGTAGGCAAATCTAAGCGTTTTCTAGAAAGCCCGGCTGCCGTGGGGATCTAGCCTCCTGGTGGGAGGGAGAGAAAAGATTCTGATGATGTAGGCCCCTAGCACGAAGTTCCTCGACCTGTGGGTGGTGACCTCCTGGGGGGGGGTCACATATCAGATAACCTGAATATCAGGTTACATTACATATCAAATTACAACTCAGAACAGCAGCAGAATTACAGTTATGAAGTAGCAACGAGATAATTTTACCATTGGAGGTCACTACAACATGAGTTGTATTAAAGGGTCGCAGCGTTAGGAACGTTGAGAGTCACTGAGAAGGACAGGTCTTGGTTAGGGTGGACCACCACAGAGGTCTGGGGAGAGAAGCTGGTCATCGGGAAGATCTCTTCAGGCTCCCAGCTCCCCCTACTCTCCCTCCCCCAGCCTACTCTCCCTCCCTCAGCCTACTCTCCCTCTCGAGATCCTTTCAGCTTTATTGAGGGAGCAGATGTGACAAAGTTGATATCCTCAATATGAATTTAGATGTCTGTGAACGTTAGCTCACTGAGAAATGATTTGTACCCCTGCTTGGCGAGACTCTGTCTATAGAGGCCTCAAGGCACAGGCTAAGGCCTTCAGTAGGTAGGGCACAGGTGGCAGAGGACTGGGGACAACCCTGGCCGGCAGCAGGCAGCTCGCTCTTTCAGTGGTAATAATTTTCTTCAGACCCCCTTACCTTGTCTAGGACAGAAGCAAACATTGTGCCCTTAGAAGGAAGTGCTGGGGTGTAGTTGCCCCATCTGGGCGGGCACTCAAGAGTAGTGGTTTTCTGTAGCAGGTGCTGCTGGCCAGAACTGAAGGTTGATCCGGAACCCAGGCTGCCTCCTTCCCATGAGGTGCTGTTCTAGCCTCCGAGGAACTTACCAGAAACCTGTACTCTTCCCCTTTCACAACTGGTGCGCTGAGCAGCTGAGCCTGGCCTGAAAAACCAACTTCTGATGAGGAAAAGCTGTTAGAAAAGGTTATTTTTAGCCGAGGGATGGTGCCATCGGGAATCCCCAGCACTCGGGAGGGAGGCAGAGGCAGGCTGATCTCTGCGAGTTTGAGGCCAGCCTGGTCTACAGAGCAGTTTCCAAGACCGCAGTCATGGCTCCACAGAGAAGCCCTGTTTAAAAAAAAAACAAACAAAACCAAAACAAAACAATCTAATCAACCAGCCAAACAACTACAAAAAAGAAAGAAAGATGGCTCAGTGGTTAAGAGCACTGACTGCTCTTCCAGAGGTCTTGAGTTCAATTCCCAGCAACCACATGGTGGCTCACAACCACCTGTAATGGGATCTGATGCCCTCTTCTGGTGTGTCTGAAGAGAGTGACAGTGTACTCACATATATTAAATAAATAAATAATAAATAAATCTTTACCAAAAAAAGAAAAAGGACAAAGATTGTTATCCATCAATGGCAGAGACCTACTCTTCCCTAGGAGCAGCTGTGTGCTCAGCCACAGACAGCATCAGGAACTTGGGAGACTGACTGTCCAGACAGCACCAGGTCAGCCCGTTGGTACTGACCACCTGTTCCGGGATCCTGGGGTCATTCCAGGATCTTGGAAGATGGAGTTCCTCAGAAGTCTCTCAGTACTTCTAGGCTAGGTCCAAGAGGCGTGTGTAGGGTAGACCTTGTGGATGAAGTTGCAGGCCTTGGGAGCTGCTTTAGAGTAGAAAGCAGCTGGAATTGTGCCCTAACCAGGTAGACCCACGAGGTTAGCTGAACCCCGCTATCACTTCCTGCCAGGACCGATGGACTGAACAGAGAGGATGCTGAACACCGGGCACTTAGCACCTAGGTTGGAAGTGGTGAAAGAGACTGCAGCTATACACTGGCTCTCTTGGGTTGGGGTACAGCATCCCCAGCCTTGACAGAACCCTCTGGGTGCCCCAGCTAGCAAGACGCCATGCCCACTCTGGGCCACCCACCACTCCAAGCTAGGGACAGAAGCCATAGGTAGAGTACTTCCCCAGAGTGTACTTGGACCCCAACACTGACAGGAGGAAGAAAAGGAGGGGGAAGGAGACGAAGGAGGGAGGAGAAAGGGAGAAATTGGTTTGTGAATGATGAGGTACGTTTAGACTTTTCTCCTGATAGATTTCTTCAAGTTAATTGAAAATAAAATGCATGATCTTTTCTTTTATGAGAAAAGGCAGATTTAGCCGGGACTAATCAGTAATGGGGGCCAGAGAAAACTCAGAGACCGTGCAAGGAGAATACAAGTCTGAAGACGTTTGAAAGATACTGTAATTCTCTCAAAACAATGTGCAGGACAAGGCATTAATATCCAAGCCTGGAGTCACCATGTGCTCCTCTGGGCCACCCCAGCCATTATCCCAGCTCCGCTGCTCTCAATCTCACTGTTATTATCTCTTAATTAAATCATGTTATTGATGGTGCCGGCTGTCACATTTATACTGACTGCTTCTGACGGGCTACTGTGAGAGCCGGGGGCTGGAGCCTGGATTGAAGGATGCTTCTGGGTCCTGGCCCCCTGCCGTTTCTCCTTGTAGAGATGGTTCTGCCTGTTTCTGTCCCCCCTTTCTTTACAGAAACCTGTGGCTTTTGGTACTGTGGGTGCTAAGTGGTTGATAATCTGCCTCCCAATGTCCTTTAGTTATACTATCTTTTGAACTCAGCCAGAAGGTCCCCAAAGGTCCTAGAGACCTGGAGGAGCCTGGTAACAATGACGACAGAAAACCCTACTTGAAGCACCCACTTCTCATCCTACTGTCTCTGGACAGAGACTGGACGCGATGTGGTTGGGGGTCAGACTTAGCTTTCTTTAACTGTCAACTTGCTACAGTCTAGAAATCGCCCGAGAGGTAAACCCCAATTGAGGAATTTTCTAGATCGCATTGACCTGTGGACACGACTGTAGGGGATTGTTTTGATTGTTAATTAATACAGGAGATCCCCACTCTCTTAGGGTTTCTGTTGCTATGAAGAGATACCGTGACCACAGCAAGTCTTATGATGGAAAATGCTTAATTGGGGATGGCTTACAAACAGTTTCAGATGTTTAGTCTATCATCGTTATAGTGGGAAGTATGTCAGCCCACAGGCAGATGTGGTGCTGGAGAGGTAGCTGAGAATTCTACATCCAGATGGACAGGCATCAGGAAGAAAGAAAGCCCAGAAGTTACTGGGCTTGACTTGAGCATTTGAAACCTCAAAGCCCGCTCCCAGTGATACACTTCCAACAAGTCCACACCCACTCCAACAAGTCCACACCCACTCCAACAAGGCCACTTTCCTAATAGTGCCACTCCCTATAAGGGGGCCATTTTCACCACAGCTACCTACTATGGGCAACACTAATCCTCGGGCTCTATAAAGAAGCTAGCTGAGCATGGGCTTGTGAGTGAGCCAGCAAGCAGTGTTCCTCCGTGGATTCTGCTGTATTTCCGTGTCTGTGAGTGAATTCCCTGGTTAGAGGAGACACTGTGTGGAACAGCTAGCAGGCTTACCTTCAAGTTACTGGTTGAGTTCCTGCCTTGACTTCCTTCAGTGAAGGACTGTGACCTCCAAGTGTAAGGCCAATAAATCTTTCCCTCTCTTCAGCAGAGCAATAGAAATGAAACTAAGAACAGGGTCCCTGGCACTGATCCGCCACATGGAAGGTCTTCTGGGGGAACCCCACTTAGCTCAACATGTGACTTGTACTCGTTGTTTTTGGTGGTGGGATTGAGGGTGTCCTTGTCTCTGGCTGTAGTCCTGAGGCCACTCTCAGATCCCCAAGGCCACCTGCAGGTTCCTTTGCTGAAACTGCTTTTGCTCTCAGCGCAGGGAAGAGAATGTGTGCACCTTCACTCTCATCCCATCTTATGGTGACAGTCAAGAGGGCCTCACTGCAGTCAGGAGCAGTGTATACCAGGAGCTCCCCAGGATGGGGCTGCCCTGCCGATGAGTGCTGCTGCTTAGTCTCTGAGAGCCTCCACATAGACTCCACGTGTGTCTTTGGGATGGGAAAGGCTGAGTTCCTGGCCCCCTCAAGGTTTAAGATACTGTTTTCCACCCTTACCAGCCCCGCATTTTGGGCAGGCCCATATGTGTGGGTGCCTAAGCACAGAACATCTGTGGGTTTGCTTCATCCAGTAGTAGACAATGTATTCTTCTCATGCTCCTCGTGAACGGTCACCACATAGACCACTTCTTGGACCAGAAAACACACCTTACACGTTAAGAACACACACACACACACACACACACCAACACCACCACCACCACCATCATCATCATCACCATCATCATCATCACCACCATCATCATCATCATCATCATCATCCCATGACGTGATCGCATCATATACCACAGTGTTGCTAAAATCTAGAATTTGATATCTGATCGTCCCAAAACACTTGGCGAATAAGCAACAAATGGGTCAAAAACAACTAGTATTTTGAACTAAATGACTGTAATGCAATTTATCTGAAATTGTTGGATGTGTGAAAGTAGTACTTAGTGGAAATTTATAGCATTTGATGCATGTGTTAGAAAAAAGAGAGTTCTAAAATCACCCGCATTCCCACCCAAGGACTCTAGAAAAGCAATATCAAAGTGAGTCTGAAACAATCCAAAATCGTCATAAGACAGAACTACAGGGAGGGAAGAAGGCTTATGGGACTTTCGGGGAGGGGGGATCCAGGAAAGGGGAAATCATTTGAAATGTAAATAAAGAATATATCTAATAAAAAAAAAACAGAACTGCAACCCACAAACTCGGGAAGGTTCAGAAAGACTGATAAACCTCTAACTAGACCACCTAAGAATAAGGTCAGTGGAGCTCAGAGGAGCCATCAGTACAGATCCTCCCTCCCTCCCTCCCTCCCTCCCTCCCTCTCTCTCTTTCTCTCTTTCTTCCTTCCTTCCTTCCTTCCATGAGGGATCTGGGATACAGGAAAACCTTTCAACTCTCAAGGAGACTGTGTTCTAGGAATTAATTTGAAACAAACAGCAAACAAACTCTAGTCCTAAGTGATGGATGGTCATGGAAATGCCTTTTGGACCGAGAGCTCCAGACTTCTTGGTCACCAAAGAGAGATTTACACTGAAAAGTAAGAATGGCTTTGGAAGTGAGCCCTGAAATGGGCTGTGAGCTGCTGGAGCCTCTGTCCCCCAGGACTCAGTACAGGCCAGGCCTTGAGAGTCCACCGTTGACAAGTAGGGACTGGGACCCGTCCTTGGTTCTGCCCTGGTTCCTGGGCAGGTTTCTGCTCCTGAGTCTTGCTTCAGCCCATGTTATTCTGTGTTCGCCTCCTGATCTCTCTTATTTTGGGGTCATTTCTTTTCTCCCAAGACTTCATTTCTCTTACACAGGTAGAGGAGTCTTTGCTGCTCCACTTTGTTTAACCTTCTCACTTGGGCTGGGGTGGAGGAGTGGGTGCCAGCCCGGCTCACACATGGGGAAGTGCGAGCTGGAAGTTGAAGCTTCTTTTGAAGTGAGATTTATGGAGATAAGGCTTAGAACTGACCTGGCCTCTTCTCATCACAGCTCACCAGGCTTTGGTGTGTACTCATTACAGCCAGGCACACGTTAGCACTGTACTACACACTTTCTGGGAAGTTTGTCATTTCTTCAGTCCCGGGGGGTCTTACAGCCCTTGTGACTGTTCTTGTTTTGCTTTCTCTAGAAGGTCTTATAGAGTAGAACAGAGGATGCTGCCTTGTCAAGTGTGTATGTGTGTGTGGATGCTGTCTTGTGAAGTTTGTAAACGTACATGTGCTTGTGTACGCACATGTATGTGTGTGTGTGTTGTATGTTCGATTGCAAGTATGTGTATAAGCCTGAGGTCAATGTTGGGTATCTTCTCAATCACCATCTACCTTACTTCCTAGAGTTTGCTTCTTTGGCTGGACTGGCTGGTTGGCAAGCACCAGGGACTCATCTATCTCTGAGAGCACCAGGGACTCGTCTGTCTCTGACACCACAGCATTGGCTCTGACTTGGATGCTGTGGAGTGGAGTTCTGCCTCTCATACTTGCTTGGCAAGTGCTTTACCCACTGAGCATCTCACTCACCCTGTTCTTTACCTTTTATTTAATTAAACTTTTTCTCACGGATCTTAATTAGGCTGCCCTTTAACTAGTTATGAGGCTGAGGATGACCTTGAACTTCTGACCCTCTTGCCTCTATGTCCCCAGACTGGGTACAGGCGTGTGCCATCACTGGCATTCTCTTTTACTGCTGAGAAGTATTCTAATTTGTTATCACACTGTAATTTATCTACTCTCTAGTTCCGGTATTTGGCTATTTTAAACAAAATGTTTATATCCACTTATAAGTCATTGCATGGGACATAAAATTTCACTTTTCTTGAGTTATTAGACAATGCAGTAGGTGTAGGTTTGACTTTATAAAACCCGCCGATCATCTGCAAATTTGGTGTTTTATTTTGCATAAACAACCGTGCAACAGACTTCTTTGCCAGCATTTGGCATTTTCATTTTTAAAGAAATAATGCCACCCTCTGCTCCATCAAATTTGATGGTTACAATAAACCCAAATTTCTAAGAAGCTCAGTTTCAGTCCATGATGAAAACCACCGCCACATATTATAAGCAAATCGCAGCAAACTAGCACTAAAGAATTGGAAGCAGACAGGGCAACACAGGCAGAATGACAGCTGACTTCTGGCACCTTCAAATGTTGCAAGAAAAAAATATTGCCAAACTAGCACGCCATCTGTGAACATATCTTTGAAAACTGAAGGCAGAATGCAGGCTTTCGGGCATACAGAAGCCAAGAGCATATATCTTAGTCTGTTTTCTGTCGCCGACAATAACGAAATACCATAGCGTGGATTATAAAAAGATGTATATTTAGCTGTTTCTTGTTCTCTGTCTTGGAGCTGACACTGGGGCCCGGTTTTCCCGTTGGCAGGGTCCCGAAAGAGTTCAGGTCATCAGAGAGGGCGTCTCTCTTCTCTCTCCCACCTTCTCTTTTATTTAAAGCTCCTGGACTCCATCCTAGGGTTCCACCCTGGTGACTTGGTCTACTAATTACCTCCCAAAGGGTCGACCTCTAAACACCTTAGTCAGATTAAATTTCCACTCTTGTGCTGCCCCACAGGAGGAGTTAAACTTCAGACTCGAAGCCTGGGAATGCTCAAACTACCATCCAAACCACAGGAGTGTTTGTTAGAAGACACTCCACAGAGGGTTAGGCGAGTCTCACAGCGGAGAGAAAAGCACGCCCTAGGCATGAGTTGGTCAAGCCACTCGAAAAATGCAGACAAAGCAATAACAATGAATGCGTTGGAACTACTTGTTATTTAACAATATCTCTAACTGTTAAAAAAACGTAATTGAAATGCACCAAGGGGATTATAACCGATGTAGTGTGTGATCGGATTATAGCAGACAGGTGATGTTGAAGTAGGGTAACTGTGACACTTTGTGTAATGTGTGAATTGGTGTAATTTGCTGGAGGCAGACTGTGGGTTTTTTTTGTTTTGTTTTGTTTTTGTTTTTTTTGGCCTGGATGTGGAGCATCCATCTGGATTTTCCAATAAAGCAACCCTAAGCTAATAAAACATGTAGCTAATAAGTTGACGGTTAAAGATAAGATAGAATAATGAAAATATTATATTGATATAAATATATAAATAAATTGATATATATATCTCAATTTATAAATATATATTAAATTGATATAAATAAAGGCAAGGGAGTGAAGATATGGACAAAGAACAGATGGTACAAACAGGTGAATAGGCTTAAACTCACGCATGGCAATTATCAGCCAAAAGTCATAGACAACAGGTTGTGATAGCACACACCTGTAAGCCCAGTGCTTGAGAAGCTGAGGCAAGAGAATGGAGCGTTTGAGACTAGTCTGGGCTACACAGTGAGACCATTTAAAAACAAAGCAAAAGTTAGAGCCTATCAGATTATATGGAAAGGAAGACCAACTAAGCGCTTCTTATAAGAAACACATTTTTAGCCATGAATGGTGGGGCAGGCACATCCATTTAATCCCAGCACTAAGGAGGCAGACACATATGGATCTCTGTGAGTTCAAGGCCAGCCTGGTCTACAGAGTGAGTTCCAGGACAGCCAGGATTACATAGGGAAACCTTGTTTTGGAAAACCAAACCAAACCAAGCCAAATCAAACCAAACCAAACCAAACCAAATGCCCCCAACCCCTGGCCAAGAAAAAAACCAAACCAAAAGCAACAGATAAGTCAAACGAACAAACAAACAACCCTCAACACCCTCCCTCCCCCAAACCCACATTTTAAAGGAGGCAGGAACCTTAATAGGATGGAAAAAGATATATTCTAACACTAATCAGTATACACTTGGGTGGTTATATTAATCTCAGATTTCCAAGTAAAGATTGTGTGTGTGGACAAAGAAGGTCTTCTCATGATGATGGAGGAGTTAATTCACATAAGAATGATGCCCACATTAAAGTAACAGTGGGAATAACTGGATGAATAAATGGGGAAATCCAGGACTGTAGCCAGAGACTCAGGGCCCTGCTCCTCAGTGATTGATGGGACAAAGAGGCAGAACCCAGCTAGGACACAGGCAGCATTTCTAGACTACCCACCCAACGTCAGTGAGATACACTCCTTCTGAGCAAATGAGGGGTGCTTACAATGACAGTCTGTATTATGAACATAAAGCAAATCCTTATCATTTTGAACAATTACAAATTAAGCGCATTCTCTGGATACAATGGGATACAAACGATCCAAGACACAAGCAAACAAATGATTCCACACATCTGAATAGTCTTGAGAAAACTCTCCAAGTATTTGGAAATGGCACAATATACTTTAAAAAAAAAACTGGGTCAGAGAAGAAATCAAAGTAAATTAGAAAAATATTTATATTCTTGACTGATTGATCAATTGCTTCATTGATGGTGTGTGTGTGTGTGTGTGTGTGTGTGTGTGTGTGCAGATGAACCTGATTAGGTTCTTGGAAAAAATCAGTGAGACAGGGAGTACTCTTTTCTGCTGAGCCATCTCTCCAGCCTCTTTTCGTTGTTGTTATTATTATTATTAGACGACAGGGTTTCTCTGTGTAGCCTGGAGTTCCAGGCTGCCCTGGAACTCACTCTGTAGACCAGGCTGGATTCTATCTAACTCAGAGATCCACCTGCCTCTGCTCTCCTGAGTGCTGGGATTAAAAGTGTACACCATCACTACCTGGCTTCCTTATTTATTTATAGATTTGAGACAGGGACTCACTATGTAGCCCCGAGTGTCCTGGAATGTGCTCTGTAGACAAGGCTTGGCCTGGAACTCATAGAGATCTTTCCTGCCTCTGCCTCCCACGTGCTGTGATTAAAGGTGTGTACACTCTATCTAACAACTCCATTCCTAAAATACAATGGCGAACTAGGGACAGGAGGGAACTTCAGTAACTCATCAAGGATATTTATATCCTTGTGCTTTGGAGATCAAGAGTAGATGCTACTTCAATGTAGGGATGGCTACCCAGACAGGGAGTGTGGCTGAACATGCAGCAGCCTGGAAGGTGAGAAGAGTCACCAATTTCATGCACAGACAGCCTGGCCATCTACACTGACGGTGGAAAAAGCTGCTGGGAACAATGTGAGTTTAGTCAGATGGTGAATGAATCTAGTAGATAAATACACCCCTTTCTGAGGTTAGCAAGTTCTCCTACCTTTGGTGTGTGCAGAAATTACAGATTTATTTATTGTTATATGTAAGTACACTGTAGCTGTCTTCAGACACACCAGAAGAGGGCGTCAGATCTCATTACAGATGGTTGTGAGCCACCATGTGGTTGCTGGGATTTGTGCTCAGGACCCCAGGAAGAACAGTCAGTGCTCTTAACCGCTGAGCCATCTCTCCAGCCCTGATTGATTCTAAGCCAAAAATCTTTAACCAAAATACCTTCGGTGGGAGACCAAAGCTGGAAGTCTAGCACTGTGTGTTTGGGTCTGGAGTCCCCTAGGACGCACACCTCTGACATAGATGTTGAGGGTGTTTCCAGAGAGGTTTAACTGAAGGGCAGGACCATCCTAGAGACTGGCAATAAAAGGGGGGGGAGGAGAAAACCAGTTGAGCACTGGCTTACCTTTCTCTGCCCACAGGCTACCCCTGGGAGGAGTAGCCCACTGGGGAACCCTAGTCATCGCCTCCCTCTGCAGGGTGCTTTGTCCTTCCCCCCAGACGCAGTAGCCAACGCTTCTGTTCACCTCTGTTCCTCATATCCCAACCAGCAAGCAAGAGGTGGAGTTGCAGCAGGCATCTGGGCCAGGGCAGTGTGGGCAGCGTGGGCAGCGCAGGTCTGCCCAGCACTGTGGCCTCACTTCAGCTCAACCCGCCAGAGTCCCCCCCCTCCCCCCGCCCATCACCCGCCGCAGTCTTCCCAGGCTCCGTGTGTGGTGTGGGTCTCTGTGCCAAGCTCTCCATAAACAGCTTGTGAGTTCTCAGACCTTCAGGGTGGGCTGGGCAGCTCTGGGACGCAGCGCCCAAAAACATTACTTAAACTGTGTACTCTGTGTTGCGAGAGGTGGTGTGGCTGTGGGTGGAGCCTTCTTGCATTGCCTCTTCTGACCCGGGACCTGAACCCGTGTCCTAGGTTGACAGGTGAGGTTAGCGCCCAGCCATATGATTCCTAGCGATATCAGAAACTGCGTAGCATCTTTCAGAAGGCTCTGTAGTAGATAGGCAGTGATTTTTATTAGTAGAATTTAATTCTGCTTAAAAGAAAGTATGACTTAAAAGATACGGAATCACCATTTTTTTTTCTTTTCCAGGGCTGGTCTGAAAGTGACTAGGGAAAGCGGTGCACTCGCAGAGACCACAAAGCTCTTCACACCCGAGGCTATCAGAACTGACGAGGTGTGGGTGTGCGTGTGCGTGTGCGTGTGCGTGTGTGTGTGTGTGTGTGTGTGTGTGTGTGTGCAGCTGTTCTTCACTCTCTCCAGCGGCTCACTCTGCTTGACCCCTGTGTCACCTCATCACATGACCCTTTCCTCCTATTCCTGGAGTCATTTGTGGGCCTGGGGGAACTACAGGGCGCAGGTGGTGTTCTTGCATTTCTCACCGCAGATTGGCAGATTCCCAACCCTCCGCGGCCTGGCCTTTCCCCATCCCCAGGCCCCCACTCTCTGTCCCTCTTCCCTCTGTTCTTCTCCCCTTTTGCTCCGGTTCCCCTCTTCTCTCCTCCTCAACTCTCCTCTCCTTCTCGGACTCTGTCCCGCTTCCCTCCCCTCTGTCCCTGCCCCCACCCACTTTCCTAGCTCGCCCCAACCCTCTCCGCCTCTCCTCTAACTCTCACCTTTTCACCCTTTCCAGGTATCGAAACTTCTTTGGGTGAAGTCCAGGCAGTCTTGTGCCGCCAGGGGGCTCTGTTGCCCTCCGAGCGCGGAAATGGGACGAGTCAAACAGAACAGATTCAGTTCAGCAGTAATTTCATGCAGAATCTTGAGGAGTCCTGGAACTGGAAATGGCTCTAAAGGTGGTGGTGGGGTCCCACTGTACAGTATGTTTCCTAATAGCACAGGATCTGGCTGTCAGGAAGGACCTGCCTGTCAAGAAGTCTGAGTCTGCCGATTTCCTGGGGGTGCTGGGCACGGTATGAGAAAACCCCTGGGGTGGATATCTTTCTACAGTCAGGGTAAATATGGCTGTCGGTTGAGGGACCCCACTTCTGGAGGGTATTGAGTATGGACATAGGTCCTCAGGACATCCTGGTTACATGTGGAGGCCTGGGAAGGACACTGATCTGCCTCCAGTCCTGGCTCTGTACCGTTTGACTCCCTGGTGCCTGTTTGATCTAGTCAGGATGGGGACACAGGGACCTGACAGGTCATATAGATAGAGGACAAGGAGCCTGAGCTCTCATTTGCCAGCTTGTCTTAGAGAAAGTACAGTTAAAAAAGGAAGAGTTTATTAGTAGGTTTTCGAGTTTTTTTGTTTTTGTTTTCCCTGAGATGCTCATTTGAGATTTGAAAGTCAGATTTTTAAAAGGAAGGCTGTAATATAGTCTCACTGGCCTGCACTTGGTGTTAGGGCTCCAGGATGCCCCAGTCCTAAGGTCAGTGGACCATTTGGCACTACGAAGACACAGCCCTGGCACTGGCCAGGAATTCTTCTGTCTTGGGCAGTTCCCAACAAGTGCCTTTGAACTGTAGATCTCAAAGCTCCTTGGGAGGGGCGGGGAGGGGCAACTGTCATTGTAGAGTGGCTCCATCCATGTCACACACACAGCCTGGGCATATGACTCTCCCTGTCCTGCACAAGAGATAGAAAGGGCCTGGAATGCTTGTGTGTATACTTCCAGCCTTGGCTGTCAATATGCACCCAGGAACTTCCTTCTGACCCTGGTCCCCCATCTCCACCCTGGTCCCCTTCTTCCTTCTGCATCCCTTGTATAGGACTGTTCTCTGAGTCCAATAGCCATCTTGGGGAGTTCAGTCATGGGCTTGCTGACTCTTTACCTTTCCTCACGGGAGGCAGGGAGACCCTCACCTTCATTGTAGGTTACTCTACTCCAATAGCAGGGGCCCTCGGAGAGGGGCTAGAGCAGACCCGCCAGGAAGATTAGGGGAGGAGGCTCCATTTACACACCTATGGAAAGCCAGCAAAAGCCGGGCAGTGGTGGCGCATGCACGCCTTTAATCCCAGCACTTGGGAGGAAGAGGCAGGAGGATTTCTGAGTTCGAGGCCAGCCTGGTCTACAAAGTGAGTTCCAGGACAGTCAGGGCTACACAGAGAAACCCTGTCTTGAAAAACCAAAAAAAAAAAAAAAAAAAAAAAGAAAGCCAGCAAGCCTTCTGGTTGAAGGCTTTCTAGTGAGGCCTTTGGAGAGGCACCCAGACTCTAGTAAGTTACCTCTCACCCCTATGCCGTGAGGAAGTCCAATAAACTAATTGGTTCCTCAGAGGGATCTTTGGAGTAATCCTATCTCAGTTTGTTGCTGGGACCTTACAAGAAGGGATAGATGCCTCCCCGCCCATGGGAAGGAATTTTATCAACAACCCTCATCTCCCACCCGGACCTTCCAATTGTACCTTGTACTCATCTTTATCCTGGTCCCGTAATCCCTATTCTGGTTCCCTCCACTCTCACCTTGGCTCCCCACTTTCATCTCTGGCCTTCAGGGAGTCTCCTGAGCCTGTTGTTCTGATTTTCTTTTCTTTCTTTCTTTTTTTCGTTTTTTAATGATTTATTTATTACATGTAAGTACACTGTAGCTGTTTTCAGACACCCCAGAAGAGGGCATCCGATCTCATTACAGATGGTTGTGAGCCACCCTGTGATTGCTGGAATTTGGACTCAGGACCTTCGGAAGAGCAGTCGGTGCTCTCAACCGCTGAGCCATCCTGTGCCTCAGTGCAGAGGAGGCTAACCCTGTTAGTTCCAGATGTGGTGGTGTGTCAGATATACTCTGAACACTGGAGGCAAAGCCTTAGTCCATCCTCCATCGACTTCCCCGTATGTTGACCTCCCTTCTGAGGTGGCGTGTCCTTCTCTGCATGCCTTTTTTTTTGAGGTGTGGATTGATCCATAAATAATCTATAATGTTGTTTTGTGTGCTATAAAAATTTGCATAAATGGGATCACATTTTTCCTTCCGCACGGGGTGATGATTTGGGGATTCATCCGTGTTAATAAATGTGCCTCTTGTTTACTCCTTAAGGGTTGCGTGAGGAGAACGAGTTGCGGCTTATGTCTCTAGTTGCTTGTGGAGATGATTTATGGGTTCACGGGTCCCAGCTAAGCCAAGGCCTGCCCTTGGGTGCTTTGTCCCCTGCTCTGTTCTCTAGGGCCACCCAGCTAGTCACACTCTGCTCCTCAGCCAGCACTTCTAGGTGAGATGCGGAACATATCCAGTTGTTCATATCTGCCATTTGGTCAGGAAGGAACCCTCCACCTGACCCTCCAATGTGACAGCTTTCCTGGGATTTTGTTGTTGTTGTTGTTGTTGTCATAGGTACTTGTCACTTTTATTTATAGCAAATTATTCCCTGATTTCTTCTGCTCAAACGTTCTTTGAGACAATTCCATCAGCCTTAGCCAATTGGAGAATAGAATCACCTGACTTGCCCATCCTGGGAATGGCCCTGCAGATACCGTAGGTTTTAAACTGGTCATTAAACCGCCCTATGCCTCTGTCAACCTCAGCCACATTCATCTGGATGGATGCGTGGTCCTTAGCAGCAATGATACGATTGCCTGTGTGGAGCATTTCCGTGGCATGTACAGGTTCTCAAACTCGCCGGCGTTGTTTTGCATTCTGGGGCTGCCCCTGCTCACTGGTCCATCGAGAGTGCAGACAGGTTTTATTTTATTTTATTTATTTATTTATTTATTTAGTGCAGGGCATCCACAGATTCCAGATGCATGCTCAGCTGAGAGGTGTGGGTGACTGGAGGAGGGCACCACGGTCTGAGCTTGTGATTTGAAGCATAATCCACTTCTGGGATTCAGGAGGGGACTGATAGCGCCCTGAGAGGCAGTTTTCAGTACTGCTTGGGCCTTCGCAAGTGTATGGGGGTGGAGTTAATGACCAGAGGTGATTCACAGACAGTGAGGTAGCAGGGGCCTGAGAGGCTTGGGGGTGGGGGGGAAACTCAGGAAGATGCCATTCTCTGACATGGTCTGTGTGAGGGAGCATGGCAGAGGTCATGCTGGAGCTATGGGCTCACTCTTGATTATAAGTTTTAGAGGAATGAGTAGTGTACTTTGTGTGTGGGGGCCTTGGTTAGAAGGAAATGTTTTCCTTGTGGTGTTTGAGATCAACCCCAGAGCCTCACAGATGCTAGGCAATCACCCTACCCCTGACCTGTGTGCACAGAGGGAGAGTTTTAAACAGCAAGGTTAACTACAGACTCTTCAGAGATGGCTTCTCCATATGGCCTCTGCTAACTCCCAGTGAAACAAGAAAGCTGGCAAAACTATATAAAAAAAAAACTTCTACTGTTGAATCTCCAGAAGTTATCCCGAGGGCACAAAGCAAGTAATAACTGACCCAGGAAAGTCTGTGAAGACTTGGGACATCGAGAGGTGGTGTCACCGGAACTGAACCTCACCCCATCTTCCTCACCACAACTCAGCTTATTATGGATACCCCTTCTAGTGGGATGTGGCCAGGGGGACTGGACTGGTCCTCCCCTCGCTCCCGTGTCTCACTGAGCACAGCTCTCCAGCATTTCTTGTCCTTCTAACTCCAATTGCGGAACCCTCACCCTCAGAGTAGTGGAACCATTCAGAATAAAATTACAGATTATGATGATCTGAAATCCAAAAATCACGAACGAGCTATTGAGATGGCCTGATGAGTGAAGACTTTTGCCTCCAAGCTTATGAGCTGAGTTTCACCTCCGGAACCTACGTGGTGGAAAGAGAGAACCGACTCTGCGGGTTGTCCTCTGACCTGAATAACCAAGTCGAGTGAAGGGGAGATCAAGAAGGAAACACCTGAGACAAGGGAAGATGGAGACGGAACGCTAAGCCGCACAGCCCCCAGCCACAGCAGTGTTTCCGCAGAAGAGGATGATGGACATGGGGAGGAACAAGTAAGGACCGGGAGGAAAGAAAACAGGAAGCAACACAAAAAGGTTCTTCACAAGGCTCATAGAATCAACAAGAAGCCTTTAGCCAGACTGACTAAGAAAGGAGAGTGCTCCTATCCCTGCAATATGGAATGAAAGGCGGGACTTAACTGGCTTCTTCGGCAAAAGAAGTGTGAAGTGTATACTCTGAAAACTTCAAAGCAGCGTTGAAAGAAATTCAATTCCACCTAAGTAGATGGAAAGACATCCTAAGGTCATGGATCAGATGCTTAAATGTTGTCCATATTGTTTAATACTCTCCCGGTTGGCTCTGCGCAGTCAGTGTAGTTCCTATTGAAACCAAAGTTTTGCTTTGCAGCATTGAAAAAAAAATACTCTCTGAAATTAATACGCGGTCTGGAGAGATGGGTTAGTGATTAAAGCACTTGCCATCTAAGCACGGAGACTGAAATTTTGATCTCTAGAAACCCATGTAAATGCAAGATGGGGATGTCAGGTGGCCTGCCTGCAATTCCATCTTGGGGAGATGAAGAGAAGGGCCTCTTTAGTCAGAGCAAACTGACTACAGAGACTAGCTTCATCAGCGAGTTCTGGGTTTGATTGAGAGTCCTGCCTCAGAGAATAAGGCAGAGGAGCAACTGTGAAAGATTCCTGACCTCCATCTCACTCCTCCACACGCAAACACACAGACCTGCCCTGGTACCCCATAGTCACACGTGCACTCATGCATGTAGGAAAACTTGGATGCACACATACATGTACACCACACTCCTATTCACACGTAAAAACTGAAAAAAGATTAATACAAAACTTCAACTTGAGAGCCAAGGCAATCTCAGAAGTGGAGCTGATTAGAAGGGTTCCCACTTCCTTCCTTCATAAGGTACTACATGGAGGCACGTGCCCATGTGTGCACTTGAGGAGACCAGAGGATGACATTGGGTCCTGCTCTGTCTGTCTGTCTGTCTGTCTGCCTGTCTGTCTGAGACAGAGCCTGTCATGAATTTGGAGCTTGCAGATGTCTTTGGCTAGCTCCAATGATCCACTTGTCTCCATTTCACTCTACTCTGGGGTTACAGGCACAAGTGGTCATGACAGACTTTTTTACATGGGTGCCAGGGGTCCAAATTCAGGTTCTCACACCTGTGCACAAAGTGCTCCTATCCACGAACCCATCTCCCAAGACCCTCAGTTGCCGTTTTTTTCTTTTCTTAAAATTTTATCGTTTATGTGTATATGTGCTTGTGTGTCCATTGCTGTGGTGTCCAGAGGTGGATCTTGGGTGTTTTCCTCAATTGCTTTCCATATTTTTAAACATTTCACATGTTTGGGTGTTTTGCCTACGTGTATGTCTACACACCATATGTGTACCTGGTGCCCACAGAGGCCAGAAGAGAGATTTGGATCTTGGATCCCTGGAGCTGGAGTTACAAATAACTGTGCGCCATCATGTGGGTGCTGGGAATTGAACCTGGGTCCTCTGGAAGAACAGCCAGTGCTCCTAACCATTGAGCCATCTCCCCAGCTCCTCAGGGTTTTTTTTGACACTTATTTATTTTATTTATATGAGTACACTTGTAGCTGTCTTCAGACACACCAAAAGAGGGCATCTTATCCCATTACAGATGGTTGTGAGCCACCATGTGGTTGTTGGGAATTGAACTCAGAACCTCTGGAAGAGCAGTCAGTGCTCGTCATCTTTCCATCCCCCCTTGGTTGCTTTTTATGATAAGACTACTATTGGGGGAGAAGAATTACTTTTCATCAGATGTTATTGACACAACTGGATATTCACACACAAAAGAGTAAATTTGGATCTTTATCTCACAACAGATAAACAGTAAATCAATGGAAATCAAAGATCTGACTGAATGAAGTAAAACTGAAAAATTGTAGAAGAAAACATAGATCTTCCTAACCTTGGGTTAGGTAGTGGTTTCTTTTCTTTTTTAAAAATGTTTATTTATTTATTTTATGTATGTGAGTACACTATAGCTATCTTCAGACACACCAGAAGAGGGCATCAGATTCCATTACAGATGGTTGTGAGCCACCATGTGGTTGCTGGGAATTGAACTCAGAACCTCTGGAAGAGCAGTCAGTGCTCTTAACCACTGAGCCATCTATCCAGCCCCAGGTAGTGGTTTCTTAAATACAATAGCCAAATCACAGACAACATATGGAAAAGAGTGTGGACTCATTTAAAAGTAAAATGTTTGGCAAAGAAGACATTGTCAAGGAAGTGATTTCATATAACAGGAGAACGTGTTTGCATATTACATATCTTTTGGGGGTGTTATTTAGAAGTATGGGCTGGAGAAATGATGACTAAGGGGTTAAGAGTGCTTTCTACTGGGCAGCTGGAGAGATGGCTCAGTGGTTAAGAGTGCTGACTGCTCTTCCGAAGGTCATGAGTTCAAATCCTAGCAACCATACGATGGCTTACAACCATCCGTATTGAGATCTGATGCCCTCTTCTGGATGTCTGAAGACAGCAACAGTGTACTTACATATAATAAATAAATAAATCTTTAAAACATGAGCACCTGAGTTCAGATCACAGCACCCATGTAATAAGCTGGGCATCTAGCACGTGTTTGTAATTCCAGCTCTGACAGGGATGGAGGCAGGGGGATTGATCTCTGGGGCTTGTTAGCTTCTAATCTAGCCAAGAACCTAAGGTTCAGGGAGAGACTTTGCCTCTAAATAATATGTGGAGAGTGCTAGAGGAGGCCATTTCACATGTGGGCACAGCTGAGGGAGTGCGTGTGGGCACACACACACACACACACACATACATACACACAAATCTTTAAAACATAAGAATTACATGAAGTACCATCTCATTCAATAATAGAGAGATTAATTTAACAATGAGCAAAGGATCTGAATCGAGCTCTCTTCAAATGAGATACGTCAATGGCAAGTAAAGACATGAAGATGTATTCAACGTGACTACCCACCAAGAGTGGTCGACTCAAAACCACAGAGAGAGAGAGAGAGCACTTCAACCCTTCAACTTCACTGACGACAGCTGTACTCTAGTTGGCACATAGGAACAGCTGCTCTAAGGGTATGGAGATTGTCAAATGGTGCAGACAGCTTGGGGACATTCTAGAAGATCCTGAAAGGTCAAAGGCAGAATTACTGGATGAGATGGGTTAATCATTTTTTTTAAACAATACTTGACTAACTTTATTTATTTATTTTGACTTTTAGATGTTTTCTTTATTTACATTTCAAATGTTATTCCCTTTCCTGGTTTCCCCTCCGAAAACACCTATCCCATCCCCCTTCCCCTGCTCACCAATCCACCCACTCCTGCTTCCTGTCCTGGCATTTCCCTACACTGGGGCATTGAGCCGTCTCAGAACCGAGAGCCTCTCCTCCCTTTGATGTCCAGCAAGGCCATCCTCTGCTACATATGCAGCTGGAGCCATGGGGTCCCTCCATGTGTGCTCTTTGGTTGGTGGTTTAGTCCCTGGGAGCTCTGGGGTACTGGTTGGTTCATATTGTTTTTCCTCCTATGGGGCTGCAAGCTCCCTCAGCTTCTTGGGTCCTTTCTCTAGCTCCTCCATTGGGGACCTTGTGCTCAGTCCAATGGTTGGCTGAGAGCATCCACCTCTGTATTTGTCAGGTACTGGCAGAGCCTCTCAGGAAACAGCTATATCAGGCTCCTGTCAGCAAGCACTTGTTGGCATCCATAATAGTGTCTGGGTTTGGTGACTGTATATGGGATGGATCCCCAGGTGGTGCAGTCTCTGGGTGGTCTTTCCTTCAGTCACTGCTCCACACTTTGTCTCTGTGTCTCCTCCTGTGGGTATTTTGCTCCCTCTTCTAAGAAGGACCAAAGTATCCATACTTTGATCTTCCTTCTTCTTGAGCTTCGTTTGGTCTGTGAATTGTATCTTGGGTATTCTGAGCTTCTGGGCTAATATCCACTTATCAGTGAAAGTGCCTACCATGTGTGTTCTTTTGTGATTGGATTACATCACTCAGGATGATTTTTTCTAGTTCCATCCATTTGCTGGGTCCTCAGGTAGTACTATGTTCAATTTTCTGAGGAATCACCAAACTGGTTTCTAGAGTGGTTGTACCAGCTTGCAATCCCACCAGCAGTGGAGGAGTGTTCCTCTTTCTCCACATCCTCGTCAGCACCTGCTGTCACCTGAGTTTTTGATCTTAGCCATTCTGACTGGTGTGAGGTGGAATCTCAGGGTTGTTTTGATTTGCATTTCCATGATGACTAAGGATGTTGAACCTTTCTTTAGGTGCTTCTCAACCATTCTGTATTCCTCAGTTGAGAATTCTTTGTTTAGCTCTGTAACCCATTTTTAATAGGGCTATTTGGGTCTTTGGAGTCTAACTTTGTATATAGATGGTTAATCTTTTATTTTTAAAGATTTATTTAAATTTTATGTGTATGGTTGTTTTTGCCTGGATGTTTGTACAACTTGTGAAGTGTCTGCCTGGGCCAGAAGAGGGCATTGTTCTCTTGGAGCTGGAGTTACAGTCAGTTGTGAGTCACCAAGTGGGTGCTGAGAACTGATCTCAGGTCCTCTGGAAGAGTAGCCTGTTTCAGCTAGGCTGGCTGGCTAATGAGCTCTTCATCCCCATGGTGGGGTTACACCTAAGCAAAGTCTTTTCTGTCTTAATTTTTTTCTACGATTTTTTTTATACATGCACAAAATTATTTTTTTAAAAAACATCATATTTTTTTAGACTTTCATATATAAGTACTGAATTTATATCATTCTCTCTCCAATTCTTTCCCATTCTTTTTATGTAGCCCACGAATGGCAGGGTGCACTTTTCTAGGAACTGAGACTGGCTCCTGAGTTTTCAGGAGCCCAAAGGAGAGGGCAAGGCTTGCATTGGGAGCCCCTTCACACTTCAGCCCATGCTCTCCAACAGTGACTGCTCAGAATTATGGCTGGTGCTTACTTACAATGACCTTGGGATCCACCTGCATCACGCATCAGGATGGGGGGAATGTTCCAGTGAGAGGCGAGTGCTTCCTGCAGGTGGGGTGCCCAAGAGTTTGAGGTGAAGAGATTTATCAACACGCAGTGTCTTTTGACAAAACAAGGCATTTTCTCTAAGTGATATTTGCAGCTGAAAGAGAACTCAACTTTTCAGATCTGTAATCTGAGTCTATTCAGAAACCCACCCCCATGTGGCCTCATCCTGTGTTTTATGAAATAAAGTCAAAATTGCCAACACACTTCCTTATATCTCTGTTTGGGAAGAGGATATGAATAACCGGGCTTGGTAGAAACTGCGCTGATATAGACACACAGCTGTGAACTATTCCCAGCAGAATCAGCAGCGACAGCAGCCCCCAGATGCTGGGTCTAGTTTCAGGATGTGTGACCATGGGGCTACCCGGGAGGGACCAGGGTTGCTCTGCATGGACAAGAGACATGGTATTCATTTCTAGTGTGCTTGTGTATTGTCTGATATGTATAACTATCAACCTAGGGAAGGGGGCGGGGCTGTCTGAATCTCTGCCTCACAGGGATGCCTGATGTTTATGGCAAGTTTTGGGTCCAGGAAATGTTTCTATCATGGGAATCAGGCCTGTAGCATCCTTCCCTTAGGCTAGCTACTGTCATGGAATTATCTTGAAACTGTTTTAAGGTGCCCACCTCACAGCCTTCCACGCTCTTTCTAGGAGGTGCTGGGATCCTGTCCTTTACTGCAGGCCTCTCTGCTCAGGTCCTCTTCAGCCTCTGTTGGTAATATCTAGAGCACTGTGCCCAAGGAAGAAAGCAAGCAGTAGGCAGGAAGTGTGTTGATCACTTAGCAGAGATAGCCTAGAGACCATCAGACCCTGATAGGATAGAATCCCTGAAGCCTGACTGATCCTATGGCCCTTGGACACCAGAATGGTCAGAAGACTGAAGTTTGTGTGACAGATGGTGCTGTAAGCCCTGTCCACCCACCTTGGCCTTTGTAGAACCCTCAGCTTATAACCTTGCCATATCTTCCACATCCAAGTCCACTGTGAGATGCCCCAATATTACACCACACTGTTGAGCAAATTGCCTGTTGGTGTCTCCTAGTCACGCTTGAGCAGGGATGTCCCTCAATGCTGCCCATAGATCCAGTTTCTGATTCCAGAATCAGTCACTTGATTCTTTTGTTTTAATTTAATTTAATTTTTTAAAATAATTCACTGTACATCCCACTCACTGCCCCCTCCAAGTCACCCCCTCCCGCAATCCTTCTCTCCTCCCTCTGAGGGAGTGGGGTCTTCCTGGGTATCCCCTTCCTCCCCCCCGCCAACATTTCAAGTCTCTGCGAGGCTAGGGGCTTCCTCTCCTGCTGAGTCCAGACAAGGCAGCCCAGCTAGTAGAACATATCCAAAGTACAGGTAACAGTTTTTGGTCTCGCCCTGTTCCATTCGTTCAGGACCCACGTGAAGACCATCTGCTACATATGTGCGGAGAAGCCTAGGTCAAGCCCATGTATGTTCTTTGGTTGGTGGTTCAGACTCTGAGAGCCCCAAGGGTCCAGGTTGTTTGACTCTGTAGGTCTTCCAGTGGAGTTCCTATCCCCTTTTGGGACTCTTATGGAAGAATAGCAGTCACTTGATTCTTGCAGGTGCTGTCCCCTTCCCTCCCTCCCTCCCTTTCTCTCTCCTTCCCTCCTTTGAGAACCTCAAGTCTGGACACTCTTCACCTAGATCTGATCTCTGGAGGCCCGCCCTGTCACAGACAGTGGACCTGGCTTCATGGATTGCATTGATTGACCCCCCCTTTTTTTGCAATGAAGTCATCAGGGGTGGGGTGGGGTGGGAATGGGCAGGGGTCAAGAGTCCTGTCTTCACGCTTGGTGGCAGGAAGGCAATTGTCTCCAAGGAGGGTCAGCAGCACAGGTCTAAGTGGTGGCTCTGGGATCATGGTGGTGATGGAGTCCGGCGGAGGACACACCTCTGTTCTCACACCCACCCGTCCTTTCCGGCCTAGGCCTGAACGTTGTCTGGATGTCCATCCTTCAAGAAGCTGTACCTTCCAGGCCTTATGGACCACTCTGAGGTTACCACAGGGAGAGACTTGGTCGTCTCTTGCCTGAACTGCACACAGACCAGCAGAGGGCAGGCCTTTCTCAGCAATGAGCTACATTTCTCCACCGTGGACAACGCTGGCTTCCAATGACTGCAAAAGTGCATGTGCACCTGAAGGCCCACAGCTGGGACTCTGAGGGTTATCATGCAGGGAAGGCTGTGTGGGTGTTGTAAGGCAGAGCAAGGTGTGTGTGGGGACCCACAGACTCTTTAGGTCACCCCGACAGTAAGGACATCAGTTGTGGGATTCCCCCCAGGCTTCTGAAGTAGAAGCCATTGCATCTCTCTGGTCAGTTCTACAAGCTTCTTCCCACAGCAGCCCTTCTTCTGCAGCACAGCTGCCCATGGTGAAGATCTGTCCTTGTGGAGAAGCAGTTGCTGGACATTCTTGAGGCTCTGTGAGTCCCTGCCACAGCAGGTGTACACCCTCATGGTCATCAGTAGGCGGGGGTGGCACCGGGCCTGCCGTGGGGACCACAAATCTTGAAATGAGTGCTGGGACTTATTCTTGCTTCTCCCCAGATATAAGGTCCCCCTCCTCCTGCTGGCCATTCCTCATGTAGGATGCAAGGTCCATTCTCCCCTGACAAATGTGTCTGCTTCCCGTGCCTGGTTATCTCTGCTCCAGTTAGATTTCTCTTTTGAGGTCTGGTGTGTGTGTGTGTGTGTGTGTGTGTGTGTGTGTGTGTGGTGGTGGTGGTGGTGGTGGTGGTTCGGGAACATCTAAACTCCCCCATGCCTGGCCCAAAGTCAGCAGGTAACTTTGCTGAGACTGAGAAGTTGCAGAGGACTGATGGGCAGCTTGGTTGAGAGGCTAGGGAATTCTTGGAGGAAAGCTTAGTGAATAGAGCTTTGGGTAGTGCGTGTGTGTGTGTGTGTGTATGTGTGTGTGTGTGTGTGTGTGTGGGCTCATTAAGGAGGTCTACCAGTTTCAAAGCTGCCTGGGCTCTGTTTCACCTCCTGCCCAGACCACTGGGCACTGTGAGCTCTTCTCTGCCAAACTGCTGCCCTGGCATCTGGACTGACCTCTGCCCTATCATTTCTCAGGTGGACTCTTTACTTCTGGTATTTTTCTTCTTTCCTCCTTGAAACTGTCACTCAGCCATGTTGGCAGTGTGCAAAAACATGTACTTTTTGGAAAATAAAAGGGTGACATCCTCGTAATACCATTCCCTGTGTGTGGCCATGATGGTAATACTGAGACTGAGTGCCCACATGGGACTTGAAGGCTGGCTGGGAAAGCAGGTGAGCAGATATGTGGTACTGGTCCTGAGACGAGGGCTGTAGTGCTGAGTAGGCGCAACGGGGCCCAGAGGGAGGCCAGCAGCTCAGCTGACAGCTCTGGGAGGGACACATCCTAAACTGAGGCTTCAAATGCAAGAGAGTCAAGCTGCCCCTGTCCAGGGGGTTTCTGAAGGAGAGGTTAGTGTGTGCCAGGTTCTGGAGATAGATGATTCTGAACGCATTGCTCAATACCTCCAGTGACCATACGAGAGAAGCCTCCCAAACCCAAGGTGTGCAAGCTGTCAGAGCACAGCACGAGGCCTGATTGTTCCGTCCAGTAGAAGTTGGGAGCCTAGTTTCTTCTATCTGTGATTCCTCTATCTTTTACAAGGGTCTAAAGCTGAAATCTCCTCTGTTCAGACAGAGAAGAAAGGAGTCCAGGATGCTATGTTCAAGGCCCAGTATGGAAGTGGTGCTCTCAATGCTTGTGAGGACCCTTTACCAGAACCCTAGACATCCCTGTACCACAGGAGGCTAGGAGATGCGTCTGTGTCCACGTATGATAAGAAGTAGGTTCGGGGACCTGGAGGCCTGTCGATGCCATACTGTGCTCCCCTGACTAGCACACAATGGCTCAATTGTCATGTTTCCCGCTCATAGATCCTACCCCAAGGGTCTTCATTAGACCACACATGGCTCTAAGTTCCAGGTCCCTGAGATAGCTCTCTTTGATATACATAAGCTGCAAAATGAAAATCTTCTTGCAATTACACATAATTATGAATAATCAAATGCATAAATGGGATGGAGGAAATATATATATGTATATATATATACACACACAGAGACATATATATGTAAATGCATATACATCAAGACCTAGTGGAATTTATGCCTGAATGCAAGGACGGCCTTATGAACTTTGGTCAAAGTGATAGACCCTTTTAACAGAATGAAAGAAAGAAGCCAGAAGAAAGAGGAGAAGCCATTTATAAAATACAAAATCTGATTAAAAAACAAACAAACCCAAAAACTAGGAGCAGAATGAAACTACCTCAGTACAATCAAAGCCATCTTCGAAAAAGTCTGCAGCACACATCAGACAGTGGCCAAAGGTTGAAAGCTTCCTCCTGAGGTCACGAAATACGTAGAAAATCTTAAAACCTCTACAAAAATCTGTTAGAACTAATACGTGAACACAGCAAAATCGCAGAGTACAGAGTCAGCACTATACTGACAGTAGGACAATAAGGAGATAAATAAGGAAAATTTTCTTTTTTGTAATAACATGATAAAAAATAAAATTCTTAGATTTTTTTCTTTTTGAACTGTACCAAAGAAATGAAAGACTTGTACTGTGAGAAACTCAAAGCACTTAAAAAAAAAATATGGGCTGGAGGGATGTCTCAGCTGTCAAAGGTGGGACTCATATAAAACAAACAAACAACTCAGAAAGATACCCAATGCTTCTTGACATCTTAACTATATTAGCTTCAGTAGTTAAGATATTGGTATTATCCAAGGCTTAAGGATCCGAGGTCTGCAGATCTGGTGCCACTCCTCTTAAAATCTCAATGGATGGGGCTGGAGAGATGGCTCAGTGCTTAAGAGCACTGACTGCTCTTCTGAAGGTCCTGAGTTCAATTCCCAGCAATCACATTGTGGCTCACAACCATCCGTAATGAGATCTGACACCCTCTTCTGGTGTGTCTGAAGACAGCTACAGTGTACAGCTACAGTGTATTTACATATAAATAAGTCTTTAAAAAAATCTCAATGGATTACTTTTTATTTATTTATTTTTTTACTAAAAACCAAAACCCCCAACCAATCAACCAACCAACCAACCAACCAACCAACCAACCAACTAAATAAATAAATAAACGAAAACCTAACCTAACTAGAAAAAAGAAAATCCATTTTAAACTTTATTTTCGAATCTCAAGGAACTCTGAAGAGCCAAAGAAACATCCAATAAAGCAGAGAGGTGGCTGACATACACAGCTTTTGCTGTATCTAGAATGTCTTAGAAGGACCCTGGCATGGCACTATCCGGGTGGTAGACCATGTTAAGAGATAGCACCTGTTGGGAGGACTTCTGGTCACTGGAGCCCCTTGAAGGTATCCGTGTCCCCTTTTGAGGACTCAGCTGCCACAGGGGACATCCTCCTTCATGTGTTCCTGTCTCGATGAGCTGTTTTATCACAGGCTCAAGAGTGGTGGTGTCTGTGAAGCCTGGACTGAACTCTTAAACTGTTAGCCAAGACAAGCCCTATCTCAGGCAGGTTGTGACAGCAACAGAAAGCCAACACATGCTAAAGACAGAGGCATAGCACTGAAGGAATCGAGCAGAGAGCCCCAGAAGACAGCTTCACATCCATGGCTTCTGACAGAGGTGTGTAGACGTGCTGAGTTATCAAAAAGGAAGTTTGTTCAGCAGTCCTTTGGGGACACTAGCTATCTGCACGTAAAAGAATGAAACCCAGCCTTCGCCTAGAGTCATATGTAAACATTAACCAAAACGAATTGCAGACCAAACAGGAGAATCAAGATTCCTGGAAGGAAACAGAAGTGGAAAACCGCCTGGTTCATTAGAACAGTGAGTTCCTCACTGTGAGGCAAAGGACAGCAAGTGAAGAGCAGGTGAATTAGACATCAGTGTGTGGGGGGGGAACCCTTCTGTGTGTCAAGGAACACTTTTAAATGAGTGAGAAGGGTATCTATGTGCTGGGAGATAGCTGATGGGAGATTAATGTTCTGAATACGCAAAAAACTACAACTCAACAACAGAAAAACCCACACAATTAAAACACAGGCAAAGGAGTTGGCCAAGCATTTCCCTGGAGGAGGCAAACAAATGTCCCATAAATAACACAGAAGATGCTTAGAATCACGACTCACCAGGGAGACAGAAACCAAAGCTAGAGTAGTTGTAGTGATGGGAAGGAGATGGTGGGGGCTCCCATGCACTTCGCCAAACTCACAGTTCACACCGTTGTGGGAATAGTGTGTGGAAGTCACTGACATCACCAGGAAGCCCATTTCTGGCTATACACTATATTCAAAATAACGGAGAGCAGAGACTTAAACAGTCTGTGTACTTACAGTCATTGCAGCAGAATCCACAGCCCATTGAGTGAGTCGAGAACTCGACATTCCCCTGGATGGCCGAGCACCACAGAGCCTCAGAAAGGGAGTCTGATACACGCTGCAACTCGGACCGGACAAACCTTGAAGATGCACTGAGTGAAATCGGCAGACAGAAAAGAATATGTGCAGCATGGTTCTGAGCCTGAGGGTCGGTTCCTAGTGCCATCAAACTTAGGGACAGGAAGTGGAATGGAAACATGCCGGGCTAGAATATAGGGAGTTGGTTCAACAGGGCCAGATTCAGCTTGGAGGGTGAACATGACCAATACTGTGGCCCAGGACAGCAGCATCTCAATGGTTGCTGGACTAGCAGGAGCTGGTGTGGGGAAGGGGCTGGTGGTCTAGTGTGCTGAAGTTTTTACTGGGCCAGTTCTTACAGGATGAGATAAACAGTGGAAGCTGGGTACTCAGTAGTGATGTGTTTATAAAAAGATAAAGGTGTGTATGGTATGGAGGTATGGAGGAAGAGGGCCCTCGGAGGCACCCCTTCCTCCGAGGGACCAGCTACACAACAGTTTATTAAGGGCATGGGGAGGGGAGTTAAAAGGGTAGTAGAGGCAGGGAAAGGCAGAGAGAGGGAGAGAGAGAGAGAGAGAGAGAGAGGAAGAAGGAGGAGGAGGAGGAGGGGGAGGAGCCTTTTATAGTGGGTCAGCCTACCTGGCTGTTGCCAGGTAACTGTGGGGCAGAGGTTAGACAGAATGCTAACAAGTAGTGTCCACCACATGGTCAGTTGCGGTTGTGGAGGGAGTTGTGTCACAGGGTTCAGAAGTCCATGAGTAAATAGCTATTTAACTTGGTAAAAACTTGCCCTAATCTTTTAGCTTTTCATTGTAACATCTAGTTCCAAGACTTGTGGGAGGCACATGTCTTTGTGTGGGGGGGAGGGGAGGGTAAGGGGCAGAGGAGAGGTCAACCTCTGGTGTTGTTCCTCAGGTGAGCAACTTTTGTTTGACACAGAGTCTCTAGCTGGCCAGGAACGACAAAGCAGTCTAGATTGACTGACACAAACCCCAGGCATCCACAAAGCTAGCATTGAGATTGCAAGTTAGGAGCCATTAGGCAGGCATTTTTAAATATGTGGGTTAGGGATCAAATTCAGGTCCTCAAAGCACTTAACTGACTGAGCTATCTCCTGAACCCCTGCTGGGACTTTTAAAGAGTTGCTGAGTGTTTGTGTGGAGAGAAAGAGGGGGTGGGGGGCGGGGCGGGGCTGGTGCTTGTGTTCTAGCAGATCCAACACCTCCTTCTGACCTTTATGAGCACCAGGCATGTTTGTGATACACATACATACACATGCAGCAAAACATGTATAAAACACATAAATCAAGAAAATTTAAAACAGAAGAATGTTAATTTCAAATAAAATGCACTAAATTTTTCTTCTTTTTGGAGGTATTTTTGTGTGTATGTGTGTGTGTGTTATACAGATATTTGCACATGTGTCCCAGTGCCCACGAAGGTCAGTAATATCAGATTTCCCTGGATCTGGAATCATTGTGGATGCTGGAAACTAAACTTGGGTCTTCTTGAAGAAGAGCACATCTCTGAGCCATCTCTCCAGACCACCTATACAACTCTTTTTTTTAAAAAATATATTTATTTATTATGCATAAGTACACTGTAGCTGTCTTCAGACACACCAGAAGAGAGCATCAGATCTCATTACAGATGGTTGTGAGCCACCATGTGGTTGCTGGGATTTGACTCAGGACCTCTGGAAGAGCAGTCAGTGCTCTTAACTGCTGAGCCATCTCTCCAGCCCACTTATAAAATTCTTAAAGGCATTCTTATATAATGAATGATGCAACTTATTTATTTATTTAAATATTTATTTATTTATCTCTGGAAACAGAGTCTCAGGTGCCTATGTTGGCCTTGAACTCTTTATTTAGTTGAAGATGACTTTGAACTTCTGACCTTTCTGTCCCTGTCTCTTGAGTGTTAGAATCACAGGAGTGGACCCCTATTCTAGGTAAACACTGTACCAACTAAACTCCACCCATGAGGATGCAGAATACAAGCCACATTTATTTATTCTTTCCTGTTCTCGGGAGGCATCTGGAATAGTGTTCAACAGATGTGAGCAAATATTGAATTATTATTTTTTCTTTGTGTTTGCTCAGTGAGACTTTATAGATTAATTCTTCCTTTTTGCCCATATTGCCTTAAGACTTTTATAATGAGTAACGTCCTGTTTTAAAAATTTAGGTAACGTATTTTTAAGAATTAGGGTAACTCCTAGAAATTGGATGGATAACTTTTAAAATGGGAAAGCAGAATAAAGAAAGCTCAGCTCACAACTGTCAGGAAAAAGCCAGGGGAAAACGTCACGCAGGGATGGAAAGTAGGTTGGGAGGAGAAGAGCTGAGGTGACCTTGGGGAATCTGTCCTCGTCATAAGTGAGAGAGGGTAAGAACTGGGTGGACTCGAAGCTGAGCACAGAAATGGCTGACACTCTGCTAATGTTTTTTCACTTTTTCAAACATTTTTTTAAGTTTTATTTTTAATTTTCATTTACGCGTATGTGTGTCTGTGTGTATGGCCATGTGTGTGCAGTACCAGCAGAGGCCAGTAGGGGGTGTGTGTCATGCCCTCTGGAGAATGAGTTGTTGGAGGTTGTAAGCTGCATGACTTGGTACTAGGAGCTAAACTCAGGTCCTAGCCAAGATCAGCAAGTGCTTTTCACTGCTGAGCCGTCTCTTCAGCCGTTCTACCAGTATTTAAAAGGAGACTCCAATGAAGGGGACTGAAACAGTAAAATAGCGTTCATTAACAGCCCAGCCCATGCTCCTGTCCCATCCCGAGCACAGTCACCTGCTCTCTGAGGGTCAGTGTGACTGTGTCCGCACAGAGCAGGAACCCCTTGGAGAATAGGGGGAGGAACACTTCTGAAGGTGGCCGTCAGTTGTTTACGCTGCTGCAGTGGATGTTAAAACAGCCAGGGGTGTTCTTTTGTGATTGGGTTACCTCACTAAGGATGATATTTTCAAGATCTGACCATTTGCCTAGGAATTTCGTGAATTCATTGTTTTTAATTGCAGAGTAGTATTCCATTGTGTAGATATACCACATCTTCTGAATCCATTCCTCCATTGAGGGACATCTGGGTTCTTTCCAGCTTCTGGCTATTATAAATAAGGCTGCTATGAACATAGTGGAGCATGTGAACACACATGGTATGCAGTCACTGATAAGGGGATATTGACCCAGAATCTCGGAATACCCTAGACACAATCCGCATATCAATAGATTTCTAAGAAGATGGAAGGAGAGACCCCTGGTCCTGGAAAGACTGGATGTAGGGGAACGCCAGGACAGAGAAGCGAGAGGGGGTTGAATGGAGAAAAGAGGGAGGGAAGGGGGCTTATGGGACTTTCGGGGAGGGAGGAAACGGGAAAGGGGAAGTGATTTGGAATGTAAATTAAAAAAATAAAATTAAAAAAAAAAAAACCAGCCAGGGGGATGGAGATAGGAGTTAGCTTCATCCTTCCACAGCGTGAACAAGAGTAGCCACTTTCTCCACCCCTGTTACTTATCAGTGAAAAAAGAAAACATCCCGATACTAGTATCGGATGAAATAAAATCCAAGACAGAGAGCAGCAAAATGAGACACATTTTTTTTTGTTGTTGTTGGTGTTTTGTTGTATTTCTTTTTCTTCCCTGATAATCTAAAAGTCCAGAACATGTAATTTAAGGCAATGGTTGTTAGTAGACAGGCAATTCTATATTGGTCTGCTCTCCGGGACCCTAGCAGCTGCTTATGTCATTACCCTAGGTGTGCTAGGTGTGCGCTGCGGATAAAACGGCTCCCAAACACCCCAGATTTGTCTCTGTGTGTTTTTCTCTTACTGCCCTTGCCCCCCCTCTCTATTCCCCTCACTCTACTTTTGTGTCCCCCTCTGCCTTCTCCCTCTCTCACTCTGCCCTCTTTCTCCCGTCTTCTTCCTATCTCCCTGCCTGCCTGTCTGCCTCTATCTCTCCCGCAGGTCCCCCTTCCTTTCCTCTTCCCCAATAAACCTCTTACACCAGATTCGTTGCCTGGCATAATTTCTCAGGGGTACACCTTGGCACGGCCTCCAAAAGTACCCCCCCCCGGCATTTTGTTATTATAACAATGGTGACCATCTGTTTAGCATACCATCAAGATCCTGCCTCTGCCAAAGTTGCAGACAATGGCAAAGAAGTGATGATGATTGTTAAGATCCTCTCTTGCTGTTGCTATGCACAGTGTGAGCCCAATCCAGAAGAGGTTATTGGATCATTCAGGTCACTGGGCGAGGCAGCAAGAGCTGAGACATTTTAGCCCTATTTTTAGGTTATTTTGGAGGGCTTTCCACCCTGATTCCCACAGTGGCTCATTTACATTTCCAGAGCAGCGAGTAGCTCCCGCACCATTGCCAGTGTCTGTGGCGGCTATGGTCTTAACGGCATTAGTTCTGATCGGAGTGAGACGGGAATCTCAGTATCTCACTTGCTTTAAGCTCCTGAGCTACGGTACTTTTCAAATACTCCTTGCTTACAAACCTGTATCTTAAAGTATTTTTTTTTCATGTTTTTATTTAATACTTTTAGAGCGTCAGGTCTTACATTAAGGGGTTTGATCCATTTTGAATTGGCTTTTTGTACAAGATGAGAGGCGGGAATCCAGTTTTGTTCTTCTATACGTGGATATTTGTTTTTTCCAGCGCTGTCGGCTATAAAAGTGGGCTTTTCTCCAGCGTACGCTTTTGGAGATGGTTTAGTTTGTAAAGTGCTTGCTACACAGTCGTGAAGACCTGAATTCAGACCTTTTACAAAGTTTCAGGTGGCTGTCGAGGTGTAAGCTTGTTTCTGGGTCTTCTAGGCCATTGGCCTACGTGTGTGTTTTGGTACCAGTACCATGCTGTTTTTCCCATGGTTTTATAGGATAGCTTGAGACTGGGTACGGCGATGCCCTCAGCTTGAGACTGGGTACAGCCCTGCCCTCAGCAGTGCTCGCTATTCTGAGTCTTTTGTGTTTCTATATGAGCTTTAGAACTGTTTTTCTTTTTCCATCTCTGTGCAGAATGTCATTGGAATTTTTTTTTTAACTTTAAACTTTTTTTTTTTAACACTCCAGTGGTTATCCCCTTCCCAGTTCATCCTCCGACAGTTCACAGTTCCTATTCCTTCTCTACCCTGTCTCCAAGAGGATGTCACCCCCCCCCCACCAGGTCTCAAGTCTCTTGAAGGGTTAGGTGCATCTTCTCTCACTGAGGCCAGACCAAGCGGTCTACAAGTCTTCTGCTGTGTATGAGTCGAGGCCTCATACCAGCTAGTGTATGCTGTCTGGTTGGTGGCTCAGTGTCTGAGTGATCTTGGGGATGGATCCAGGTTAGTTGAGACTGCTGGTCTTCCTATGGGGTCGCCCTCCTCCTCAACTTCTTTCAGCCTTTCCCTAATTCAACCATACGGGTCCCCGACTTCAATCCATTGGATGGGTGTAAGTATCTCTGTCTCAGTCAGCTGCTTGTTGGGCCTGTTGGAGGGCAGCCATGCTAGACTCCTGTCTGTAAGCACACCATAGCATCAGTAATAGTGTCAGGCCTTGAAGCCTCCCCTTGAGATGGATCCCAATTTGGGCCTGTCACTGGACCTCCTTTCCCTCAGTCTCTTCTCCATTTTTGTTCCTGCAGTTCTTTCAGACAGGAACAATTATGGGATAGGGTTTTTGACTATGGGATGGCAACCACATCCCTCACCTGATGTCCTGTCTTTCTACTGGAGGTAGACTCTACAAGTTCTCTCTCCCCACTGTTGGGCATTTCATCTAAGGTCCTTCCCTTTGAATAATGAGAGACTCTCACCTCCCAGGTCTCTGGTACATTCTAGAGGGTCCCCCCACCTCCCATCTCCTGAAGTTGCCTGTTTCCACTTATTCTGCAAATACACTGTGGCTGCCCCCTCTGAGATTCGAACTCAGGACCTTTGGATTATGAAACTGACGTGCTAAGGAGGCACCCGTCATTGGAATTTTGACGGGGATTGCATTGAATCTGGAGATTGCTTTTGGTAACATAGACATCCTTACAGCATTTCTTTTAATTTTGTCTATCCATAAGGTCACCATCAGCTTGATTCTTTGCCATTTAAACATTTTTATTGTAAGATCTCTCATCTTCCTGGTTAGGCTTATTCTAAGGTATTATTCTTTACTCTATTGTGAAAGAATTCTTTTCCTCATTTTTTTCCCTCAGTGTGCTCATTATTGGCATATAGGAAGGTAGTTACTGATTTTTGTGTCCAGCTGATTTGCTGAAGGTGTTTATCAGCTCTCAGAGCTTCCTGGGGGGAATCTACGGGGGTCCCTGCCTCCCTCTAAATCTTTTAGTCTTATTTATTTTATTTATTTAGTATTAGTGTTTTACTGCATGTATGATTTTTGTAGCATGTGCATGCCTGGTACATGTGGAGGTCAGAAGAAAGCATTGAATTTTCCAGAACTGGGAGTGAGTCACTTTGTGGGTGCTGGGAACCAAACCCAGATCTCTGCAAAGAGCAGCCAGTGTTCTTAATTACTGAGCCATCTCTCCATGCCCAGGGTCTCTTGTTTATAGGATCATGTCTTCTACAAATAGGAATAATGTGACTTTTTTTCCTACTTGTATATCCTTTCTTTCTTTCTTTCTTTCTTTCTTTCTTTCTTTCTTTCTTTCTTTCTTTCTTTCTTTCTTTCTTTCTTTCTTTCTTTCTATCTCTCAAAGCCTAACAAGTATTGATACAGATCTTTGAAGATTTTTACTTTTGCCTGAAAATTTAAAATTTGTCCCTGGTGACAATCCATCCTTGTTTTTCTTGGTGTGATGGCCACCTTGTACCCTTGGGGAAATGTCTGCCAGATACCTGAGTCTCAGAACCAGTTACGTTCATCTGTGTAGAGAGATGATGCCCTGGAGGAAGTGGCCAGGTGCTGGTGGTGAGTCAGATCACACGTTTCCTGAGGATGCTGCTGCTGTCCCTTCCCACAGGAAGAGGGCTCCACACACGCCCATTTGTTGTATGTTCCATGAAGATGCACAATCAAATGCAGACACAATCGTTTAGGTGACAACTGGTAGAGCTGACAGCCTCATCCTGAGTAGAGTCAGACTCCACAGTCACACACCATTAGACTTAGTGCCAGCCAATGACAGGACAGCCTGTGCTGATGGATCGGTGAGGACCAGTATAGACACTGGAGGAAGCAAGAGGACAATCTTTTGCGGAAGTGGCATGCACAAAGGGGTAGCGGCACTTGGGGAACAAGGTAGTGGCTTTGAAGCAGGGGTGTGGGCCAGGGGAGTCTTTCAGGCTTCTGAGAAGCCTCTGTTACCCCTGGGACTTGCTGAGGTCACATGACAAAACTGACGTGGAATGGGTGGGATTGGGAACTGCCTCAGTTCTCATGCTTCTCACTCAAAGTCAACATTCTCTGATCCCTGTAGACACTCGAGCAGAGGCAGTCAGATCCTTGCAGTGGGGAGCAAGAGTGAGAATGGACCCTTAGTTGCTGACTTTGGGATGTGGAGGCATCTTGTCCAGTAGACACGTCAGAGCTCAGGTTGGGGAAGAATCATCCCCGTGGGGAGGAGGGGTGCTGTTCCTTTTCTGGAGGTGGCTCAGTTTGTGCTATTCTGAATGGACAGCTGAATTCCCACCCATACATTCAATCAAATGCAGTCTAGGTGTGTCTGTGAGACAGATGAAGGAAAACCACACTCCACCAAAGAACAGTGTACGAGGAAACACAAGCATTTGACTAGACGTGGAACTAAGTAAAAATTAAAAGTAACGCAGTAATTGGAATTATAGTTCAATAATTGGGTTAAGTGGGATTAGTGCTGGCTGAAGGGAATTTGCATTCTAATGTTGAAAAAAAAATCAGGAAGAAAGAAACAAACATCACGGGTCTCTGTGTTACGTGTCTGAGGCACCCCTGCAGCTAGCTGCTTTGCTGACGTTCTGCACGGGTTTGCGATATCTTCTTGTGATGTGTAGACACCGTGTTTTCTCTGGCATCATACCTATATTGGGCTTACACCTCTGGAACAGGGAAACTGTATGGACTTGGAAAGTCTCACTGAGGAAGTTTTAGATAGAAAATTTTATTTACTACTACTACTACTACTACTACTACTACTACTACTGGTCAACTTGACGTAAAGCTAGACCTGCCTAAGAAAAAGAAGTATTTGCCAGGCAGTGGTGACGCACGCCTTTAATCCCAGCACTTGGGAGGCAGAGACAGGTAGATTTCTGAGTTCGAGGCCAGCCTGGTCTTCAGAGTGAGTTTCAGGACAGCCAGGGCTACACGGAGAAACCCTGTCTTGAAAAACCAAAAAAAAAAAAAAAAAAAAAAAAAAAAAAAAAAAAAAAAAGAAAGGAAGAAGAAGTATTAATTGAGGAGTTGTCTTCTGTGGACATGTCCATCAAGTATTTCTTTGATTGCTGATTGATGTGGATGCCACCCCTGGGCAGGTGGTCTGGGTGCTATAAGGAGGCAGGCTGAACAAGGCACGGGGAACAAGCCGAAATGCAGGATTCTCCCATGGCCTCTGGTTCTGTTCCTGACTCTAGGTTCCTGCCTTGAGTTCCTGCCCTGACTTCCATTCATGATGGACTGGGTAAGCTGCCATGAAATAAACCCTTTCCTTTTCAAGAAATCTGTTCTAGTCTAACACTATGAAGTGGTACTCAGTCACCATGAGTCTCTTAGATGCTGTGTCAGCTCCAGAAGATGCCCCAGCATCCTGTCAGCCAGGCCAAGCACTCCCGTAACTGCCCCACCACTCCTCAAGGCCGCCCTGCCCTCCACCAGGAGAAGTTTTTCCGTTTTATGCCTCTGTGTTCTGAAAATCCCTGATGGGAATGTGAAGGTTAGCTCCCTCTCATTGAGGGTCTGTTTCGATGAAAACACCTTCACTTTGCTTTTGTGCTCAAGCCCCCGATGCTAAACACACATTAAAAAAAATATTTATTGGTTTTTAATAGAAGAGCCCTTAATTGTGCAGCCGGACTGAATTTGTGGGTTAATTTAGCACATGGTCCTCCCAGCGGTTTGGTGCCGGCAGAAACGTTCGCTGCTATTGCTGTGTAGCTGGGCGCCCCTGATGAAAGGGGTTCTAATGCCTGCTGATTGGATCTGAGCTTGAAATTAAATTGAAGTGCAGGGTTTCTGATCACCTGTCAGAAGGAGGGGCTCACGCGTTCCCTGTAATATCCAGACTGTCCCGATGTACACTGTCGGGAGGCTTTGAAGGTACCACTGTGGATGGCTCTGAGCCCAAAGCAGCCAGTCCTGTTCTTTGGGAGACGTGATCTGCAGACCAATTTGTCAAGAGTGTGGAGGCCTTGATCCAGCCAAGTGGAATATTTAGGAAGACAGATCAGAGGACGCCGCATTTGCTCCCCACCAGGTTGTTCTGTACTAGCCTCACTCCGCGGCTCCCCTCAAGCCAGAGAGCTGCCCTCTAGCCTCAAACCTGCAGGTCAGGTATACAAGGTCTGCGGAGGAGGAGCAGGGGCACAGCTCAAAGGGGTAGTGGTGGCAGCTATGATTTTGTAAGTTCCGGCTAAGTTCTGTGGGGGGTGGTGCGATCTTCTGGGACCTGTACTCTTCCTGCTCTGATTTGCGTTGGGCACACACACGGGGCCCCATCTCCCTATTCCTCCAGTGACTTACTTTGGTCAGTCGAGGTGGTGACAATGACGAGGTGCTGGCTGAGGTCTTGTGGAATTCTGCCTTCTGTCCGGGTGCTGGAGGACCAGCCTCCTGGAGGATAATATGATAGAAAAGGCAGCTAGGGATGCCCACCATTCTTGCCTAGGATTCCCTCAATGAGCCAGCATCCCCCTCACCCCTGAGCACGGGGTTATTTAGGGCAGTCTTCTGACTCAGATACCTGAGTAAACCAACTGAGATTAGACTCTCTCAGCTAGCCCCCTTGTTCACGGGCAGATTCCAGGCTCATTTTCAGTGGCCGGGCTTGGGATATTTGTCACACAGGAATAGCTGGCTGACAGGATTGGGATCCGGGGCTGGCTCGCAGTTTACCAGGAATAGAGAGGGGGAGCCAGAGAAGCTGAAGGGAGGGGAGGGGAGGGGAGGGAAGTGCCTGGGGTGAGTGCACAGCCGGTCACAGGCTCCTACCTCTGCACCACCTCTGGTTCTCTCCAGGGGGCGCTCCAGCCCCTGTGGACGCAAACACAGAGGACGAAGAGAGGAGAGGGAACCTCCTTACAGCCTGCTTGCTAGCTGGATCGCTTCACCTCCTGCCCGCAGAGGGGAGAGCCGGAAATGGCAATTTGGAAATTTAATTATAGCTGCTGAAGAAATGTATGCTTCTTAGAATAATTTTATTTAAAAAGCCCTGAAAATATAGAGCCTATTTCCCCCACCCCCACCCCCCTCTATCTTGTGATTAATTCAAACCAAATAAAAGGAACCTGTGAACTTGTATTGACACCCTACGGGGAGTTTTCATTTGCAATACCTGTAAACCTTGAAATCTCAATTTGTGTCAAATAAGCTCCTACAGGTACAGTCGCGGCGCTGGCAGTAGCGTGTCACATTCTGTTTCATTTAAATAAATTACATACTCTATCAGGGCGGCATTATTCCATCTTCTAATCAAATTGGCAATCTGGCTAGTCCTGGCCGACTGGGCCTGCTGGGGAGGGGTGGGCATGCAGCACTGGGCAGGGAGCAATGTAAGGCTGGCAGCCCCTGATCAGGAATGAAATCAAGATGTAAATACAGCTATAAATTACGGCGAAGCAGCTGTGGTCCCAGGGTGACAGCTCCCTTCAGCTCCTCAGGGTTTCTTGGCTGTTGTTCCTACTTAGGTGCAGCGGGTTCTTACTAATGCTTCAATAAGTCTTTCCCACAGTCACGTGTCATTGTGGGATGGGCGGTGGCCACGCGGAGATACGTATCCGGCTTCTATCTCTGGGCACAGCTAAATACTAAGGGCTGGAGCCTGTGTGTCCCCTGGTGGTGTGGACAGGTGCATGTGTTACGCTTGTGCGAAGGTGTGTACTGCGAATGTGTACACGCCTGCATGTGTAAGCTGGGTGTGTATGTGTACTCGTATGTGTGCCTGCCTGTGATTGGATGCTGTGTTACATGCATAGGTGTGAAGGACTTAGGAGTCAAGAGACTTCAAGCTGAAGATGACGTAAGGTATTGGTGGGGCTGGCTCCTTCTAAGGCATCTCTACCTAGCTTGCAGGTGCTATATGCTACTTGTGTGCTCAGATGGTTCTCATTCATTCATTCTCCGTTTCTCTTTCTCTCCTCATTCTCTTTCTCCTCTTCCTCCCCCCCTTTAAAATCCTAATCTCCTCTTTTTCCTCCTCCTCCTCCTCCTCTTCTTCTTTTTTTTTCTGAGACAGTGTTTTTGTTTTGTTTTTTTGTGTAGCCCTAGCTGTCCTGGCACTCACTCTGTTGAACAGGTTGGTCCTGAACTCAGAGATCCACCTGCCTCTGCCTCCTGAGTGCTGGGATTGAAGATGTGCACCACCACTACCAGGCTCAGAGTTCAGTATATTTATTTGATGGTAAGGGCACAGCTTAGCCTATAGCAGTTGGTATTGGAGTAAGAAACAGTTACCCCTACTCCTGGATGTTAATGTAGGTCTCAGAAGTTGTCATCTGTCAAGTTTTTTTCCTTGTCTGTTGAGATGATCGATTCTTATTTTTTAATCTGCTAACACAATGAATTGCAGTGACTGATTTTCAAATGTTAAAAGCCTTACCCCGTTGGGACTAGTTCCATTAGCTTATGCATTATTACCCTCTTCGGATATTGTTGGAAATAATTTTTTAACATTTTTTTTTGTTAAAAACTGTTGAATTTATGTTCCCTAGAATATTTGTCAGGAGTTTTTTTGAAATGTCTTTTTCCCATTAGAGCAGCGTTGGCCTTTTGGGATTTTGGTGAATTAACTACTCATTCTTCAATTTCCTGGAATTATTTGAGTAAAAAATCAGTATTATTTCTGCCTTCAATGTTTAGTCTGAATTCACTAGTAAATTCAATTGGCTTGGAAGTTTTCCTTGGAATATCCAATACAAATTAAATATAACATGAGGCGCACACACACACACACACACACACACACACACACACACACATGCACACACACGCATACACACACACGCATGTGCACACACACATGCACACCAAAAATGCACACACACACACTCACGTGCATGCACACATGTGCATGCATACACACACACACACATACACACACACACACACGCGCACACACATATACGGCTATTCAGATTCTCTCTTGGTGGGTGAGTTTTAGTCTTGGTTTATTTTCATTTTAGGAATTAGACTGTTTCATCCATCTTGGAGTCAAGCTTCCATGAGCAAAACTTGCTCATTTTATTTCTCTCTTTCTTAGGATTCCCTGCGGGGTCGTAGGGTCTCACCTCTGTTCTGATGCTGGTTGTTTCTTATTTTATTTCTTCGTTAGTTTTTAGAGGCTTTGAGTTTTACTCACCTCTGAGACCCAGATCTCGGTTTTATTGATTTATTTTTATTTTTATTTTTTCTGCTTTATTTATGATTACCTCTCTCACCTTTTCACCTTTAGTTTTGTGAAACAGGACCATACTCTGTAGCTCAGACTGGCCTGAAAGTTTCTATGTAGCTTAGATTGGCCTTGAGCTCACAGCAATCCTCCTGCTTCTGGAGTGCTTGGATTATAAGCACGAATGTCTGCTTTCTTCTCTTTTGGATCTTTGCCATTTCTTTTTCTACTACACCTGTTTAGTTCAATATGCTTCCACAACCCCTTCCTGTTCTTTAGGGTGAGGCAAGAGGTCTCTGGCTAGGGTCTTTTATATATTATGATACGGCTGCACACTGATGCCTGTGGGGGCTTCTTTCCTGGCTGCCCTGCAGACAACAGACCGCAGCTACTTAGTTCTGATGGAGGTAGAGCTTAGAGTCTCCATAGGATCAGTTTCACGCTCTCACATGTTTTAAATACTCCCACAATTGCTAATAACAAAGGATGCATCGTAAATGCTATGCAAATAGCTGGTTAAACACTAGTCATTGTTTGGGAAACAACAAAGAGAAAAGTCTGTGCGCGTGTTTAATATAGACAAGATTAAGAAGAAACAACTGGCTGGCTGCTGGATCTGCTGACGCAGAGCCTGGACATCGGTGCTGACCGTCCTTACTCAGTGCTGTGACCAATCCTGATGGCTGTCTGAATTGTAACACATAGAGTTTGCTGCAGTATATTTCCATGTTAGTTGTTTGAGGCAGGGTTTCTCTTTGGAGCCCTGGCTGACCTGGAACTCACTCTAGACCAGACTGGTCTGGAACCTACAGAAATCTGCCTGTCTTTGCCTCCTGGGATTAAAGACGTGGGTCATCACTGCCCTGCTCCATTTTTTTTTAGATTTATTTATTTTGTTATATGTAAGTACACTGTAGCTGTCTTCAGACATTCCAGAAGAGGGAGTCAGATCCCCTTACTGATGGTTGTGAGCCACCATGTGGTTGCTGGGATTTGAACTCGAGACCTTAGTAAGAGCAGTTGGTGCTCTTAACCCCTGAGCCATCTCTCCAGCAGCCCCCCTCCCCCCGCCACATTTTTTAATTTAGTTGAAAGTACTCACCTTTGACTCCCAATGTCTGTCTGTCTGTCTATCTATCTGTCTATCTATCTATCTATCTATCTATCTATCTATCTATCTATCTATCTATCTATCATCTATCTAATCTATCTATCTATCTATCTATCTATCTATCTATCTATCTATCTATCTATCTATCTATCTAATCTAGCTATTTGTCTGTCTATCTATCATCTATCTGTCTGTCTGTCTGTCTGTCTGTCTATCATCTATCTATCTATTTATCTATCTATCTATTTGCCTATCTATCTATCTATCTATCTATCTATCTATCTATCTATCTATCTATCTATCTATCATCTATCTAATCTATCTATCTATCTATCTATCTATCTATCTATCTATCTAATCTAGCTATTTGTCTGTCTATCTATCATCTATCTGTCTGTCTGTCTGTCTATCATCTATCTATCTATTTATCTATCTATCTATTTACCTATCTATCTATCTATCTATCTATCTATCTATCTATCTATCTATCTATCTATCTATCTATCTATTTGCCTATCTATCTACTTGCCTATCTATCTATCTATCTATCTATCTATCTATCTATCTATCTATCTATCTATCTATCTACTATCTATCATCTCTTGCCTATCTTTTTTTTTTTCCTCCCAGGATCTCACTGTGTAGCCCTGACTGGCTTGGAATTCACTATATAGACCAGGCTGACCTTAAACTCACAGAGATCCACCTGCCTCTGCCTCAGGAGTGCTGTGATTAGTGGTGTGTGCCAGCATGCCCAACTATTTTTTTATTTGCCCAGCTATTTATATTTTAAAGTTACATTTTTTATATTTAGAGAGTTTCATGCGTGCATATAGTATATTTTGATGGAGCCTGCTCTCCAGACACTCCTCTCTGATTCACCCTCTTATTCCCCCATCACTTTCCCGTCCATCTTTATGTTCTCTGTTTTTAAACTGTGTCAACTTAGCACGTGCATGTGGGACCATCTACCGGAGCTGCGTGGCCTTTCACCATCCCCAGTAGCTATCAGTTGATCCTCAACATTACTTGTCTCGGTGACAAACACAGTTAAGTCACCAGGGGAGAATTTGTATTTTGCACATGTGTGTTTTGTTCTACAGCTCTTATTTGGGTCCAATTGTTTGGCAGTCTTGGTCAAATGTTTGATAGCTTTACCCATTTTAAAACTTGACTAAATATATACATACGCATACACACGTGCATGTGCGTATACATGCACATATATGCAGAGACCGCAGCAGGATGTCAGCTGCCTTCTCTTGTTCTCTTCTGCCTCAATCTCTTTATTCAGGCTCTCTCCCTGGACCAGAAGCTTATTTTAGCTGGGCAAGATCTGCCTGTCTTTTCCCTCCCAATATTGGTGTTGCAGCTATGTGCAGCCACGCCCAGTTTCTTACACGGGTGCTGGGGATTAGAACTCAGGTCCTCATGCTCCCAGAGCACTGCTCTTCTTACCCCTCCCTCCCCAGCTCTAGATTTGCTGATTAATTTTAGATCTCTTATTCACTCAGGTAAAGTGAGGCATGTTGAAATGTATACACTGTGAATTCCACATCTAGATAATGGGAATGTGTGTCTGCTTCAGGTATATAACCCTACTGCCCAGTTATGCAGCAGCTTGTTATGCCCCTCCCTGAAGAGCTTGCTTTCTTAGTGTCATGAAATGACCCTTGTCTCCTCCAGTGCCAGGTGGCACCCATGGGAGGAAGGCACCGGAGACCCTTTGTGACTCAGTTTCTATGAATCTTGAGATTGTTTTCTTTCGTCTCCACCGAGTGCTGGTGGAGAGGTCTCTGACCTGAATGGAATCCTCAGGAAACATTTAGTCAGGAGTTGCCATTGGTAGAGGCCCAGGGAGTGTAGACTCTAACCAGGGTGAAGGTGGAAGTTACAGGATGGGTCAGTAGAGGACCGTAGCCTCTCTACCAGGTAGTTCTCCATGGTGTTCAGGAAATCGATATCCCTGCCTCTCCTGACTGTTCAACCTACAAACCCCAAACTTCCAAACACAACCAGCCATGTTCTTTGGTTCCCCAAGTGTCTTTGAGTGTGGGAGGCTCTTCCTCATCACCCCGTGGCTAGCAGGGGTGCTCTTCAGGGGAACCTTGTCTAGCATTCCGGACGCCTCTGCTTCTGAACAGTGGAGTATTTCTCTTTGAAAGCAAATAGATTCCCAGTGTGACAGTAGACAAGTGTGGACACTCAGTCCTCCAAATGTGGCATTGGTAACTCTTAATAACACTAGGCATCATTCTGTACCACCATACCCCACAGCTCAGACTGTCTGCATGACTCCCGGTCTCCAGCATAGACTCTGCAATTGAAAACGCCCCCAATAGTGGCAGCTCACAGGAAGGAGGAGGGAGGGCGGGAGGCCGCCTGGTCTGCAGAGGGATGTCAGGATGCCTGGTATGCTGCAGGGCCTGATAAGTGGGATTTATCCTCGGGAGCGTAATGAGAGTTGACACCTATTTCTGACATGACTGTATCATAGATTGCTGGGGGCAGGATAGCATCGCCATTCCGAGCAGGCAGAGATGTATTTGCTGAAGGTGAAAATGTCATTTAAACTGTTGATACCTTTCAAATTGTCTTGGCAAGATGCCACAACTAGTCCGGGCCTTTCCCAAATAAATGTGTACAATCTGAAGCTTCTCGCTGAGAATGGCGGCATGGGGTGGTCACGTTACTTCTCTGCCTGTCTGCCTGGTAAATTCACACTCTGTGCTGAGGGACTTTGATGAGCTATGATAATGACGGGCAATCAATGCTGCTACAGGCTTTGCTCCTTACACCCTCACACCCACCCCCTCAGCTCGAAAGACTGTTCTATGGTCTAGGCTTGGAGACATGAGCTGGGAACCTGCGGCCATATTTTTCCGGGTTCCTGAGAGACCTGTCTCTGGGTGCATGTATGAAGAAGAGGAAAAGGACTACTCAGGTGCCCCACAGAGAGAAAAGGGGGGTTCGCTAGAGTAGCTCTGGGTGTCTCTGGGAGGAAAGGACCCTCCTTGGGAAGACTTTGATTATGGCTATAGACATGTGGCTCAGACCTGCTGGCCCTTCATTATGGTGATGATATGATGCTCCGTTGCCTAAGTGCATGGGAGATATTCAGGAAGAAGCTCCAGGGAACGGCTTTTCTTTCATACTGTGTATTAACTTCTGTGCTGCTGTAGACAAAATGCCCCATAGAAACGCCTTCAGAGATGAAGGTTTCTTTTGGCTCAGGCTTTCAGAGGGATCTTAGTCGGCCACAGCAGAGAAGGTAGGACAAAGGTCCTCTGTCTGTGGCAGCAGCGGCTTGAGGTGGGAGCATGTTACATTGTAGCAGAACAGGAAGTCGAGTTCTGGAGCCAGAGTCAAGGCAAGTTACAACCTTCGGCAGCTCACCTCTGGCGACCTGGTATGTCAGTCATATCTGACTTTTTAAAGGCTGCCACAAGCTAGGGAGAAAACATCTAAAACACGAACCCGTGGGAGCACATTGCAGACCCACCCCATACCCTTCTTCATTTATCCATCTTCTGTTGTTGCCATAACACATCACAGGAGCTGGGTCTGGTGGCACAGGCCTGGGATCCCAGCTACTCTGGGGGCACAGAACAGGGTCATGGACAATGTGGCCAACTCAGTGAGATCATGTCTTAAAGAACAAGACACAAGAGCTGGAAATGCAGGTCATTGGTGTCTGTCTAGCATATACAAAGCCCAAGGTTCAGTCCCCTGCACTATCAAAAAACCAAGACAAATAAAAATTTGAGCCATGTGGTACTTAAAGAAAAGATACTTGTTTGGCTCATGATTCTGTGGTCCGGAGGGTCCAGAAAGCATGCTTGGTGAGGCTTGGATGGCTGTCTCACAACACGGTGTAGGCAGGTGAGACCAGTGAATGAAGACAAGACAGGAAGCCAGGGACCCTCATGAACCAAGCTTGTTCTTCTTACAGGGACTGACTGGGCTCCTGTGAGAACTACATGAATCCCTTGTAAGGGTAGCACCATCAGGATCTAGTTTAGGAGCTAGAGGGTGAAGTTTGTAGCATAGGAGCCTTTTGGAGACAAACTATGTCCAAACCACAGCACGCTCTGATCACACTGCTGGGCAGAGGCTGCTTGTCTCAGTGGTGCCATGGATGGGCTAAGAGGACCTCTGAGTCCAGTCAGACCAGCTTGAGACCTGTGGTGGCTTGAATATGCTTGGCCCATGAGAAGCAGCACTATTAGGCGATGTGACCTTGTTGGAGTAGGTGTGGCCTTGTTGGAGGGAATGCGTCACTGTGTAGGTAGGCTTTGAGGGTTCCCAGTGCAGAAGAGACACGCCTCCTAGCTACCTGCAGGAGAGTCTCCTCCCGGCTGCCTTCGGATCAAGATGTAGAACTCTCAGCTCTTTCCAGCATCCTGTCTGCCTGCACGCTGCCATGCTTCCCGTTGTGATAATAATGGACTGAACCTCTGGAATGGCAAGTCAGCCCCAATTAAATGTTTTACTCTGCAAGAGTCGAGGTGGCCATGGTATCTCTTCATAGCAATAAAACCTTAACTAAGATAAGACTTCTCGGAGATTAAAAGAAAAACCCTTCTTATTACAGAAAACTTCAAACAGGGAGGAGAATGATAAACCTTCTTTGTGCCTTTTGTTTTGGGAGTGTGTCTGTATATATGCAGCGGCCAGAGGAAGACATCGGGTGTCCTGCTCTCTGCTTTTCCTTTTGAGGCAGGTTCTCTCACTGAACTTGGGGCCAGACCGATGGCTGGCAAGCTTCAACGAGCCACATAGCTTCACTCTGTCACTACTCTGGAGTATAGGCTGGCATGAGACCATGCCTAGCTTTTTACTTGGGGGCTAGGGATTTGAACTCAGGTCCTTTTGCTTCTTACCCACTGAGCCCTCTCTCCAGCCTGAGACTCTTCCTCTCACGGGCACTCTTCTGAGTGAAAACCTCATCTCTTGAGCCCACAGGAGACATGCCTTATCTCTAGGCAGGAGCCTAATGGGTGGTCATTTAAACATAGAAAGGGTTGCATTTGTATCCCTAAACGGTGAAATATTTTTGTGTAGTCCAGGCTGGCCTTGAACTTGTGATCCTCCTGCCTTTGCCTCCTTCAGCAAATCCTACTGGTGTGCACCACCACAACGGCATGATAAAGCTTTTTTTTTTTTTCGGTTTTTTGACGATGAAGCATTCTTAATGCCTACATTATCATTCTCACAACTAAAAGTTGTCTGCAGTTGCTCTATACAAGAACAGAGTCTCTGAATCCACAAGAGTCATGCTCAGAGTTTGTGCTTTCTCCAACAACTTGCTGGTCCACAGACAGCCCTTGTGGGTTGTCGTATCACATAGTGTCACGGAAATCATTACTCTGTACTGCTCCGCCACCCCTCCATGGAGTCTATTTGCCATGGAAGCAGAGGCTCTTGACTGGCTGACTTCCCTACCATTGAATCTTGCTGGTTAAATCCTGCAGGACTGCTGGCATGCTCACCTGTCCTTAGTTCCCTGTGAGCTGATAGATCAAACACCCAATAGGCTTCTGCCATACTTTTGGGAGAGAACACTTCATGGTTGGTTCTGAGTTCCTTGTCAGGGTGCGTGCGATGTTCAGGTGTGTCCTGTTGTCAGGCGGTCACTGGGGATGGCTAGGATCCAGAGCTGTTTTAAATTAGGAGTTTGCAACAAGGCCACGTTTCGCTTCTGTCCTCCTCTCCTGGAAGACTGTACTTCTGTTAATGTTATCAGTCAACTGCTCTGTCTGGACAAACCTTGTGGGTGAGTGAGGAGAAACGTTTCCATTGTTATCAGTTTTAGGTCCCTTAGTGTCAAAGGACTAGGAGCTGGATCGGCAAACCCACAGGCTTCTAGCTGCAAACCTCAAAAGCCAGGAGCCTGTTGTTCGGGGTGTTAGAAGCTGAACACATATGACTTCATGTATTCAGGTCAGAGGCTGATTGCTCTGGGCTTTAGCAAGCAGCAGCCTGGCATTTTGAAGCTATTGCAATAATCTGCTGGCTCCCAAGTGGGCCTCATATACTGGGATTTATTTTTTTAGTACTACAGTGACTAACATTATAGATCTTGGTGGCTAGTGGTACCAGTCTTGGTTCTAGAATGCCAGAACCGTCATCAGCCATTGAGAATGACTAGTGTTATAGTCTTCAGGCCCACTGTATCTGAAACTCTGGGCCCTTAAGGCTTAAAAGCTTCCTGGAATTCTTCCAGTGATGGATGGCACTGGACTGTTTCTCTTTTCTGGCCTTTCACAGCCTTGTCTTTCTTCAGCCTCTGCTCTCTGCCTTACTCCTCTCATCCCTTCTTGACCTTGTGCTTTGGTCTCTGGGCTCTGTTTCTATGCTCGACCCTCTCTGAAGTACTGGGACCTTTCAGCTCTCCTCTGACACAGGCTTTCTGGGCCATAACTGACCCTCATGCAAATGAAGGGCTGTGTTTGCACCAATCACAGCACTGTCCCTCAAGCAAATGACAGACCAGGTTTGCTCCATTTACAGCATAGCCCTTCTGCTGCACCACCAGACTTCTTCTGGTGTAGGTGACAGGGTCACCTGGAGTTGAGAGTTCTGGAGTCAGGGCAACAAGGTCTGGTACAAGTTGCCTGAAATAGTTACAGCTAAGGTAAGGCTCTTTAGAGCTAAAGTTGCCCATTGACAGCAGGCCCTGTGATTGCAACATAGTTTCCTCAAGGCATCTATACTATATGCAAAACAATTAGGCTGAGGTGGCTGCCGTCTCACTGGCTACTTGGCCAATAATCCTCTGCTTAAGGCTATCATACATGAGGGAAGGCCTCTCCAAAGTGCCTGTCCTTGAGTCTCAGCCACTCATTGGAAACATTAAAAGGGGGCTTAGAAAAGATCACGCACAAACACACAAAAACAGTTCTCATAGCATTCAATAGCACTAAACAGTTATTTATTCCTTAATTCACTTTATATCCTGCTCACTGCCCCTCCCAGTCACCCCCTCCCAGAATCCTTTCCCCAACCCCCTCCTCTTCTCCTCTGTGTGGGTGGGGGGTCCCCTGGGTATCCTTCTCCCACACACATCAGGTCTCTGCGGGGCTAGGCACATCCTCTCCCCTCTGAGGCCAGACAAGGCAGCCCAGCTAGAAGAACATATCCCATGGACAGGCAACAGCTTTTGGGATAGCCCCCCACTCCACTTGCTTGGGACCCACATGAAGACTAAGCCACACATTTGCTACATATATGTGAGGAGTTTTTTTTTTTTTTTTTGACACAAGGTCTCTCTATGTAGCCCTGGCTTTCCTGGAATTTGCAATGTTGACCAGGCTGACCTCAAATATACAGAGATCCTCCTGCCTCTGCCTCCAGCGTGCTGGGATTAAATGTGTGTGCCACCACACCTGGCCAGTGACAGTATTTAGCAAGGTGTGACAGTGTTCAACTTCTGCCAGAGCATCCTATGAAAGGTATGACTCTCTACCTATCTCAGGAAGACCCACTTTTCTTCATTCACAAGCTGTGAACTTCCAGATGTAATTCGTAAAGGAAAGTTGGATATAAAATGCATTTCTCACTTACCTTTACCTATGAACCGGAGGGCAAGCGTTTGTTTCTTCCTTTTTAAAGTGAGGCTGGGGATAACTCCCAGTCTCGGACATACTAGGTAAGCGCTCACCGCTGAGCTAGCTTCATCTGCAGCATGGTCCCACGCTCTTTAACTCTCAGGATTTACGTTTTGTGTCAAGGCACTGTACTGTTTTCCTCGACTCTGTCTCTTCCGTGGTTAGGTTAGGGCCAAAGGAATTGGTTCTGGTTTTTGAAATTAAGGCAGAGCTGTTCTTAGATGGAGCTAAGAAATCTAGGACAGACACAGGAGTAGGCAAAAGAGACAGGACCCTTCAGGGGTGCAATCTCCCCTGGAGGAGGGAAAGCACACCCATATAGCTGAAACTCCCCCAAGTGCATTGAATTTTTGGGTCCTCTGCCTTTTTAGGGCTCAGCTGGATCGGTTGGAAGAAGCTGCCCTTCTCCTCCTGACTCCCTTGAATTCCCCCTTCTTCCTCTTTGTTTTTTAAGGCCCTTTCCTTCTTCCTGGGTAGACTGTGACCCTGAGTGCTTTGATTCTTGATTCCTTGGGATTCTAGGTGGGGACCCTTCCCAGGACTGGGCTTTAGCAGATAGAACTGAGGGGATGGACCTGCTCCCGGGAAAGAGAGTGATGCTTACCTTCTCCACAGTCTTTAGCAACCCTAGAACTGGGCTTGTGGCAGAGCTGGTGGCAGAGCTCAGAACTAAGCTGGGTCCTTGACCTCCCTGGCCATGAGTGGAGGCACAGCAGTGCCTTGGCAGAGGGAGTCAGGGCCATAGAGCTGCCTGGATTTGGGGTGTAGAGTTGACACTTCTAGGAGCCTTCCTGCTCTCAAGGCACAGGTGAACCCCAAAGGTCAGACCTTTGTTTCCAATTTGCCCAGACAGGACCCTTGTTGAATGCCCTGCTGCCCAGTGTTCCCATGGCCTGAGCCATGTCCTCGCTGGGACAGCTTAGGGCAAGGTACCCTTCAAGCATGGATACTACCTTCTCATGAGCCCCAGGGTGGTCCCCAAACAAGATCTCCTGGGGCAGCGGTGCGGAGGGATGTGTTCTTCTTGCCCTGGGAGAGCTGACGTGGTGGAGGCCAGGCTGGGCAGGAGCAGCTGCTTTTGTTGATTAGTTTCCTTCAGACCCTCCTCTGGCTTCAGGAACCTGCTGGAAACGAGGCTGGGCTGGGCAGCAGCCGTGAAGAGAAGATAATCAAGACAAATGAGCCGTCTGGAAGCCCATGGACATGGCTGCACTCATGCCTGGCACTGCTTCCAGACACGATACAGCACCAGTGGCCGTCAAAGAGGGTATCCCAGCTGCTCTACTGCCTAGAGACCTATGGTGGCTCCAGTCTTGGCCATTCCCTCCTGTACAGCTGAAGGAGACCCAAGATTCCGCTCGTGTTTGACATTGTTAGAGTCCTTGCCCTTGGCAGCTGTCCCACACATCCCTGGCTGAGCCTGCATCCCAGGATGCTCTGTGGTCATTTTGCATTTATTTTCTCTTGCTTTCAGATAGAAGACTGGAGATAGTTTTGACGGACTGCCCATCCGCTGGGCTGACGGCACAGGCTGTGCCAAGGTTTACAGGTGCTGGTTGGGTCATAACAAAATGCTGTGCTAGGGTTCTATGTAGTACATACCACCTGCTATGTATTACATAGATTGTATGGTCTGGCTGGAGAGGACACTGCTGTGGTCATGGGTTCTGGATGAACCATTTGTGTGGGTGTAGGGGGTTAGTTTGCATTCAGTGATTTCCTATAGAGGAGGGCCAGGACCAGTTGGACCAGGAAGAAGACTTTAGAAAGAAGACTGGGCAGGAGCAGGAGGGAGTTCTTTGAATCTGAGATGGACAGGCAGTACGTGGGACACTTGGGATGGTCAGTCCTTGGCCAGAGGTGTTTGTTTTTATTTTTATTTTTTTCTGGAGTTGGTTTTAGGGATAACGAATAACGAATTAATCATGTCCTTCATATTCTAGCAGTTTCTGTACTTGAACCAACTTAAGCTTGGAAAATTTGGGACTGCCCCCCAAGACCTGATCACTCACTATTAATTAATCAATTTGTTCATTCATGCCATGTGCCTGGAGTTTCTTTCTTGGCCTCTGAGCTCAGTGGTAGGTGGGATTCTGTTCTTAGGGACCCACATGCTGCATAGAAATGAGTGTGCTTTGTCCTCTAGTGTCATGGTGGCCCCGGGGCTTCACAGACACACAAGGAGCTAACTGCCTGGACTCCAGGGCTTGTCCCTGGGTTCCTAAACTCCTTTGTCTATCACACCCTTGTCTGGAACGATTAATCCTATCAATCTGAGATTAAGAAATACCTAGGGGATTAGTAAGGCTTGTCTCTGGGTGTTAGATTAAGAGGCTCTGACCAAATCAATGGATGGAGTCAGCATTATTGAGAGGTGATTAAAAAGTAGGAGGAGGGGGGCCTTAGTGGAAGGAAGTAGGTCACAGGAGGAAATAGGTCACTGGGACCTGGCTTTGAGGCTTGTATCTTGTGTGGCACACCTCCTGGATTCCCATTTTTCTGCTTCTTAGCAGAGGAGCTGCCTGACAGCAGCTTAGAGTTCTTTCTGCTATGAACAATAGCCTATATATGACTTCCTTATAGTTCTGTATGTTTTCTGCATATGTGTCTGAGTCAGGGTTTCTATTCCTGCACAAAACATCATGACCAAGCAAGTTGGGGAGGAAATGGTTTATTCCGCTTACACTTCCACATTGCTGTTCATCGCCAAAGGAAGTCAGGACAGGAACTCAGGCAGGTCAGAAAGCAGAAACTGATGCAGAAGCCATGGAGGGATGTTACTTATTGGCTTGTTTCCCCTTCCTTGCTCATCTTGCTTTCTTATAGAACCCAAGACTACCAGCCCAGGGATGGCACCACCCGCAATGGGCTGGCCCCTCCCACCCTTGATCACTAATTGAGAAAATGCCTTACAGCTGGATCTCACGGAGGCATTTCCTCAAGGGAGGCTCCTTTCTCTGTGATAACTCCAGCTCGTGTCAAGTTGGCACACAAAGCCAGTACAATATGGCTTTGTCACTGGTCTACGTGGCTTCTTCATAAGGCTTTCTCAGATTTGTGTGGTTACGCCTTGCCTTGAAAATGCTCCTAGGCCCAGTGGTTTCTATTTGTATTAGACTTTAAGGCTTGTGATTCTTGGGTTTATTCTTATTTTGTGTGACCATATAGGACGGTCACATGCTTCAGAAGCGAAGACTAGACAAGACCAGATAGTGACATGGCCCTATCTTTATGCACCTCCCTCCCTGTCAGCGCAGCAGTAAACACCTGCTAGGATAAATACATTACCTATAGGATCCTTTGGAGAAGAGAAGAGGAAGGAAGCCCTGTCCTGACATCAGGTAATCTGCTTTCAATCAGGCATCCTAGTTAATGTGAAGGAGCTGCCCTGTTGATTCTCTTCCTGGATTTCAACCCTGTAGCCAGCCAGCTGCTTAGGGAAGACACATGTCAATCCAACTTGCCACAGCTCTCTGTGTCAAGGCAGGGAATGAGTGAAAGGTGTGTTTCAGGTAGCCTTCAGTGACGATCTGGGCTTGGGATGGACCTGTAGGAGCCTTGGAGTAAGAGGCAGGAGTGTAGTCTTCGTGAATGGGTGGTTTCTTGCTCTCTCATGGAGGCCTTCCCTAAGTGTCTGGTCTCTGAGGGTCCCAGAGTAGTGCAGGATTCACAACATGAATGGGTGCCTTCTTGGGCAACTCCCCTTGTGCCTTGGGTTGTGCATGCCACATCGGTCTTCTAACAGTGTCTGCAACAGCAGATGAACAGAAGCTCTCCCGTAGGCTGCCCTTCCCATCCAGGACTTCACTGGTTAAAAACAACAACTTAGAAAGACTTCTCCAGTTCACTCCTGGCCTTGTCTCCTGGGTTGGAGAAAGGCTGTCTTTTTAAAAGCAATTTAGTATTTTCTTTAAGTAAATTGATATGTTTGTTAAAAACTGTATCTTGTTACACTCCAAACAGAGATCACAATTCTCTGTAGAAATGCATTTTGTGCATAAACAAAATAAATCACGGTCTGCAACGAGAGTCGCTGGAGGGGAGTCGAGCCGAGCCCAGCCGTGTGCCGTGATGACATAATGAGATCCTAATTACTGCACGGTGATTACATTATCCCGGTAAGAAGTTGTGACAGATTATTTGTGAATGCCGACACAGTGACTAATAAAAGGGGCTGCATTTCTGAGTTATTTGGTGACACTGATTTATGGGATGACAATTTGCCGACGAGGAGAATTCCGATGTGCTGGTTTCTGGGCTCGGGTGAAGGAGGTGAATCTGGTTTGGCAGTGTCTTCAAACCTGGAGATGAACTGGTCTCTGTTCTGTGACAGTTGCCCACCCTGGACTGTCACAGGCTGTGCAAGCAATCTGGTAGGATGGGGGCAGATCCTGAAGGGAGGTGACATTATCTCTGTCCCACTGCCCCAGACCTCATGCTGCAGCCTCCACTAGGGGGTGCTCATAGCTACTTGAAGTCCCCTGCTGGTCACTCAGGCTGTCTGCTTTGCGGAGCTGGAGGCAGGGCCGCAATCCTAAAACAACCTCGTCTTTAGAAATGTCTCGGCTGGGTCTTAAGAGCTGAGTTTGAGACTAAGGAGAATGAGTAGCTGAGCCATGCACTTTCATCCCCGGGCCGGAGTCTCGTCTGGGAGGTTTTAAGGTCTCAGGAACTTTCTCACTTCCGTCGGGTTCGGTCCAGCTCTCCCTAGCGCCTACCTACACACTGTGAGTTTCAAATAATCTACAAAGCAAGAGCGCAGTCAGAACACTGAAGTGTTCTTTGGCGTCTCAGCACTAACTGTTCCCAATCGGACAGTGCTGGGCAGACATGTCACTTTTGCCAGCCCTGGTCATACCGCCCAGCTGTGAAACAGTGTTGTCTGAACCAAGCCGAAAACGCCGCCGCAGGCTGGGACAAGGAGCTGCTATCTTCCCGTGAAGCTCAGTCTGTTTTTCCTTCCTCGCACTTGGGGTCCCTGACCCTCACGAGGCAGCCTCATGGCTGAGCGCCAAGGCTGGTGCAGAGAGCCAGTGTGTCGGACCTCTTAGTTCACTGGCTGTCGAGGGCAGCTGAAATACCCTTCTGAGCAGGAGCAGAACGCTGTACCTGAGCTTACACGGTCGGTCTGACATTTCTTTCCATCAGCGTTCCGCAACCCTCGGACTGTTTTTTTGGGATCTAGACATTTTCTCAGCCCTTCCCCCCTCCGCAGTCTCAACCTGCCACAGAACGGCTTTTAAAGAAGATAAGCTTTCTTCAAGTTGTTTTCTTAAAGGGCCGATTTCCCTTACGCAGCATCTTGCGAGAAGCATGCAAACGAGGCTTGGAGTATAGATTGAGACAAGGCTGCAAGATAATTGCTAACGATGAAAACGTGCCTCGTTGCCGCCAAGCCCTCAAATTCTAATTTTCTACGAGAATCAGTTCACAAACGTGTAATCCCAACTGCATCGACTGTCATTTTTTATGCCCGTTCAGTTTAGACTTCACCCCAAAGTGGTATCCAATCTGTCTTGAGAAAATGTTTACTACGAGTTTGGCAGTGGCGTTTCTGTGCTCTCCCGAGGGGTGTTTATCAAGCTGCCACCCAGACACAGTTTGTGTAATTTGCTGGGGTTCATTATTGCAGATATCAGCAGTCAATATATTTTTTCCCCCTTCTAAAAGGACATTAGTTGGCTTTTAGTAACTCTCAGAAAGCTTTGCCCCATCTGAGAGTTCACGGTGTGGGCTGCTGGCTAGTGCTCTGGGCACAGAGTTTCTTAGATGTTGAGGGTGAGTGGGTCCTGAAGAGACATAGAGAGAGAGATAGACAGAGAGATAGGTAGATAGATAGACAAGGAGAAGAAAGAAAGATGGAGAGAGAGTTGGAAACAGCTGACAGAATTGGATGAAAGGAGGAGAAAAGAATCACTGGGTCACCAAGGCATCTCACCAGGAGGCAGGGAGGACCACCCTGGGGGTTTCTGTGTGAGTCAGGAACAAATGCCTGGGAGGAGAGGATCTCCCCAAGACATCAGGCAGGGCCCGCAAGAGAGCTCGGTTGGCAAAGTGCTTACTGTGAACGAGGGCTTGAGTTTCATCCCTTAAAACCATGCTAAACATCTGAGCATGGTGGTGTACACGTGTAAGTCGAGTTCTGGGAGGCATGGAGAGGTGAAGCCCGGTGGTTTGCTGGTCAACCAGCCTGGCGCCATTGATGAGTTCCCGTCCAAGACTCAGAAGTCCTCTGGAAACACCCTCAGGCACGCCTCGAGGTTTGTCTCCTAGGTGAGTCTAACTTGGGTTGAGTTGACATGGAGATTGACCATGACAGGGAACGAAGGAGGATCCATCAGCGTAATGTGAAGAGTTGATTCCACCATGCCTAACTATCCAAGTAGGCACGGGTGTGTCAAGTGCTGCAAATGATTGCCTGGGCATCCAGTACTCCATCTGAACCAAGTAAGCAAGCAAGCATCTCAAGATTGCTAGGCTCCCAGTGGGATACTACCAACCTCACTTCTCTTCCTTCCAGCTGCCTAGGGAAGTGCCATTTGAACTTTGTGTTTTCTATGATCTTAAAAAAAAAAAAAGCATTTCCATAATCCCAGTGCTTTGGAGGCAGAGGCAGGTGGATTTCTGAGTTCAAGGCCAGCCTGGTCTATAGTGAGTTCCAGGATGTCCAGGGCTACACAGAGAAACCCTGCCTCAAAAACAAAACAAAACATCAAAAACAAACAAACAAAAAACCAACCTCCAACCAACTAAATAAAAACAGCAAACAAACCCCCAAAATAAACCAAATCAAGTAACCAACCAACCAAAACCATTTCCACATCCTCAAGAGCCGCTCCTGGATAGCGACTGTCCTATAGCACATGAAGTTCAAGACCAACCCCTCATGCTGGGTGCGTGGTGACATCTGAAGATGTCATAGTTGTTGTCCTCAACCTCCTATTGTCAGGGATTTGGGTTTTTCTTTTTTCTTTTTTTAACATTATTTATTTAATGTATACGAGCACACTATAGCTGTCTTCAGACACACCAGAAGAGGGCATCAGATCTCATTACAGATGGTTGTGAGCCACCATGTGGTTGCTGGGAATTGAACTCAGGACCTCTGGAAGAACAGTCAGTGCTCTTAACCTCTGAGCCATCTCTCCACACCCCTTGGGTTTTTCTATGTCTTGTAAAGCTAATAAAAATTTCCTGATGAAAATCTCCCTCATTTTTTTTTTTGAGACTTTGTGTGTGTGTGTGTGTGTATCTGTGGAACTTGCTCTGTAGACCAGGCTGACCTCAAACTCAGAGATCCGCTTACCTCTGTTTCCCAAGTGCTGGGAATAAAGGTGTGAGCCACCACCAGGCCTAATGAACATTCTTGACCAGGTTCAGAGAGGGAGCCACAGCGAAGTTCCTTAGGTGTTCAGAGGTCTCACTATCCACCCTGTGACCCTCAAGGTGGCTCAGAGAAACCTGGTGGAGTCTTACCACCAGTGCTGTGGGGTACTGTTTGCATTTTGTCCCCTGATGCTGTGGTGGGAAGACCCTGAAAACTGCTTATAGGGACACACGTCCCCAGATCACAGGTGACTCTAGGGATACATGCCCCCTATCAGTTTCACATAGGTCTGTGAAAGTTTCCAAGGGGATCTGCACACTCTGGAGGTCAGCCTGCTCACACCAAGGCTTTGGATTTTTCCACTGGTGATAGATTAGCAAAAGTATTTTAAACGTGACTTTACTTTGCATCTACCTAGATATATATGCTTCTGAGCTCACCAGCCCCACTCCTTCTCCGTGTTCAGATCTGATGCGCATTTTTTAACACAAGTGATTTGTCTGCTTCTTAGTGCTCTGGTGGAGTTATTTATACATTCTGGACACTAATCCGTTGTCAGCCGAGTACATTACAAATATCTTCTCCCAGTTGGTGCCCTGCGCCTTCCGTTTGTTTATGCTGTTTGATGAATTTCAATGGCCCAGAATGTGCTGTCTCTTCCCTCAGTATCTGTGATTCTGGGGTTTTAAGAAAGCATTCCTTGCCCTGCAGCCCTAGGATGCTTTCCTATGTTAACTTCGTTGTGCTCTATAAATGTTTGTTATTGTTAAGCCCTTAGGCCATTTGGAACTGAATTTTGCAATGAGGTAAGAACCTATTTTCTCTCATTCTTTTATTTTTAGATATTAACCAATTCCCCCAGTATTCACAGTTGCCCCCACACCCACAATTTGGTCTTTCTCAGGCCTGTCTTGAACTCGAAGTCCTCCTGTCTCAGTCTCCCCTGAGTTGGGATAACAGGTAGGCAACACCCCATTCGCCTCTTCTCTTTAATTGGCAATGCAGAATTTTATTAAAAGCCTATTGATGCTTATATATGCACGCCCTACCTTTTGTACATGGATAATCATGTGCTAGTGCACATATGTGTGTGTCTGCACAGATTGCATTCACGTGTACACATCCGTGCAAGGAATGTGTATATCAGTTTCTTCAATTTCTATACTGTGAGGACTTGAGCTCTGTTCCCCAGGGTTCGACCTGAACCCCTGGTGACTTCAGGAGGAAGCCTGTGGCCAGTGCAAATCCAGTCCCCAGAGCAACCAGTTGTCCACTCACACTGGCAGGTGATGATTGTAATGCTGTCCACAGGCAGCTAGACATCCATAATCCCTGACCTAGCACAAACATGTTGTCCACCCATGACCCGTGACTTGTTCATGGTGTACATGTGGCCCTCAAGTCAAGCCCTGGGTCTTCTGCTCTTTATTCAGCTTTGAGCTCTGGGCCCCGGGACTTTCCTCTTCCTTTGTCACCTGCACATCTTCTTGATTAGAGCTGGCATGTCTATGTGCCTGGATAGGAGAATCAGACAGGTGAATGTGCTATAGACTGAGTCACAGCCATTTATCCCCACCTTTCTCGGACTGTAGCCTGACCATACCCCTTCCTTGCACCTCCCTGAGCTGGCTCTCTTGGGTATTGCCTGGGTAGACAGGCCTTCCTGTTCTCTCCGTGTGTTGAAAGGTCCATTCTGCTAGGTAGCTTCCGATGTATCCACAGCGTCCTGTGTTCCCAGGCTGGGCAGGTGAACCCTGCAGGGCCTGCCACACTCATGTGCTTGGCAGGGCTTCAGAGGGCTTCAGGTGAGCTCTCAGATTCATACGCCCTTTTACAAACCAGAACATTTGGGTGGAGAATCATATGAGGGGGGATCCTTCAGGCCAAGCCACCCTGGGCGTGTCATGAGGCCAGGGTCCCCCTGTCTCACTGCTGTGGCGGTCAGCTTCTCTCCTCACTCTGCTGTGTGTCCCCAGAGGGGAGACCTGAAGATCCAGATGCCCCAAAGTCATTCCCGTTGCTCCTCTGTTTCACCTGTCATCTGCAGCTGCCTGGGCTCCTGACTGGGGACAGGCGTCAGGTTGCACCCACAGTACAGTTTCAGCTCCTTGGTTCAATCTGGGCCTGACCTCTGCATTATTTCATGATTAAAATTGCAATCCTTCAAGCATTTCGGCACTGAGGCTATAATTTCCAGACACACCTTTGTTTTCAGAGCCCCCAGGTGTTCTTTCTCACTAACAGATCTAACTGTCTGTAATGTCATATGCCTCTTGGTCTGGCCCTCAGTGGCAGACGCCATTGGCAATGCCCCCCCCCCCAAATCTTCTTGTAAGCCCCACTGCAGCTGGGAAGTTCATGGCTTTGGAACCTAGCGATTTCACCTCCAGGATGATCCTCTGATCTCATTACGTTCTCACTCTGCCGTGCAGAGTTAATGCAGCTTCAACTCTAATCTTCCCAAAGATGGTTTATGGTTCGTTACTGCAGACAGTGCTGGCTGGAGCCACATGGTTTTGTGTGTGCGTGCGTGTGTGTGCGTGCGTGTGTGTGCGTGCGTGCATGTGTGCGTGCGTGTGTGTGTGTGTGTGTGTGTGTGTGTGTGTGCGTGCGTGCGTGTGTGTGCGTGTGCGTGCGTGCGTGTGTGTGTGTGTGTGTGTGTGTGTGTGTGTGTGTGTGTGTGTGTGTTGGGGGAGAGAGTAAGGATGGAGAGAGAGTGGGGGGGGAGAAGTGTTGTTTAGCCACTTGCAAAGCTGAGAGGGCTCCTGAGCTAGTGCTCACTGGACAGTCTCTAGGTGGATGGGAGCAGCTAGCTGCCTTGTCAGAAGGGACCCCTACCCTGACCTGGGCATGTCTATTATAAAGGCAAAAGCTTACCATGTGTGGAGAAGAGCTGCTCATGGGTTTCTCTTGATAATATGGGACAACATGGGGACAAGTGACAGACTGCAGGACAGGTGACAGACTCCAGGACAGGTGACAGACTGCAGGACAGGTGACAGACTCCAGGACAGGTGACAGACTCCAGGACAGGTGACAGACTGCAGGACAGGTGACAGACTCCAGGACAGGTGACAGACTGCAGGACAGGTGACAGACTTCAGGACAGGTGACAGACTGCAGGACAGGTGACAGACTCCAGGACAGGTGACAGACTCCAGGACAGGTGACAGACTGCAGGACAGGTGACAGACTGCAGGACAGGTGACAGACTGCAGGACAGGTGACAGACTGCAGGACAGGTGACAGACTGCAGGACAGGTGACAGGGTTGTTAGTTGTTGCTGGTTGTTGTTGGTCTGCCTCTTGGGGCCCTAGCATTTATATACCCTCTGAAAAGTCTCCAGAATTCTAAACATCACAAAATTGCAGAAACTATCTGTTGCTGGCAAAATTGCACCCCTGCTAGAGCATGAGGCAAATTTTAGCTGTAGTGGACAGTCTGAAGAAGCCCCACATCACACTCCTGGGATTAGACCAAAAACATATTCTTATATTTCTGTGATTTTTTTAAAGAAACCAAAATTCCAAAATTGTCACTACACAGTTATCACATACCACACATCACATCACACACACACATCACACACACACATCACAGACACACATCACACATATCACATATCACACACACAACATACATAAATCACATATCATACATCACATACATACATTACACATCACACATCACACACACATCACACATCACATATCACACACATACCACACACATAACACACATACACACCACACACATAACTCATACATCACATATCATACACACATCACATATATCACACATATTACACATCACACATTACACACATGCATCACACTCATATTATACATCACACACATATACACATCACACACATATTACACATCACACATATCACACATCACACACACATGACATCACATATACATATCACATGCACACATCACACACACATCACACATATCACACATACATCACACACACATAACATCACATATACATATCACATGCACACATCACACACACATCACACATATCACACATAACACATCACACATCACACACACATTACACATCACATATACATATCACATACACACATCACACACACATCACACATATCACATATAACATCACACATCACACACACAGGTCACCATACATCTCTGGTTCTGTCTCTCTTTGGGTCCTTGGGCACCCCAGCTGATGTGCTCCATCCACAACAACCTACACTGTGCAGCAAGATTCAAGGACGTTAAAGTGGAGGAGACTGAAAAAGTAAGAAGGGCAGTTTTATTCCCCCATGAATTTTGAAAATTATGCTTAAAATTACAGCTGATGGGAATCCAACAAAAGTACTTGTAATATATGCAATGACATCAGCAAGATGGTGGGATGGGATCAAGGACAGGCAGGGTTCCATATCCCATGGAAGTGTAAAGGATTGATTCTATGTAGACAGGATGGAAGGAAAGTTATGAGCAGGAGACCAGAGAAATGGATCAGACCTTGGGAATTCTCAGATGCATGGTGAAGAAATCCCAAACTCCTGGCCAAAACTTCTAGCTACAAAACTTCTAGCTATCTGATAACCTGTCTCTGTAACCAGAGGCTGGCCCAGGATTGAATCTCCATCAGCTAGCACTGTCCTTATTTGCACGACAGAGATCACATACCTGCACAGGAAACCACACCAAATTTCCAGAGCTAGACGCTGGCCGATCTGGAATGACATTCACATTAGGGGTGGATGACAAATCAGGCCATTGCACACAAAGTAACTTACCCAATTGGGCACATCTTTAAAGTGCAGATGTGCTCACCTCAGCCTGCTACAGCACATCTGCATTTCACAGTTAGTTACAGCCAGCCTGCTCTCTGCCTGCAGGGTTCTCAATAGTCTCTTCTTTCCACTCTGATCTGAAGAGTGAATTCACTCACTGTCCCTAGCTCTCTTCCTCTGTCATGGTGGCCAGTCCACTCCAGATGAACAGTGCTGTCTGTGTTCTGTGACATCTCCAGGACTGTCACTAAAAAGTCACACACAGAGACACAGTCAGCAGCTCAGCAGTTGAACAAAATACAAAACATCTGGAAGGGTCAGAGACAGAATGAATGGAGAAACAGGAAATGCAGAGGAAGCAAATAGAGTAGTGGACCCTAATTCATCACATGAGACGCGAGCTCTACAGTAAACATCAGTGGCCTTTGTTCGCAAGACCCCAGAGGCAGGAACAACAGGAGTGTCTATCAACAGATACATGGAAATAAATGTTTATATACAATGGAATATCATTTGGGTATAAAAAAGAATGATGTTTCAATACATGAGAATGTAGTTGCTATTCATGTGCACAGGTTTTGGGAATAGACGGTTGGATTATGTATGATTCAAATGTTAAGTAGCACATTAGGTGCGATTTCATACATGTCTTTAATCTCAGCACTTGGGAGACAGAGGTAAGGTGATCTCTATTGTGTTTTCAGCCAGCCTGGTCTACATAGCAAATTCTAGGCCAGCTGGGCTGCATAGAGTGACTCTGTCTCAAACAAACAAATTACAATTGATTAGAAAGGAAGAGTCAAGTGTCAAGGAAGTGAAGACAGGTACAGTAAGTGGAAGATGAGGACAAACTCCGTCAGGTTGTCATTCTCTTGAAAACTACGGCTTGTTGTTGTAACAAGATTGGGCTTCAAGGAAATTCTGGAGCCATCTGGAATCTAGCTCTGTTTTTCATATAGTCACAAATATAGTAGTCCAGGCAGTTTGTGTTCCTTTAGAATCTATCATCATGATATCAAGACTGCTTGGAGCTGTTTTTCAGACAACACCGTGAACTGTAAGGGAATGATCACGATACCATCCAACAATGCAGATATGCACCTACACTGCCATCCGAGGCATGCAGATATACACCTACACTGCCATCCGAGGCATGCAGATATGCGCCTACACTACCATCTGAGGGATGCAGGTATACACCTACACTGCCATCCGAGGCATGCAGATATACGCCTACACTGCCATCCGAGGCATGCAGATATGCACCTACACTGCCATCCAAGGCATGCAGATATGCACCTACACTGCCATCCGAGGCATGCAGGTATACACCTACACTGCCATCCAAGGCATGCAGATATGCACCTACACTGCCATCTGAGGCAGGCAGATATACGCCTACACTGCCATCCGAGGCATGCAGATATGCACCTACACTGCCATCCGAGGCAGGCAGATATGCACCTACACTGCCATCCGAGGCAGGCAGATATGCACCTACACTGCCATCCGAGGCATGCAGATATGCACCTACACTACCATCTGAGGGATGCAGGTATGCACCTACACTACCATCCAGGGATGCAGGTGTGTGTCTACACTACTACCAAGGGATGCAGGTATGTGCCTACACTACTATCTGTGGGATGCAGGTTTGCGCCTACATGGTTTTAAACTTGGTCAACTGACCTTGATAGTCACATTTAATCTAGACATTTGCCAGTGATAAAATGTGTCGAAAAAATTCTCCTCATGTGCTAAAGATTAAATGGTCATCTCTATTAGACCTCTGTCCCGACTCAGGCATTCCAGATGCAAGGAACGCTACACTTTTGACAGAACAGTCAACAGTTTAGTCAAAGAACAGACGTTGTCAGAATGAAGGCTGGAAGATGGCTCAGTAGCTAAAGTGTTTGCAGAGCAAGCATTAAGACTGAAATCGGGGTCCCTAGAAACCCAAGTAAATGCTAGGGAGATGCGGCAGCTCCCTTTTAATTTCAGCCTCAGAAGATAGACAAAGCAGACCCCTCATCAGCTGGTTAGTGAGAATAGCCATCTCGATGAGCTTTGGGTTCAACCAAGAGACACTAGCATCGAGGATAATTCTTGATGTCAATCTTGGGCTCTCCAGCTGCCCCTTCACACATGTGTGCTCACACACATGTGCAAAAGCATGCAAACACGCCCATTCGCAGCACACGTACACACATGGAAAATTGCCAGACTAATAAGAGAATGTGATCCAGTCAGGCACAATCAACCAGACATTCCACGAACCCTAATACAAATGGGGTCCAAATAAAGGAGAGAGAAACGTGTGCAATGAACGAGGAGAGTTGGGGTCACCCTGTAAAAGTCAGACGGAGTTGTGTTCAGAGCAAAGATGATTATGAGAGACAAAGGAGGTCATACATGGATCAAAGCCCAGCCGACAGAGGAGGCAATGATCTCAGATGGACAATCAACAACCGAGGTAAGACATGTGAAGAAGAAAGATGAAGCCGGGCAGTGGTGGCGCACGCCTTTAATCCTAGCACTTGGGAGGCAGAGGCAGGTGGATTTCTGAGTTCGAGGCTAGCCTGCTCTACAGAGTGAGTTCCCGGACAGCCAGGGCTACACAGAGAAACGCTGTCTCGAAAAACAAAACAAAACAAACAAACAAAAGCCAAAACAAACAAAAAAAGAAAGATGAAATCGGAAACAGAGGCACCCACAGTTGTTGGGGGTTTTATTGTTTACTGGTACTAGGTGGGATGGATATAGAGCCAGCAGGAGTATAAAATAATTTACCTTCATCCTCAGCCAGCCAGGGTCAACTCAATGTTTTCAAGAGTGCTTGGAGCATTCTTTAAGATGGGACATATTCCACCTCATTCTATAACAGCCGTAAAACAGATGAAATCAAACCATGCCCATTCTTTGAATACAATGAAGCTAAATGAGGAAGCAGCAGGAAGATCAAAGAGAAGAACTCATACACTAGAAAATTAAACATGACACATCTAGATAATCCGCAGCCAAAGATGTCTTATGGAAAATTAAAAACAAAACAAAACAAAACAAAAAAACCCTTTAAATTGAGGAGAATGTGTAACTTAACTGTATCCAAAGAGAGGAAGGACTTTAATCAACTATCTAAGCCTCCAGCTTAAAAAGTTAGCTTTCCAAGGGGCTAGAGAAGGGGCTCAGTGGCTAAGATTACATAGAGCTCTTGCAGAGTACTGGAGTTCAGTCTGGCATTCACAGGGAACAGCTCACACTTGTAACTCCCGCTCCAGAGGCTCCAACACTCTCTTGTGGCTTCCATGGTCACCTGTATTCATGGGCACAGACTCCTCAACATCCACACATAATTTAGAATAAAAAATAAAAAAAAATTAACTTTTCAGGGCTGGGGAGATGACTTAGAGAGTAAACTGTTTGTTGTGCAAATGTTGACATTGAAGTTTGGGTTCGTGGCACCCACATAAATGCTGGGCGGGTGTTGTGGTCTACCTGAAATCCTAGCACTCAGGAGGCAGGGCGGTGGATCTCTGGAGCAAGCTGGCTAGCCAGATCAGATGAATTTGGCAAGCTTTGGATTCAGGTAAGACATCCTTCCTCAGTATGTAAGGTGGAGAGTTGAAAAAAAGACATCTGGCATCAACCTCTGCCTCCACATGCACACGTACGTGTACACAGACACAGACACACACACACACACACACACACTCCTGTATGCTTCCACTACATACGCACATTCATACACACACATGCACACCCTCACGAGCTTCCACAGGAGTAAGATAAACTTAGTTTGTGCAAAGGAGGAAAAAAAAATCACTGGACTTGAAACAAAAAAAGGTGAGAAAAATGAAAATCAGAATTGAGGCTTTGAAAAGATAAACAAAATGGCTAAAGTTCCACCAGAACTGACACACAGAAAAAAGGGCACACACTGCACATCTCAGGCATGGAAAGATGGGACTTGCTCCAGAGCAAACATCACAGCCCGAGGCCGCCCCCTGGGGAGAAATGAAGCTGCAGACCCTGATTCACCAGGGACAGAGCAGGTGGGAGTGAGAGATCTGAGCTGCTGGAGAACTGGCTCAGAGGTTAAGGGCACTTACCGTGCAGATGTGAGGGCCCGAGTTCAAATCCCCAGCATGCACATAAAAGCCTAGGTGAGGAGGTGCACATCTGTAAGTCTAGTACTAGGCAATGAATGTGTGTGGGATGAAGGTGGTGCCAGGGACAGATGGATACTGAGGTTTCTCCGGCCAGTCAGTCCAGCAAAACAATGAGCTCCAGGTTTAGTGAGAGGCACTGTCTCAAAAGATACGATGAAGGCAGACAGGAAACATAGCTGATATCAACTTCTGGCCTCTACGCCCTCTCGAGCACGTGCGTGCGTGCGTGTGTGTGTGTGTGTGTGTGTGTGTGTGTGTGTGTGTGTGTGTGTGTGTGCATGAGGGAGTGCTCCTCATTTCCTCTCCCCTCCCAACATGGGACGGGAACATGAAAGAAAAAGCCAAAGTTAAGGTTAGACTCTCTTTTGAGAAAAACTCTCCAGGACAGATGATCTCGCTGGAAAATTCCAGCAAATATAAGAAAAATCATCGTCGTCGTCGTCGTCATTGTCATTGTGGTGGTGGCGGCGGCCGGCAGCAGCAGCAGCAGTAGCAGTAATGATGATGAGATCGTAGGTTGTTTAAGAAGACAGAAAAGCAGAGAACATTTCCCACACATTTAATAAGCAGTCCAAACCCAGACACTGTATCTGGGCTTGCCAATGTCCCTCCTGAGTGTGAAGCCTATCAGTCACTGTCCAGGCACGGTGACTGCATTGCCTGAGAGCATCAGTCCGTGGGAAGAAGGATTATTAGCCTTGGCTCCTGGTCTCAGTTCGTTGTGGCTCCAAAGGCCTCGCAGAGCCTCCTCCAACCGCAGCAGACTAGGAGGCAGAGAGGGCGGTGGGGCTATGGGAAGCCATAACCTGCAGAAGCCCTCCCCTCCTGACCTACTTTTGCTAGCCAGGCCCCATCTCCTGGAGATTCCACAGCCTCCCAAAAGAGCACTCCAAGCTGGGAAAGACGAGCTCCAAACCAGACCCTGTGGGGGACATTTCAGACTGAAATTCTCAGCAAAATATTAACAAATTGTGCAGTATCCCGAATTGCATATATGTACACACTACACACACACACACACACACACACACACACACACGAGAGACATTTAGCCTAAGAATGCAGGATCAATTTAAATATTTAGAAGTATACATATTTATCATATAACTCTCCAAAGTAAAGAACATATTTAGTGATATTATTTGACACAGGAAAAGTAACTTTGTATGTGTGTATGTGTGTGTGTGTGTGTGTATGGGTGACAGTCTTTGTACATGAGGTTGGAGAGAGATGAGGGAGGGGGCTCTAGAGTAGGAGAGAAGTGGGGACTGTTTATAATGAATATGCACTTTATAAAGGTATTGAATGTTCAAAGAATAAAACATACAGTAAGGGCTGGAGATTTGGCTCAGTGGTTAAGATCACTTGCTGCTTTTACAGAGGACCTGGGTTTGGTTCCTGGCACCCACATCATGGCTCACAGCCATTTATTTTATCCAGGGTATCTGACAAATCTTTTCTGACTTCTGTGGGTACCGGCCATGCATGGGATGCGCATACATACATGTAGGCAAAACACTCATACTCATAAAATAAATAGACCTAAAAAAATATAATACATGAAATCAAAACCCAAAAGAGGATGGGGAGGGAAATAAAACTTAACTGTGCTGGGAACATGCTAAGATTACTGTCCCTAGTTTATAAAGATAAATTGAAAAGTTAATAGAGCAGTGTCTAAAAAAATATTTAACTGACAATTGTGTATCCTCACAGGGCAAAATATGATGACATAACGTGTCACGCAACATTTAAATCACCCTAATTAGGATATCTATCATCTCACAAAATTGCCGTTTATTGCAGTAGGACCTGTAAAAAAGTACTCTTTTAGCAATTTGCAGGCGTACGGGACATCATTGTTAACTATGGTCACTGTGCCTAGCAGTGGTCACTTGACCACCACTTGTCTAACAGGAGCTTGGAACACTGACCAGGCTCTGTTCTGCCTTTCCAGAAGGTCGTGAGCACAGAAGGGGGTGGGGGAAGACATCACCAAAACAAACAGTGTTGAGTGGAAAAACAAGCCAGAGGCAGCAGAATATTTCCAAACAGTTTATGGGATGTGAGAAGCGAGAGAATTCAAGAAACTAGCAGAAGTAAACATTTCCTCCCCTGCAGAAATGGATGTTGGGGGGCTGGAGAGATGGCTCGGTGGTTAAGAGCACTGACTGAGTTCAATTCCCAGCAACCACATGGTGGCTCATAACCATCTGTAATGGGATCTGATGCCCTCTTCTGATGTGTCTGAAGACAGCAACGGTGTACTCACATACATAAAATAAATAAATAAATCAATCTTTAAAAAAAAAAAAAAGAAATGGATGTTGGTCTACAGCAAAGGTAAAAATAGCTGCTGTGTCAATTTGGAGCATTTGGTGGTTTGAATGAGAATGTCCCCCAGAAGGATTTGAACCTTTGGTCCCCAGTGATTGGCATTGTTTGAGGGAGACTCAGAAGGTGTGGCCTTACTTGAGAAAGTATGTCACTGAGGGTGGGCTTCGACAGCGTAAGGACTGCTGCTTGCTGGCATGCTTACCCCTCCAGCCCAAGGACTTCTGTTCCACTGGAACCATAAGGCAAAGTAGACCTTTCCTTCTATTCAATGCTTTGGTCATGGTTATTATCACAGCCATAGAGAAGTAATGAGGACCAAGTGAGACTGTGATCGTTAAGGTTCCAGACTGTGATATTCCTGCCCTCTTCCCCCACAGGCTGGTATGTCAGAGATGTACAGTTTTCACACTTGTCTAGCACAGCTCCTTCCCCAGAGCCTACATTCTGCTGGTTTAGGATACAAAGCCTCATCTAAGGTATCGAATGGCACTGGCGGTGTCTTCCCTTTCTGATGGGTGGACTCAGACATGTAGCACAGTGCCCGAAACTACTCAACCCTAGGATGAACTGAGAGTAAAAGATTTCCAGTGGCCAGCTAGGGAAGATGGGGGCCTAGTCTGTCCCCCCCGTCCCCTTCCCCCCCCCCCCGTGACTCTCCGAGGAATTCAAGTACACCTCATACCAAAAAACAAATCACATGATTTATCTTTTACATGGGGTAAGGGCTTGTATCTAGAAAAATTCCACCGGATCCAATTTAAAAAAAAAAAAAAAAGACAAAGGAAACGATGCTGTGAGGACTCCACGCAGATCGGACAACCATCCATGCGGAAAGCCGCAAGGATGCTACGGAAACACAAAACCTTCCAAGGTGAAACCTGTGAGCTCCGCAGGGTGTCGGATGTGGCGCTGGAAGGCAACCGGACCCTGCATGCTGAGCGTGGAAATTGAACCCAGGCACAGGTGACTGAACACAGGGGGAGACTCAGGCGTAATCACCTGAAAGTACACAATGGAACCCCCAAACCCAGAAATAAACAGAGGAGCCCCCCAGGCAGCGGAGAAGGCCACTCAGTGTAGGGGAGTGTAGGGGAGTGTCTGTCTTCTCACGAAACCCAGCAAGATCCTGCCCCCTCCCTCTCTTCTCATTATTTATTTTCAATTATATTATTATTGTTGTATTACTATGTTGATACAGAGTCTGTATAATATGTAGCCATGGCTGTTTTTGAACTCACTGTGTAGACCAGGCTGGCCTCGAACTCAAGAGATCTGCCTTCTAATAGTTGGGATTAAAGGAGTGCACCGCCACGGTTAGCTAATTATTTTTGTTGCTTGCTGTGACTTCCAAAAGAACATTTTTAGATTATTTTATGTGTAGGAGTGTTTTGCTCATGTATATGAATGTGTATCATGTGCATCTTAGAATTGGAATTAATGGACAGCTGTGAACTGTCATGTAGGTATTGAACCTAGGTCCTCTGAGAGAATGAGTGCTCTTAGCCACTGAGCAATCTCTCCAGCCCCAATTTCATTTATTATTATGATGTGTGTGTGTGTGTGTGTGTGTGTGTGCGTGCGTGTGTGCATATGAGTGCATGAGCATATATGTCATAATGAACATTGGGAAGTCAGGGGACATCCTTTTGGAAGCTAGCTCTCTCCTCACATGTTATTGAGTCTCTCCTGTTTCTCCTGCACTGTAAGCTTTGGGATAGCTGGCTCGGCACTTCTGCATTTGGGCAATTTTCTTGCCTCTACCACCTGTCTCAATAGGGATTCCACACTCGAGCTGTTAGGCATCCAGCCTTTTATGTAGGTCTCAGGGATGGAACATGGACCATCAGGCTAGCCATCTCTCCCTTCATCCTTGCATATTTCTCATAGGAATTTTAAGTTTAAAGCAGAATTGAGCAGAAGGCATTTGGGTGTCTAGTTCAGCCTCATCCCTGCATGCTATCAACACCTCCTATCTGTAGATCTCTTTACTTACCCAAACTTAGAGCTCTTACTCTAAAATGTAAAGGAAAAAGATGCAAAAGAGTTACAATACTCTTTGGGAGATAAATTGGAGGAATCATCCTACTTGATGCTACAGCAACCACAGCCAGTTACTAAAACAGGGGGCTGTGTGCAGAGACCACTGAGACGCTGGAGAAACCAGAAACAGACCCTTCCAGATCTGAGTGAATCTGATATCGTGCAAAGGGAGCCAGTGGGAGAGAGACAGTCCATCAGCACACAGGCTGGAGCAAAGGAGCTCACAGAGTCCATGGTGAGCCTTGTATAAATCACAGAGAAATGCCCAAGAAACCAATTAGAGAACAGGTAGAAGTCTCAGAGAGCAGTTCTCTGAAGAGGTGTGCGGAGGGAAAACAGGCTCAGCAAAAGAGGGTTCGCCCCATTAGCCAGTAGAGAATGAAAACCATACGAGGCATCACCACTCGGCCATGAGAATGGCGAAACGAAATGCCTGGTGTTATCGCCAAAGGTTGAGAGGGTGGGGGAAAGACATGTCCCTCATCCCTGATGGCAGTGACATAAGGTGTGAATGACACAGGAAACAGGCGCTGTAGGATTTAAACATGTCCCATTCTGTGGCCTGCAAGTACAACCTTGGGTGTTGGTGCCAGAGAAATGGAAATGTACAGCACACAACTGTCACATGATATTCACAGCAGCCTCATCTATAACAGATCCAAACTGGCCAAATACTACAGTAGATCCATACTACTGACCATACTTATCAATAAAAGGCAACTGTTAACACAGGCAAACCTTAGCTGAATCTTCAGGACAATGTAATGAGTAATAATAATAATAATAATAACGATAATGCTTGAACAAAGGCATGCTGTGTTTTTGAAATGATAAAACTACAGAGATGCAGAAGGTCTTAGGTGAGGGGGGAGGGGGCACTTATAAAAGGGCAGGTCTACACGTGTGTGGTCCTAGATGTATGAGCACTCATGTGTTATATGTTACCATGGTGACATCTGCTCAGGGTTGATAGGTCGCATCGGTATAGACTTCCTGGTGTTGGCATGGTACGTTGGTCATAAGAAGTGTCATGGGGTGGCAGAACAGGTAAACTGGCTGATTTTATGTCAACTTGACACAGGCTGGAGTTATCACAGAGGAAGCAGCTTCAATCGAGAAAATGCCTCCCTGAGAGTCATCTGTAAAGCATTTTCTCAATTAGTGATCAATGGGGGAGGGTCCACTGTGGGTGGTGTCATCCCTGGGCTGGTTCCATCTCTGGGTTCTGTAAGACAGAAGGCTGAGCAAGCCATGAGGAGCAAGCCAGTAAGCAGCACCCTTCCCTGGCTTCTGCATCAGCTCCTGCCTCCAGGTTCCTGCTCTGTTTGATTCCTATCCTGACTTCCTTTGGTGATGAACAGCAATGTGGTAGTGTAAGCTGATTACAAACAATTTCCTCCCCAACTTGCTTTTAGGTCATGGAAACCCTATCTAAGACAGCAGGTTAAGGCGCTAGGAGTCCCCTGTTGTGTCTTACAGGAGGGATCTCCTGTATCCTTACCTTAAAACAGAAGTTATAGTTCGTGATTTCTACTCTCTGTTCTAAGGAACCTCTGGCCAATCTTCTACAGCTTGATCAAAAAGTGTAACTCCAGATATACCGGTCATTTCCCACGGCCCATGAGAATTTGAGTGAAATATGAATAGATAAAGCCAATGAAAGACTCAAAGTCAGGCCACCAAGATGGTTCATCAGGTGAAGGTATTCGCCATATGTCTGGTAATCTGTGTGGTACTCTGCAGTCACATGATAGAAGAGACCAGACTCTCACGAGCTGTTCCTCTGACTTCAACACAAGCCCTAGAGCATGCGTATGTCCACCAAATAAGTAAAGGAATGCAACAAAAAGATTAAAAAACAAACAAACAAACCAAAGCTAGGATATACTGAAAAACCACAAAGCAAAGACCCTAATTAAAATCAAATCCACCAATATGAAAAAAAAATGAGAAAAAAAAACTACCATTGCAATGGAATTGGACTTGTGAGAAATGCAAAGGCCGTTCAGAACTAGATGATGCTCTTAGAGCGCGCTGCAGAAGGCAGGTTATCATCTTGCGATTACTTTAGAATGTACAGTTGGAATTAAACAAGGATGGCTACCAACTCAGGACAGGTGGTCATAGGAATGCATTTAATTGCTTTTCCACTTGACAACGTGGTAGAAGCCACAATGGGGCGCAGGGAGCTCAATTTCCTCTGGGTTCCTCCAACAACTGACTTTCCTCGCCTGTTTTGTTGCACAAGAAAATCTGAGGTATATTACTTTTTACTCTGCCGTGTTGGTTCCCTTCAGGGAGCTGGCTTGTTCAGGTTTGTGGGGCGCTGTGCTTTGCTCTGGACACCCATGGATGACTTAGGCCGTATTGTGGTGTTCACTCACTTTGTAGCGTTCTGGAGAATGGAAAGGACTGAGCCAGGCCAGGGAGATGCGGGAGCCACAAACAGCCTTCATATTTGCGCACTTGGACCGTCTGCCCCCTGAGTGTCTGTTCTGATACAGCAGCTCCATTGTAGTTTTGTCTGCGAAGATGACACACATTTGACTGCAGAGCATCACCACGGCAAAGAGGAAGCCCATCAATGACACCAGCAGGAGGAAGAGGATGGCGGGAGGTGGGGACACGGTACTGCTTGAATCCCATTCGCCCCGGGCGTAGCTGCACAGGACAGGGATGCCCAGGAGGAGCAGAGTGTGGGTCGAGGTGAGCCCAATGTACATTATGAAAAGCAAGAAGTACTTCTGGTTGTCCTCACCCACGCAGTTGTTGACCCAGGGACAGTGGTGGTCGTTCTTGCGAATGCAGCGCTTGCACACTGTACAGTGGTAAGCTCTCTTCGGTATGGCAGAGTGACAGTCGGAACAGTAGGACACTGTGTCGGGCCCAGGTGGGTTACCCAGGGGCACAGAGCCTGGGTCAGTCAGCATAGTCCGTAGGTGTGACACGAGTGCCAACGAGGCCAGCAGAAGGAAGACCACACCATTGGCCACCGCGTACAATATGTTATTAGATGGTATAAGCAGGTCCCGGACCAATACCCACCCACCGCTCAGCACCAGCACCCACGCGGCTGTGGCACACAGAATGCCAATGGGATCAAATATAAACCAGCAGCGTTGGTTGGGGGCCTGCAGCGGGGTCTCGAGCCCGGCGTTGGGCTCAGATGTGCTTCGGTTTTGGACCCACGAGAACATTTTGAGGATCCTCAGGCCTGCTTAAGAGCTAGAATCCTGGTGGTAGACCCAGGGCCCTCGAGGACCCCCCCTAGAGAGGACAGGGTCCTCCAGAGAGAGGAAGGTGTTTTGGCCTTCCTCTCCCGCTCCGCTGGTCTGGAATTGGTTCCTGCCTCCCTGGGCAGTGCCAGGGAGGAGGGGGAAGAGCTCCCTGACAGACTGATCCTTGCAGCATTCTAGAATGTTCCCTCAGATGGGTTTATGAACACAGAAAGGGCCTAATGTCCCTTAAGGCCTCTGGGGGAAGGCTGGGAGGAGGAGACACCTATAGGTGCTGGCCCTTTGGTTTTGCTTTCTCCACTCTAAATGAACCTGTTGGGGCCTCTTTGCTTTGGGGAAACTGAGGCAAGAGGAAGTTAAGTAAATTACCAGAAGAGACCAGGTGAGGGCTCCACACCAGTCCAGAGCCTGGGTTTTTGTCCCTTCTTGTTCTGGGCTGAAGGTCTACCCAGGGTAGACTCAGGATGTTAGATGAGAGAACATGAGCCTCTTCTCAGAAGGGGTATTGTTGATGAATATGATGACCCTCACGGTCTGCCAAGACAGCTCTAGAGCCCCCTTGAAAAGCTCCTGCAGGGAGACCTCCCTCTGGAGCTCAGCGGGTAGATTCTTCAATGCTTACTGCAGAGCAGGAGAAGAGATACAGGGGAGTACAGGGGAGTGGAGAAGTGTGTGTAAACGAGGGCGGCGCTGCATGGCACGGCCAGGTCCCATTAGGAAATGTAGCACACAGAATGGTGGATGTACAGTGTTTGGGTCACCATCCCCTCGAAGAGCATCTGTCCAGCAGGGCCAGCGTGGCAATAATATGGTTGCTGTAACCCCGAATGAAGAGTGTTTTAGGCTCACTAGGGGGCAGACATGTTGGAGAGTGTTGGGGTCTGTGGCCTCTCAGGCATGACAGCTTTTGGGCGAAGCTTCAGAGAAGACCTGGTCCAACTGCCTTCTCCTTCCACAGCCCAAATTCAGTGGTATGGGGAGCAAATATGAGTGACTGGGCTTCCGGCAGCACCACCAGGGTAGAGGGACCTGTTTGGCTGTGAACACAGCAGAGGCAGTGTGGGATGTGGGTGTTTTTCAATTGTGTTGTGTTCAGGACTTGTCCATACAGAGGCCAGGGTGCTTTGGACTCCCCAGTGTTCTGTGCCCTTTATAAAAACCCTTCTGTTAGGCTGTGGAGATGGGGTGTGTGTGTGTGTGTGTATGTGTGTGTGTGTGTGTGTGTGTGTGTGTGTGTGCCTGTGTTTGTGTGTGATAAAAAATAGCAGGGATCATTTCTGCTGTTCCTTGTGACAGCACAACAGCCTCATGGATCTGTGTGGGTCACTGTCACCACACCTAACAGAGGTGGGCATGTAGGGACTAGGGAACAAACTTCAGCTTGCAGGTGAAAAGTCACTGTTGTCCCCTACCCCACCCCCTCAGCAGGACTCTTTGCAATATGGGGTGGCCTTGCTTTGGGCTGCAGAATTTGTGGGATGTCAAAGTCTCTGTGAACATATATGTTACGCCTGCATACGTGCAAACCATTGGACTCTCCCGCCATGCCAGCCCCCTCCCTGCCTTCTGTCCATTCTGTTTCCCGCTGCTGGGAACTTTCTGAGCTTTCTCCTCTCCAGACCCTCCTCACACACACATCTTGACCTCCCTGATGTCTGCTAGAAGCCATCAGCCAAGTGTTTGAGTCTGAGTCATGACATCGGAAACAGTTGTTCACTTGCTTCTTTGTCCCCCATGTGTGGTGACTTGTGTGGGACTTTCAGGGAACTTAGCTCTCTGGGACAGAACTGCAGAAAATCCTCTTGGAGGAGTGGTGGGGCTTCTGGCATGAGCCTCTTGTCCATTCTAGGCATCGACATCCCTGTGTCTACCTGCTAGATGGCCCATCCAAACTGTCTGGATGCCCTGGTTGTTGTTCATGCACTTCACATGTTTCTGCACGTAAGTGTATGTAGTTGCTGTCTCTCTACATTACTCAGGCATGGTGTGTGATTCTCTGTATCCTTCTGTGAGTGGCACCTGCGTGTCTTGTGCCCTCACTGGGTTTTATGCTTTAGCCTGGCATGGCTGCCATCTTGCTGGTGATGCCACACCATAAAGGCTTGCTCTCAGTGGTGCATTGCCAACATTATAGGAATATAACAGAACTCCCCTGAGAAGCACATACAGTGCGGACCTGGTAGCTTAGGTTCCCTAACTGGGAACCAGTTAGGTTCTCAGTGTAGATTGTCGGGGGTCAGCTCAAGATCCCCCACTATTGATGCCAGCTGTGTGAAACCAGAAGCAAAGAAGTGCATGAAAAGGCTCCTGGTAAGGCTGGGGGCTGGGGGCAGAATGGAGACCTCAGGGTTTGGACATACCTGCCGGTTGCTGGAAACTTGAGTCTACAAGGCTCAGTCAATCTCCTGATAAGATGTTCTGCTCTTGGAAAGGAGTGAAGCTTGGCTGTGGGGGATGGATGCCCCTGGTATCTGGTACAAGAGGAGCGGAGTGGGATGGAAGGCCTTCCTATGAATCTGTGGTTTGCTTCCCACAGTCGCAAACTGTGTCCAAAACTCGCTTGCTTCTGGGATATCTGCCTCCTATCAACTCTGTCCTAGTTTGCTCTCTGCGGCTTTGATAAAACGCTGGCCAGAGGAGGGAACGGTTTCTGATTATAGTGACGAGGCAGCCTGACTCTATCTTAGGATCAGAAGCCATCTTGTTACAGGGTCAAATTAAGTTCATTTCTGTTTTCTGTAAAACTTGTTTCATCTTAGTTAGACTTCCCCAAACATTGAATCTTCCTGGAATTCACATTGGTCTGCGCCCTGACTGAGTCTTGATCCACACCCACCCTTATAAGATAAGGTATCCTGCCAAATAGCTTTGAGATGTTCGACCAAGTTCCTACATAACTAGAATTCCTCTGGAAATCCCCCAACCTCTGGAAACCTCCTAGCTGTGCAGTTTTGGGGGTATAAAACTCCCACTTCTCCTGTGTTCATGATGGTTCTCTCAAATCCCCGTTTAGGGAGAGTTGGTCACCGGGCTGTATTGTGCATATATAATGAAGTTTGCTTAATTCGACTAAAAATATTTGGGTCAGTGGTCTTTACCCTCCTTCAGTTGGTTGACAACAGGTTACGCTATCAGCAGTAACCGAGGGCAGGAATCCAGAGGCAGGGACTGAAGTAGAGATCATGGAAGAATGCTGTGAATGTACTGGCTTGTTCAGCTGCCTGTCTTACATAGCCCTCTGTCTTAGTTATGGTTTTTACAACTGTGATGAAACACCATGACCATAAAGCAAGTTGGCGAGGAAAGGGTTTATTTGACTTACACTTACATCACTGGAGGAAGTCAGGATAGGAACTGAAGCAGGGCTGGAACCTAGAGGCAGGAGCTGATGCAGAGGCCATGGAGTGGCACTGCTTACAGACTTGCTTCCCATGGTTTGCTCAGTCTGTTTTCTTATAGACCACCAGCCCAGGGATGGTACCATCATCCACCATGGGCCGGGCCCTCCCCCATTGATCACTAATTGAGAAAATGCCTTACAGCTGGATCTCATGGAAGTGTTTTCTCAATTAAGGGTCCTTTCTGTCTGATGACTCTAACTTCTACCAAGTTGACATGCAAAACCAGCCAGTACATTCTACATCATTATTGGACAGTAGGATAGGAGCGGGGGAGAGGGGAGACGGAATTCTCAGCTGGAGACTGGGCTGCTTTTGTCTCTTTGCCGTCTTGTGGTTCAGGGTTCTCTGGGCGACTACGGATGATATTGAGGTGGCTGCTGACCTTGGGTCTCATCTCCTTGATTTTCTTTGTCTTCTTCATTGTCATCCTCTCTGGGCTGTCTTTGGCGAGGAGGGCCCCTGCGGAATCGTGGTCGGTAACCCCGATACATACTCTCTCTCACTGGTCTACCCTGCTCTTCTGCACCCTGGTTGTCAGCACCGTCCCTCACTTCTCCTTGCACAGGGGGGTTGGGATACTGTGGTCGATACGCATAGGGTCTCTGCATGTAGTAAGGTGGGAACCTTCGCCTGTGATAGGGCCGGGGCAGGCGTTGTTGGGCCTGGCCTTCAAGAGCGCTTTCCGATCCCTCATTCTTTTCCCCACTCTCACTATTTTGGTAATTTTGCTGGTAATTGCAAGGAGGACCCCTATGACGTGGATAGCGTGGATTGCGTCGATAGCGTCTATAATGGTTACGGTCTACTGCGTATTTACTGCCTTGAACTGGAACTCCACCAGGGCCTGTAACATTTGCTGCCTCCGCACCCTTTTCTCCTTCAACAGCATCAAACTCCACAGTCTCTCCATCTCCTACACTGCGAAGGTACTTCCTGGGGTTATTCTTCTTTATGGCCGTCTGGTGTACAAATACGGCTTCCTTGGTCTCATTCCTGTTGATGAAACCGTATCCGTTCCTTACATTGAACCATTTTACTGTTCCCAAAACCTTCGTTGCGATGACCTTCTTGTCCCCGCCGTTGGGCGCCGCCGATGTGAGGCCGCCCGGGCTGCCACTACCCGCGCCGCTGCCGGTGGAGCCGGGCTTGGTGTCGACGGCTCTGAGGGCGGCTGCTGGGCCTCGGCCTCGTTGCTCATGGTTGCGGTGATGGTGACTGGGGACGGCATCAATGTGTGATGGTGAGTAGGCCGGCGGTGGTGGTGAGCTCTCAGGGCTCTCTGGGGTCCGCTCTCCGCTCCCGCTACCGATCAAACTCTCTCTCTCTCTCTCTCTCTCTCTCTCCAACAAAACCCTCTCCTCAACCATATGGTTAAATAGCGGTCATGTCCCCATTTTCATTCAGTCCCGTCATTTGCCCAATCAGGCTTCCTTCATCCCAACGCCCCCTTTCCCCAGAATCTGTGCAGTTCCCTGGAATTTCCATGCCTTCTCTGGGCCACAAGGGGTATCCTAGGATTCCATGCCCACATGGTCTGGAACGTTCTGTGTACGTCAGCATTTGCTGAATTCTGTGGCGTTCTTCTGTAGTCAAGCGCATGCTGTGTCTGCAGATTTCCTTTGCTGCTGGAGCTCAGAGGGTCTGAACATTCACTGGCTCTTCTGAAGATGATGGAGTAAAAGTTCTAGTTTCCCAGTAATTGACAAGAGACCGTTCCCTCCTGGATCCTGCTTCTCCTTGCAACTGCAGCGGATCGGGTCCTGAAGTCTCTTTTCTCTCTCCCGTCCCCTCCCGTCCCCCCCCCCTTCCCCTCTTATCACCTCTCCTCCCTCTCTTTCCCTCCCCTCTCCCTTCCCCCCTTTCTTTCCCTCCCCTCCCCTCTCCCCTCCTTTCCCCTCTTCTCTTCTCGCTCCTTTCTCTTTCTTTCTTTTCCAAGACAGGGTTTCTCTGTGTCGCCCTGGCTGACCTAGATCTCACTCTGCACACCAGGCTGGTCTTGAACTCAGAGCTCTCCACCTGTCTCCGCCTCCTTAGTGCTGGGATCAAAGGTGTGCACCACCCCTACTTGACTTTCCCTGCTTTTCTTATTCAACAGTGTGAAAGCTGGGATATCTCTCAGCCCCGCCCTTCATCTTCCACTCCCGGGACTTGTCTTCTGGTTTCCTGCCTAACATTTTGATTTCCTTTTGGTTGATTTACTCACACCCATGTCTTTGAATTGAACAAAACTGGATGCTTTAAATGTTATTTTTTTTTCTCTATCTAGACACTAGGACAGGCGGTTCATCTCTTCTGAATTTATTGCGCTTTTTATTCCTGCCGACTTATTTGTGATTCATATCTGCAAATCCTATGCTAATTTTGGAGGGAAAGTGTGTGCTGGGTCTGCACCTATGTATTAATCGACCTTATTAACCATGCGACTTATTTCTACAGTCTCTTCTATTTTGTCCGTCTCAAGGCTGAGTCCTGGGTTAATTCTTTCACTACATTGCGTCTCTGTCACTGTATTCTCATTCGCCTTACATTAACCTGTGTGGGTTGTTGGTCAGCACCGGTGGTCTTGCTGGAGTGGGCTCAGTATTTGGGTGGGACCTTTTGTCCCCTCCCTCCCCCCCACACACACCACTGCTCTGTTCGCCTGTGTTGCGTATCATGGTCTCTCCTGTGGTCACTTGAGTTGTTTTTCTCATCCACTTAAGAGAGGAAGGTCACATCTCAGCTGCTAGTCTGAGAGTGGAGTCCCTCCTGGTGGGGGAGCTGGTGCAAGCTCCAGCTCTGACCTCAGATTCTGAGACTCATATGGGCAACCAGCACTGGGGAGCACAGGTTCCGGGTGTCCTGCATAGCGTGTTCCAGTGTGGAAGAGGTGGCGGGGTTTTACAGTCTCAGGATAAAAGAAAGTCATAAAGGCATTTTTCAGACCCTATGAGAGCAGCACAGTGGGCAAAAGTCTCCTCTGTAGTCCTCAGATGCTGTCGGAAGGCATTTTTCGACTTCCGGTTGGTTTGCTCAATTAATGCATTCTGAAAGGTTTTAGCTAAAGCTCTCAGGGTTATTGTTAGGTCTGACACAGAGGTGAAGGATGAATAGCTGTGATGGGAGCTAAAGGGGCCAGGATAACTGGCTTTGATCTGCAGCGTTTGAATGTGAGAGCTGCAGATCCCATGAAGCCTGGCCAAGCACAGTTAGCTCTGCTCAAGGTCACGCCTGGGATCTTAACCATGTGTTCTTGAGAAAGGATGTTCTCATAAATTACTTATAAATAATTCGTCAGGAATAAAAATGTACAGGGATTAGGTTTCTTGAAGGTCTCCAGGCTCCAAGCATAGTGAAGTTACCCATTGTGTGTAGGTAGATGTGTAAAATATTTATGCCTTGAGGTGCTGTTGGGGCTCTGTCTACTTTGATGTATTTGGGAAACGTCTGACCCAGGAAGCTGGACCTCAGTCTCCAGTGATGTGTGAGTTGAACAAGTTGTAAGGAGAGGGCATGACCCTTGGCTACAGAGAGTGAGCTAAGGCCGAGCAAGATGGGTGCCATTTCCAGGGGGACCTCAAATGAGTAAGAGTAGTGTTTAAGAGCTACAAGGAAGGCTGGAGAGATGGTTCAGAGGTTAAGAGCACTGTCTGCTCTTCCAGAGGTCCTGAGTTCAATTCCCAGCCACCACATGGTGGCTCACAACCATCTATAATGAGATCTGGTACCCTCTTTTGGTGTGTAGGCATACATGCAGACAGAACATTGTATACATAATAAAGAAATAAATCTTTAAAAAAAAAGAGCTACAAGGAAAGCTTGTGCCCTTGCACCCAGTGTAAGGAAGCCCCTAGGCGTCTGTAAGCATCTGCACCAGGACCTGTTGTGATTGGCGTATGTGTGCTCACTCCCCTGCTCCAAGAGCCAGGTGCTCTGCTGGGCTCTCTCACTTCCTCCAAGATTCCTCATAGCGGTCCTGTCTGCCTGTGAGATCTTCTTTGGCTCTCTGCCATCCTTTGCTTCATTTCCCTGTACTGCCTAGGGTACCACCTCTGATATGACCTTCTTGAGTTGGCTTCCCATCTTAGTCTGGGTTTCTGTTCCTGCACAAAGCATCATGACCAAGAAACAAATTGGGGAGGATAGGGTTTATTCAGCTTACACTTCCACATTGCTGTTCATCACCAAAGGAGGTCAGGACTGGAACTCAAGCAGGTCAGGAAGCAGGAGCTGATGCAGAGGCCATGGAGGGATGTTCCTTACTGGCTTGCATCTCCTGGCTTGATCAGTTTGCTTTCTTATAGAACCCAGGACTACCAGCCCAGGGATGGTACTACCCAAATTGGGTCCTCCCCCTTTGATCACTAATGAGAAAATATATTACAGCTGGATCTCAAGGAGGCATTTCCTCAACTGAAGCTCCTTTCTCTGTGATAACTTCAGTCTATGTCAAGTTGACACAAAACCAGCCAGTACACTTCCTATATACTCACATTCCCGTTTCAGGATGTGTATAGCCTCCTGAAGGGACATGAATATTTTCCCTGTGCAGGTCACAGAAGCTACATTACTGTGTCAGAACGACAAAGGCGGGTCCCTGTGTTTGGATAACCCTTGAAGAGCACAGGGACTGAAACACTGGAGTAATGGCCCAGATCTCTGAGAAATTAACAGCTTTGCCTGTGAGAGAGGCTGTTCTGGGCAAGAGATGATGGTTGTCAGACAGGAGATCTGGCCAGGATCTGGGCAGAGGGAGGTGAGAGACTGGCATGGGATTGAGTTAGACTGGGCAAAGGGCTGGGGTGTCTTGGTGGACATCCATGGTGGAAAGACAGAACCAACCTTTGCAAGTTGTCCTCTGCCCTCCACATGTGCACCAAGGCATGCATGTGTGCATATATATGTATATATATACACACTAAATAAATTAATAAGAAATTTATTGTTCAGTTTATTTCTAAGAGGCCTTCCCTGTTAGTTCCCAGGTACTTGTAAACATGTACTCTTCCCCCCACTAGCTCAGGCTGGATAAATCTTCATGGTCCTTTTGGGCTTGCGTGGGTAGAATTCAAAGCTGTCCTTGCCTCTTTTTGTGCCTGGGTTCTAGTGATGTCAGACATCCCTGTATTTTGGCTAGTTGAATCTATCTGTCCTGTGGAGAGCAAGTCTACACTTCTTCCTGGTTTATCATGATTTGTGTCACATGAGTGGGGGTATACTTTGTCTGTTTTGGGCAGCATGAGGGGCTCCCTCTAGGTTGTGGGTGCTCCACCTCCCCCCGTTCTTCTGCTTTGAGGTGTGGCTGCTGTGGGGTGGGGACTGGCTTGGTTCTCTCAGTGTTGTTGGATGCTCACCGCCTGTGGTTACGTGAGACTCTTAGCCAGGGTAGGATGGATGCAGCTCTCCTCCTTTCTGGTTTTGTTTTAGAGCCTAGTGTTGTACTTCCCTGACACCCACAAATTACCATGGACATGTGGTCCTGAGCCTGTGGGCTCCCCCTGTAGCTGCTGCTCTGCCTGTAGCAGGAGGACAGAAGAGTCAGAGGAGTGGGCGGGCTCAACCTCCCTCCCCCCCCCCCCCCTCGCCTGGTTGGCTGGAATGTCCTTGCCTTCTTGTTAGTAGCTTGGAAAGTCATTCAGCTTACACAGGAGAGGATCTTTGAATTCAATAAATACAGACAAAGTAGAAAAACAAGAGATGTAAGCATCCCAGAGGCTTAAGTGACCTGTTCACATAAAGCAGACAGATGGGGGCTTTAGGAGGAAGGACACTCCAATTAATCAGGAGACAAACCAGCTTTAAGTGATTGTTTTGAGAGAATTGACCTTCTTTTGTGGCTCTGTGGATTTCCTCTCCGGATGCAGAGAGTATACATTAGGAAAATATGCGCTCAATTACACTATCTGGGGCACTCTCATATATCCTGACCAATAAATCATACTGTTCATCAACATACACCATACACACACACACACACACACACACACACCCACAAGTGCACACACACAGCCCATCACATGTGCACACAGCATTCACACACTACTCCATAACACACCACCCAATAAACAGACTGTCCTGAATACATTCATATGCACACAGCGCAGTATATATTCACATAAATATACAAAACCACATTCAGGTTGCCCAGTAATAGGCACACACATGTCTACTGCAAACATACATGTGCACATTGCACACACACAAACACATATTTACACATATACATTGTCATACTCCTCAACATACACTGACACCCCACTTTTCTTGAAGCCTCTTTTTCCCTTTTTGTGGTTCCCTTTTTAATACGGGAACATGTATCCTTAGGGCAAGCTTCCATTTGCTCACAGGTGATTTTTGTGCCGACTCTGTAAGTCCCGACCCAGTGACATACACACTTCCTTGGAGTGAGGCAGGATGGATGCTACTAATGAGTCTCAGCTGGGCGTTGGAAACAAAACCACAATAGCAGGAAACACAAGTTAGTGTTTTCACAAATCTATTTCATTTTCTGACAAGAAACTTCAATTAGTGAGCACTCAACCAAATCCAGTCACTCGGGTGTTATGGTTTTGAACTTAAACTTGACACTGGTAATGAGATGTCAGTCTCTAAATTCTGAGTTTGCCATGTACTTATGTACTTTTCCCAGTGAGGCCACTGGGTAGATTTCAGGAAATAGGAACAGGAAGATAATTTGGATGACTTTGGTGACCTCTTCCTGCATGATTTGTTTCCTTCTTTCTTTTCTGCTTTTTCTTTCTTTTCTTTTCTCTCTTTTGGGTGTGCATGTTTGTGTGTATGTGTGTATGTTCTTATGTATGCATACATGTGTGCATGTTTGTGTGTATGCCTGTGTGTATGTTCTTGTGTATGTATGCATGTGTGCATGTTTGTGTGTATGCCTGTGTGTATGTTCTTGTGTATGTATGCATGTGTGCATGTTTGTGTGTATGCCTGTGTGTATGTTCTTGTGTATCTATGCATGTTTTTGTGTATGCGTGTATGTTCTTGTGTATGTATGGATGTTTGTGTGTATGTGTGTATGTTCTTGTGTATGTATTCATGTATGCATGTTTGTATGTATGTGTGTATGTTCTTGTGTATGTATACATGTATGCATGTTTGTGTGTATGTGTGTGCATATTCTTGTGTATGTATACATATGTGCTTGTAGAGTCCAGAAGGTCAATTTCAGGTGTCTTCCTTGATCATTAACTCTTTAATCTTATTTTTTTCAAAAAGATTTAAAAATTGTATGTGTGTGTATATATGTGTGTGTATATGTTTGTGTGTGTATGTGTGTGTGCATGTGAATAGGATACCAGGAGTAGCTGTTGGATGCCCTGGATCTGGAATTACAGGCAGTCTTAAGCCACCCGACATGGGGTTCTATGGAAGAGCTGGGCACACTTGTTAGCCGATGAGTCGCCTCTCAAGTCCTTCCTGTTTTATTTATTTACCCAGACAGCGTCTCTTAATGAATGTGGAGCTTATTGATTTGTCTAGACCGATTGGCCAGTTAGCTTCAGGAACACTCCTGCCTCCCATCCCCTAGTCCAGTTAGCTTCAGGAGCACTCCTGCCTCCCATCACCTAGTCCAGTGGTTCCAGACGTGAACTGCCTTATCTTGCTTTTGCTTTGGATACTTGGGATCTGACTTATGGTCCTCACATTTGTGTGGCAGACATTTTACTGACTGAGCCTAGAGTCCCCTTAATAGTGTTTGCACTTCCTTTTGGTCCCCATGACCTTTCTGAGTTTAGAAGGATCTCCAGAGGGTGCTGATTTCCCTCTTTCTATGTTGGGAAGTGAGGCAAAGCCAGCGGAGAGCACGGGCACGCTTGTTTAAATTTTATGTCCTCCTCTCTCCTCTTCACCTGCTTGGACAGCCACCTGTGAGAGGAGGCAGGGGGCGGATGGCTAGACTGACGGCATGGATCCCATATGTCCTGGCTAAAAGACAGAAGTAGTCGTGGGTGGCTTTTCAGATGAGGTTCCCTTTAGCTGTGTGTGTCCCACAGCACAGGGGAAAGGCTCAGGACTCATGGCTAGATAAATCTGAGCATCTCTGTCTGGGAGATCACTACCTCATCTGTTTTGACTTCCTTGATCCTGCTGGATTAGAGAATGTGCTGTTTTCCAACCCAGAGCTATTGCCTTCACTCACCGGGTGAGTGGGAGTTCTCTGTATTCTTTGTAAACGCAGAACCAGGAAGGCTGCCTGTTGTTGGGGTCAGCACTACGGCCATGATAGCCATGCTGACTTGGTGGCAGACTAGGACTTGCCTCTCTAACACAGGATCTCTGTGGCAGGACAGGGCCTCTTGCCTGCTTCTGTAGGCCTCAGGGTGCAACAAATGTGACTTTCTCATAGGAATCCCTTTCCTGTGCTACGACCCTTTTCCTCTAGGCTGTCATTCGGGAGCACGAACAGTGTGTGAGGAGACCATCATCCACTCCAGGATTCCCCAGGAGTTTGGATGCAGCAGATCCAATAATACAGATTTTTAGCTCTGTGGAGGAAGCCAATGCCTGTAGTTGGGTGAGAGACCATTAATGTCCCAACACTCATCCCCTCCTCTCTGAGGTGCTGCATCCAACTCCTCTGGAAGTGATCCAGGCAGTGGGTCAGGTCACTTGTTAAGAAGTCAGATCGACAGAAGTCAGATCCATATATTATTGCTTGGAGAAAGGAACAGGGTTTGAGAGTGTCCAGTTATTCCAGATGAAATAAAATGTCTGCCTTCTCATGAGCTCCAGCTCTTGAAAGTCCATGTCTGTCTGAAACTCCATCTTTACAATGTTTCCTGATGATCTCAAACCAGTCTTCACATACTGTCTTGCCACAGCGTGCCCTTTGACCCCTGGCTTCTTAACAGGATTATCTGTTGGCCTTGGTGCTATTGCCAGACAATACTATGCCCAAAAGATCCAGGGAAGGCCCAGGAGGATTAATGTTAGGGTCCTGGATGTTCCCAAGGTGCCAGGTACACCCGCCACTGGCCATGGTGCAGGTTTCCTTGGCTGCTGTGACATTACCAGCAAGGCGGACAAGCATCTACAGTTGCTTCACCTCTCATAGTGTGAAGTAGGAATCCAGGGTGGAAGATATCAGGGCTGAAGTATGGGAGGGTCCTTCCTGCCTCTTTACTTCCAGGGGCTGCAGGCATTCTTGGCTGGTAGCCGGGTCACTCCACGTCGTCTCTCCTTCACAAGGACACCTGCTGGTCAAAGATCTAAAATGTCTTAATTGCAAGTGTCTTAGTTGTTGTTCTATTGCTGTGAAGAGATACGACAATCAAGGCAACTCTTATGAAATCAAACATTTAATTAGGGGGCTTGCTTACAGGTTCAGAGATTCAGTCCATTATTAGCATGGCAGGGAGTGTTTCAGCATGCAGACAGGTGCTGGAGCAGTAGCTGAGAGCTATATCCTGATGTGTAGGGGTGGAGAGATAGATAGACAGATAGACAGACAGACAAACAGACAGACAGACAGACAGACAGACAGACAGATAGATAGACAGGACAGAGAGAGGGCAGAGAGAAGAGAGAAAGGAAGAGGAAGAGGAGAGAAGAGGAAGAAGAAGAGGGGAAAGAGGAAGAGGAGGAGGGGAAGGAGGAAGAGGAGGAGGGGGAGGAGGAAAAGGAGGCGAAGAGGAGCGACTGAGCCTGGGCCTGGTATGGGCTTTTGAAACCTCAAAGTCCACCCCATGACACACTTCTTTCAGCAAGGCCACACCTCCTAAGTATTCTAATTCTCAAATAGCCACCAGTCCCTGATGACCAAATATTCAACTAGTTGAGCGTCTGGGGACCATTTTCATTCAGACCACCACATCAAGTAAGTGTTGAGATGTGAGTGACCCACTGTGATGTGACCAGCCTCTGCCATGTGTTGCAGCCATGAATCCCCACTGTGAGCTCAAATCAATCCTCCCTCCAGTTAGATATTTAGGAAACAAAATGAGGAATCAGGGTTGGGAATTGCCCTTTAAAGTCCTGCCCCTAGGACTTTGACTGCCTAGCTAGGATTCATCTTGTAAGGGTTCTGAAACATCCTCAAATATGTCACCAAACATTCAAAGGATGGGCCAGTGTTGAGAGGCCATCATATTTAAATCATAATGCCAGCCCAATACCTCACACTTTCTTCTTCAGACTCACAATTGTATGCATGCTTCAAATACTTTTGAGGGGACTCAGCTGTTTGGAGACAGGGTCTCATGTAGCCCAGGCTGGCTTCAAACTCCCTAAGTAGTGGAGGATGAGCTTGAACTTCTTCTGATCCTCCTGTCTCCACTTCTCAAGAGCTGGGATGACAGGTGTGTGTCACCATGCTTGGCTTATGCAGGGCTGGGGATTGAACCCAGAGCGTCGTGTGTGCTCCCGACCGAGTTACATTTCCAGCCTGTGCTTGGTAGGTGCTCGTTTTTAAACACTGCAGACCCCGTACGTAAGTAGGAACTCTCGTAGTTCAGGAAATGCGTCCTCACGTGTCTCTCTCGGTTTTACATGTGAACCTGAGTCTCTTCACAAACAGGCAATAATCCACTCGGACAGATCCAAAGCTCCGGGGCTTCAGGATAATTAGTGGAGAGTGTTAACCAGCAGTGCTGCCAAAACATTTTGCCCCAGGTCCAAGATGAGCGTCTGCACACAGGATGGGCCTGTTTCCTGTGGTGAATTCCCGTCACGATGCCCCTGATTTCCTGTCCAGCTAATGATCAGATAGTGACAGGCCGAGAGCTGACAGGCTGCCTCTTGCTTCTCTGCCTGCCCAGGCTGCTGGTTTCAGGGGTAGTTTGTCACGCCAGAATGCCTAATGATACCAGCTCCCAACACCTGTGGCCCTAATAATCACCAGAGCGGGACATTTCTGGGTGGTGTGTTTCCAAAGAATTTGAGAAGTAATTTGCGCTTGGGAAATGGGTTAGCTGGTAAAGCACTTGCCTTGTGAGCACAAGGACCCGAGTTTGATCCTCAGAACTTCAGTAAAAAAGCCAGGTATATTGGTGTGCACTTTTAATCCCAGAGCTGTGGAGGATCCTGGTACCCACTGGCAAGCTGGATGGTCTAGCCTATTCTGTAAGTTCCAGGGCAGTAAGAGACACTCAAAAAAATAAGGTGAATAGTACCTGAGAAATACACCCGAGGTTGTCCTCTGGTCTCCACAAGCATATGCATGCACATGTGACACAGACCCACAGACACACACACATACACACACAGACACACACACACATGTACACATATACAGCACACAAACACACACATGTACACACACATACACAACACATCCATGTGTACAAACACACATAATACACACATATGTACATATAAACACACCTATGTACATATACATAGCACACAAATACACACATGTACATACATATACACAATATATATACACACAATACATACATATGTATACACAAACATACACACATATACACACTCACATATACATGTAAACATTCACAGCACACAAACATGTTCACACACATATACACAACATATCTACATGGACATACACACAATACACACAAACATACAGAACACAAACACACACTTGTATACACACATATACACATACACAGCACACAAACACACATGTACACACCCATACACAGTGCATACACATACACATGCACATACATACACACAGCGCACACATTTTTGCACACACACTCACACACATGTACTCATACATAGCACACAAACACACATGTGTACACATATTCATGATACATTCACACGTACACACATACACATACACACATATGTACATATACAGCACACACACACACATACACACACACACCCTGAATAAAACAATCCTCAAGCCAAGATTAGAAGTTGAAATTTGGCCTCTGAGTATTTTGACTCCTTTGTTGTGGCCAACTATCAGGAGGGTAATTTACAGCAGACACTTTGAAGACTCTACTCTGTGCTAGAGACTCTGCTCCCCTCTGGAAGGGACACAGACGGTATCTTGGTTTCATACAGGCCCATACAGTTATCACAACTTCAGGTCATTAAAAGCCTGGGGTGCATAGATACACTGATACCACAATGAGATGAACTGCATATCACCGTTACGAAGTAATAGAGAAAGTGATTGAAGAGTTAACTATACGACCCTCTGGCTTCCCTGTGTGCTGACCCTCAGGTGGGAGTCTCATTCCTAGCCGACATCCTTACATCCCAGGGCACTCCAGCTTCTGCTGTGGGTGTGTGGGTGAGTGGATGCTGAGGATACTTGGATGAACAAGAGTAGGGGGTGATTGGGAAGGCTGCAGCTCAAGAACCAGCCTGCTGGAGCAGGAGGTGACCTCAGGCTCCACCTTTGAATTGGGATCAGGATGTAGAGTATCTGGTTCATTTGCCAGGCCACTTGCTACCTAGGTACTGGGGCTGGCATGAGCCAAGCTTCCATGGGCAAGGCTGATTCAAGGCTGAGGACATGACTGGCTCAGGTGCCCTCTTGGTTCCAGGGCCTGGCTGGGACATGGCAGCTGCATCTGAAGTCCTCTGTGGCACTGTCAATTGGCTTGTATCCTGTGGGTGAGGTGGTTAGCACAGCAGAGGGTGAATGTGTATATTGGGGGAGGAGGGATGTTCAGAATGCTGACAGAGGTGGTGGGCACCCCAAGAGAGCCTGTGGGTCCTGAAACCTTGTCTCTGAATTCTCCGATGTAATTTCACTGTGGAACTCATGGGCAGAGGGAAGATGGACGTTAGTTAAGACCATGTCTGTGTGAGTAGAGACGCTGTAGCCATGTGCTGAGCCTCCCCTCTGCTGGGATGACCCCTCTGTCCTGGCCCCCAGAGATTCCTGCTCTGAGCTGTAGGTAGTGTGTGACTTGGATTTCTGTTGGAGTGGTATCGGACCTGCTTTTCTTGCTCAAGACTTCTTGGCCTGATGCTGTGTGCTCTCATCCCTTGGCTCTGCTTTGGTACCTGGGGCTGGAGGGCCAACCTGGCACCATCCCACCCACTACACCACTCAGTCTAGAATCTTACTTCTCAGAGCCTGTCAAGAGAGTGGACGGAGAAAATGATGCCTGGATTGGAGGTGAAGCCAGCTTGCTTGCTCACTCTCTGCAGGATGGCAGACCCGTGCATGTCTCAGCTGTCCATGGTGTACCCATCTTTCTTGTTTCTGCCTTCCCAGCTCTGCAGGAATCTGACTGAGAGACAATTGCAATTGGTATGGTGGTCTAGAGCCACGCAGATGGTCCAGTAGGTGGTGGGTGGGTGTCTTAGTTAGGGTTTCACTGCTGTGAACAGACACCATGACCAAGGGCACAATACCAATTGCAATTGGGGCTTGCTTACAGGTTCAGAGGTTCAGTCCTGCTCTTGTGACATTGTCCCTTTGGGCCTTATAAAGTTACTATTCTTTCCCATTGTGTTTGAAGCTTTTGTTTTCCCATATAAAAATTGATTTATGAGTCTCTTCATGTGATGTGGATATTGGTTTTCTTTGTTTGTATAATGTTTTTGGATGAATCTAAGCTCTCACGGTTTGGTAGTTACGGTCAGCAATGGTTTCTTCATGTGGGGAAAGTTTTTCCCTCTGCTTTGGAGAAGGGATTAATTTTCATGACATTCCTTGAAAATTTTAGCCAGAGTTTTATCTTTAACGTTTAGGTCTGTAATTCATGTGAGTGTTTTTGCTATGTGGTAGCCTGTGCTTGCCAATGAGGTCTTGGTAGTGAGATACAGCCCTGCCTGCCGTCTGCACATGGCTTTTGCGTGTGGGTACCACGGAATGTTGTCCCCATCTGTGCTTTCCAAAGCTCAAAGAATTTACTGCTTCACACGTGCAAGGAGGTGAGCGAGGCATGGGGGTGTGGCCAGAGCTGGGGTCAGCCAGCCCTCATCTGCACCTGCCACACTCTGGTCATCTGCAGAGACATACTCTCCTGGTCATTTCACGGTCCTCCCTGGATCTGCTCGTCTGTCTGGAGTGCACACTGAATTGTCCTTCTGGTTTGTTACTCAGAGTACCGCTGCCATTAAGGCCTTTCTCTCTTGTGCAAATCAGAAGCTCAGTCTTCTATGTTCTGTAAAAATTAACATTACAGAGTGGCCAGAGGAGAACTGACATCCTTCTGCTTCCTGGTTCATGGATAAAGATAGTCCTCTCGACGCATGGTTCGATAATGCTTCTCAGAAAGTTTCAGCAATCTGTCCAGGGTCATCTGGCCTGAAGTAGATGTACTTCTAAATCTCATCTATGTTAAAATGTTATTGTAAGTGGTTTCTTTTAGAATGGTCATTTTGTAGCAGCTTATGTAGAAAAAATTGATTTTGTTGCATTGATTTTGTCTTCTGCAGTCTTGCTTAACTTTCTTATTAATTCCTGTACTTTATCTATAGATAATTTGATCTTATCATCTATGAATAGACAGTTTATCATCTGCCTTCCCTTTTAATCTCCTTCGTCTTATTTGTAGGCAGGCATCTAGTGCACAGTGGTTGGGGCTGAAGGAAACCAGAGTCTTTGCCTTTCTTTTCCTACCAAGGACACCTTCTGTGTGACTCCCTTCCCCCACTTTTCCTTCCTTCCCTTCCCTTCTCTTCCCTTCCCTCCTTTCCCTTTCCTTCCTTCCATCCCTTGGTCCCTCCCTTCCTCCTCCCCTCTCTTTCCTTTCTTCCTTCTCCTTTTCATCTTTCTTTCCTCTCTCCATCCTTTCCTTCCTTCCCTTCCTTCCCTTCCTTCCCTTCTTTCCCTTCCTTCCCTCCCTCCCTCCCTCCCTCCCTCCCTCCCTCCCTCCCTTCCTTCCTTCCTTCCTTCCTTCCTTCCCTCCTTCCCTCCTTTCCTCCCTCCCTCCTTTCCTCCCTCCCTCCCTCCCTCCTTTCCTCCCTCCCTCCCTCCCTCCCTCCCTCCCTCCCTCCCTCCCTCCCTCCCTTCCTTCCTTCCTTCCTTCCTTCCTTCCTTCCTTCCTTCTTTCCTTCCTTCCTTCCCTCCTTCCCTTCCCTCCTTTCCTCCCTCCCTCTCTCCTTACCTTTCTTTCCTGCTAGGCAAATGCCCCATTTCAGCTTCGTATCCCCAGCCTTTCTGAAGTTCCCTTGGTAGACTCTTCAGAAGACCCCGGCACCCTCTCAGGCTACACTGCCTGGTGTCTGCTGGGTTTTATCCCTGCCTGCTTGCCTGCTTCTACAGTATTTTACAGGCTCTGTGTAGCTCATCTTTGCCAGCGTGTGTCTCTGTTATGGCCTCTGGCTCCTTTCCCTTGCAATAGTGTTTCTTTATCTTCCCTTCTTGGGTCCTTATGAGCTTCTGTTGGGAGCCCATGGTGGCGAGCTCTCAGGACAGTATTGCTTTTCCTTCGTTGCATCCTGGCAGTTATCCCACCGTCTGGATCAGGATTCTAGGTGTATTAGTCAGGGTCCTCTGGAGTCACAGAACATATGGGTAGTCTCTATATAGTTAGGGATTTGTCGATGATTTACAGCTTGTAATACAACTCCCCAACAATGGTCAGCAGCAGCTGTGGATGGACTTAGCTGTGGAAGCCATAGCCACTATGCTTCAAGATCTCCATGCCAAGATTCAAGTCAGAAACTTGTATTTCTGAGCCTCCAGATTAGGATCATAGGCGAGTCTTCCAATTCTTGATTGTAGTTCATTCCAGATATAGTCAAGTTGACAACCAGGAATAGCCACTACACTAGGCATGGCTGTTCTGTCTTGGTGAGCTGAAGCCTGACCATGAGGTCCAGGATCCTGAGCTGCTGCTGAGGTTTTCTGAGGTCACTGGCTGTCCTGACTGGTACCATTGGCTTGCCGTTATGGGACTGGTGGATGTCTCTATCCATCCTACTTCTGACTTATGCAATTCTTCAAATATGTAGGCTGAGCTTTATGAAAGAAGACACACCCTCAGACTGTCTCTTAGATGTCTCCAGAGCATGCTCTCTCTTTCCTCTTGTGAAGCTTGGCTACCACCCTCTATTCTGTCATCCACCCCTGCACCGATACTCTCTGTCTCTCCATCCACACATCATCCACCCCTGCACTGATGCTCACTCTGTCTCTCCATCCACACGTCATTCACCCCTGCACTGATGATCTCTCTGTCTCTCCATCCACACGTCATCCACCCCTGCACTGATGATCTCTCTGTCTCTCCATCCACGTGTCATCCACCCCTGCACTGATGCTCACTCTGTCTCTTCATCCACACGTCATCCACCCCTGCACTGATGCTCACTCTGTCTCTCCATCCACACGTCATCCACCCCTGCACTGATGCTCTCTCTGTCTTTCTGTCTCCAATCCACTCATTTCTCCAGCTGTGTCCAGGTTACTGACAAACATCTACTGACTTTTATATTTTTATTTCTGGATTTCTGTCCCAAAGATTCAATTTAAACACGTTTCAAATTGTTAGATTCTTCTTTACAGCTTTTATATCCATATCCATATTCATATCCATATCTATATCTATATATCTATATCTATGTATCTATGTATCTTTGTATGTATGTATGTATCTGTCTGTCTGTCTATCTATCTATCTATCTATCTATCTATCTATCTATCTATCTATCTATCAGCTATCTATCTATACTGCTATATACATTTTCAAGTTGGACATTAAGAAAATACCAACAATTTTTGGGTCCATTTTGTATTGGTGTAACCAGAGACCTGAGGTAGGATAGAGCAGCTTTGGGAGAGACTATTCTTCCCTTTGAGTATGAGACCCACTTCACTAAGGAAAGAGGTTTATTTTGCTATGGTGGTCCCGTAGCATGGTGCTGGTCCTAGTGTTGGGGGTTACAGATGAGGATAGCAAGCTGTCCATGAAGAAGAGCTGAGGGGTAGAACCAAGCCCTCCCTTATAATCCATTATTAAGAAAGCTAACTCAGTACCACACGGACCTTCATCAGTTCTTCCTGAGGTGATAATCTGACTAGATAATCGTCCCCCACCAGGTTCCAACCTTTAAGGAGTCTTCCTGCCCCAACACCACCATCCTGGGAGCTAAGCCTCTGGCTGGCACTAGCACCCTAAGGAAACACTTTCAAAGCACAGCACGCCAATGGTTCAAGATCCATTCTGGTCCCCGAGGTCCGGTGCCTATCTGTGTACCGTGGTGCTATCCAAGTGAATCTTCGGGGCTCTGGCCTGACCAGAGCAGCCAAGGAGTCGCAGCTCTTCAAGGGGAGCAAGAGCGAGGCAGGCTGCTCAGTTTGTTTGTTCCAGGATGGCTGCTGCCCCGGGGTCTGTGGCAGGTAGGCGGGGGCTGGATGCAGCAGGCTGCAGCGACCAGGAGCCAAAGTCGGGGCCTCCAGGCAGGAAGTGGCTGAGGTAGGATAGAGCAGCTTTGGGAGAGACTATTCTTTCCTTTGAGTATGAGAGCTTAATAAAACAGGGGCTCTCAGACGGTCTTTGGTGGAATAACTCGTGCACTTTATTCCTTGTGGAGAGGATCTTATAAACATTTTGGGGTGGGTTGGGGTCTAAAGGCAGATGCTTTCTATTGGGTTGGTCTAAGATGTTAGGGATGCCTCATCTGCATGTGGAGGGGCTTTGGGTATTGCCCCTATGTGACTGATTGTCACAGTCCTTCCTGTGGGGATGTTGTGGTCATGTGTTCCATGACGGGAACCTGGTCAGGAGTAGATTTAAATGTCTACTGTTCTCAATTATGAGAATTGCCGGGGTTTCTGAATCCACTCAACCTTACCAGGTTTTCTGTTTGGTGGCACAGTCCACCGCCCCTCATCTGGGGTCTGCTTTTTGCTCCTGCTTCTGTTGGCTTTTTTTTTTTTTAAATGTCATATCGTGCTCCCTAAGGTCTGGTCCACGTTTTCCGCTTTGGTTAATTTTTCTTTGTCAAACAGTAATTTGTACTTTGGTAATTTTTTATATATATATGTAACATATTTTGATCATATTCACGTCTGTTATCTTCTCTGGTTGGCCTTCTGCTCCCACTAAACACGGAGAAGGGGCTGCAAGCATGTAGGAAGTGGGGGATGGGGAGGGGTGCGTATCTGCTGGGACGTATGCCTCCTTCTCCTGGGGAGTGGCAATAGCTCTGCTATATACCTGGGACTTGGTAGGCAGGCCAGGATGCTCCAGGGGCTTTGGGTCCCTACCTGCACAGACTTCGGTTCTCTGATAAAGATCCACCTTCCTCTCTCTCGCTCTCCTTCCTTTTCCCCCGTGTTGTAGTTGAGATATGAAGGCACAAATGTCAAAGGCTTCACCCCCAGCTGGTAGACCCAACACTTAGAGGTGACAGGTTATGAGAACCTGTCCTTATGAATGGCTTAACCCATTGATGGCTTTTCTATTTGATGGAATTATTAGGAGATGAAGCCCAGTTAGAGTACATGACCTGGAAAAATAAACTTTGCTCTCAGCTACTTTACAGATCTCTGCTTCCCGGCTACCATGAAGCTTGGTTCCATCACATTTACCAGCCATGTTGTAACTCATCATGGTCCAGAAGCACAGAGTCTTGGAACCTTGAATGCTCTGAAATCGTCAGCCACAGTAACTCCTGTCATGGTGTCTTAGGATTTTACTGCTGTGAACAGATACCATGACCAAGGCAACTCTTATGAAGGACAACATTCAACTGGGGCTGGCTTATAGGTTCAGAGGTTCAGTCCATTATCAACCTGGTGGGAACACGGCAGCTTTCAGGCAGGCATGGTGCAGGAGGAGCTGAGAGTTCTACATCTTCATGTGAAGGCTGCTAGCAGAATACTGACTTCCAGGCAGCTAAGATGAGAGTCTTAAAGCCCACGCCCACAGTGACACACCTACTCCATTAGGGCCGCACCTTCTAATAGTGCCACTCCCTGGGCTGAGCATATACAAACCATGACACCATTCTTCATCTGAACAGGGTATTTGGCCAATGGCTATCTTTGGGAAGGGAAGCCCATCACAGCAGTTTCCCAAAACACTCCCTCTCCCCAATCCACGATACTCTGGTGTTTCTGCCTCTTAAGGCTTCACTAAGCTCAGGTGTGTGCTGATTAGGCCTCCCACGGAGTGGTACCACATGGTCATGGAGATCCCAGCTCCTGTTATATCCCTTGAGAGGCTTAGGTTTCCAAATGTCATAAAGGACCCATGTGGAGGTGACCCTTTACCTTTTCTAACTTATGTTCTTCCTCCCCACGTGTTGAGCCCTGGGTTACTCAGAGTCAGGCTTCAGCCAGTCAGACACCAGGAATGAGGGCCATGGGGCCACTTGAGAATCTATTCAAAGTGTGGAAAACTGACTCTTTAAGTAGGGAAGAAGGATGTCAGGAGGAAAAGGTTCCTGAGCTGGAACCATCTAGGCCATGGCCAAGAGGGAGCCAGTCCTCGGAGTCTATCTGAGGACACTTGCACAGTTGCTGGCCATCTGTCAGTCACCACTGGGGATCAGGAAAGGACAAAGTGGGTGTTATGATTAGCCTTTTCAACTTGACATAGCATAGGCTCATCTGGGAAAGGGTCCCAAAGAGGAATTGTCTACACTAGGTTGGTTCATGGACATGTTTGTGGGGGATTGTCTTAATTAAATAAATAGATGTAGGAAGAACTGGTCCACCCATAGTTAGGGAAAGGTGCCACCCACGGTTAGTTTTAATTGTTAGTGTAACCACAATCTAGATTTATCTGAGGAGAGAGTCTCAGTGAGGGACACAGCCCACTGTGGGCGGCACTATTCCCTGGGCTTGGGTTCAGAACTATGTAAGGGTGGAGAAATGAGGAAATTCAGCTGAGCACTAACAATCATGAATGCATTAATTCTCTCTGCTCTTGGTGGTGGACATGATGTGACCAATTGTCTCAAGCTCCTGCTACCGTGTGTGACTTCTCCACGGTGATGGACCTTGAGTTGTGAGCTAAGATAAATCCTGATTCCCTAAGTTGCTTTTGGACAGGATATTTGATCACAGCAACAGAAACAAAACCAGACCAGTGAGGCTTCCAACAAAGCTCTGGTTCCTCTTCTCCCCATTCCTGCTGCTCATTGCCTGTTTGTCCAGGGCCCAGCTAGTCAGGCTTTTGAGATTGTCTGAGCCTCACCTTCCTGTACCTGGATCTCTGGACATAGCTCGGTCATCTTGGCTGACCTTCCAGGCCCTATGGACCCTGCACTCCTGTCCAGTCCCTGTGTGGTTCAGTGTAGACTGATCTGGCCTAGAGGTATTCTCTAGAGCTCTAATCAACTTCTTTGCAGCCTCTAAGGGTAGGTGGCAAGCAGGCAGGCAGGGAGCAGTTGTTTTATGAACAGGGACCACCCAGGACCACCCTGAGCTCTTCTTGGGATGGCCTACCTTGCAGGCTGGATTTCTGCCATTGAGTCCATTGAGTCAAGGAGGGGCTGCTGATGGCTCCCAGCACACCTCTGTTTGATACTGAGCTATGACACCATAGAGGGAATCAGAGACATGTACCTTTGGGTTTCTACTGTCTCGTTAGCAAAACCAGCCATTCTGACTACAAAATAAAACGAACACCTCAGGGGTAGGACGAAGTGGGATCTGAAGGACAGGGCCTTGTTCTGGGACCTCCTCCCTCGTGACTGCTAATTTTAACATCACATTCACATCCAACAAAGACGCTGGCAGCTTTGCGCAGTCTGACTGCAGAGGAGTGTTTTAAAGGGAGCAGCTTCCCCGGCCGTCCTCCTTTCTGGATCGCTGGTTTCCTCATCACCAGCGCTAACAGGCTGGTGCTACCATGTCAGGCTCAATACATCACGGTTTAATCAGACGTGGCAGCTGCCGGGCAGCCAAGCCCAGTGACAGCTTGCAGCCGAAAAGGCTCTGATCCCACCAAAACATCTTAATGCTGCAAATGAGCCTCGGGCTGCGTCCACCTCAAACAGAAAGTCTGATGATAGGTTCTATCCTCCATGGACCCCTGATGGTGCCTCTCTGTGTCCCGGAGACCACCATCTGGAGGTTAGATGCTTCTGCACGAGGCACGAAGAGCAGATGTGTGTGTGTGTGTGTGTGTGTGTGTGTGTGTGTGTGAGACAATGAAGCCCACATCTCCACTGGATTTGGTGGAGAGAGCAGGAGGGCACTGTTGCATGCGAGAGTTCTTGTCTAGAGATGCAAACATTGACACAGGGGGACAGTCAGGATACTCATCCCAGTTTTGCTCCTGCCATAGGGTTTCACTGCTGTGAACAGGCACCATGACCAAGGCAACTCTTATAAGGACAACATTTAATTGGGGCTGGCTTACAGGTTCAGAGTTCAGTCCATTATCATCAAGGCAGGAGCATGGCAGCTTCCAGGTAGGCACGGTGCAGGAGGAGCTAAGAGTTCTACATCTTCATCTGAAGGCTGCTAGTGGAAGACTGACTTCTAGGCAGCTAGGGTGAGGGACTTAAGCCCACGTCCACAGTGACACACCTACTCCAACAAGGCCACACCTCCTAATAGTGCCACTCCCTGGGCCAAGCATATTCAAACCATCACAGCACCTGATTCATTTTCTACGGTCTAGCCCCATCTGTGTGTCTTTGTTCTTACACCCGCATGTCTTGTTAGGTGTGGTTTTCTCCCACTGAGGTTAGTGTGAGATTTTGCCTGGGGTTGCAGTGTTTGCTATGTCTGTGTGGGTGTTGGCAGAGTGGCCTGGAGATGTCATTGTATGCAGGCCTAATGGGGGCTTCCGATCTTATTTTCTGTGCTGTGTTGAAGGATTTGATTAGAAAGACAGGGAACAAAAGGAACTGGAAATGCTGGGTTGTACTTGAAATAAAAATGCCCTGATAATTGCAGCGCATGTGTTTGAACAGACCCCTCTGGGAATTCAGGCCTGTGCCTCTCAGCACCGTCCACAGAGGGAACATTGCTAATAACAAACCATCGCTCAAAGGTGGATAGGCCCAAAGCACTGAGGCTATAACCAAGGTCCCAAAATATGATGGGGGCTTAGTTCTGTCAAGTCTCTTCTGGGTGGGCCTGATCCCAGGTTTCCTCCCATGATCATGGGGCCCAAGAGGGACCCCCTACATGAACATCCCCTGTTCCTGGTTTATAGGTCAAACTCCAGCTAAGGTAGAGAGTGCCTTGATCAGGCTGGGGAACAGTTTAGTGTCAGAGCATATGTGGTTGTGCATGCAAGTCCTGAGTTCTATCCAGCATGGAGGGAGGCTTGAATGGGTAAGGAACTCATTCCACTTGGGGAGAGAAAGTTAATGACTTGTAGGGGAAGGATAATTGCTGCCAGGCCACAGTGGGCCCTGAGGTTCCAGGATGTGTCCCCCAACCCCACCCCGTTCACGGTTCTGCAGAACTTGAATGTGCATTGAGATGAGAGTGTGGGCTCCTCTGGCGTCGTCAAACTACAGAGAACTACAGCATCGGACTAGAAAGCCCTATTGTCCTCACAGTGTCCTTTCCAGTATGGATGTCTGGGCCGAGGCTGGTACCCGGCAGCTCTTACAGGTCTGGCTTCCTTCCTCTTCCTATAGGAGCTAGTCTGGGTGGTTTTTGAGCTGTTTCTTGACTGTTCAGTGATTTAAATCCACACGGGGGGCCGGGGAGCTTGGCTGCTTCAACTTTTCTCTCCAGGGTTTTTGAATCCACAGCCTGGGATGAAGCTAGCAGAGCCCTGTGACATGCTAGTGTAGACGGGGCTGCTTGGTACAGGAATGTCACCAGAGCAGGGTCTTTGGGAAGCTGCAACCGAAGCTCATGGCCTCTGCGGGTGGTGCAGCTTCCTGAGACGACTGTCCCAGTTGGCTGCAGTGCCAGGTCTCAGCCCCTTGATGACCTATAGTGCTAACACTTAGGTTTAGGATACACTAAGTCCCCTTGGCTGCAACTAGATGCCCACATCAGGTTGGGGACCAGCTCCTGAAGGAGAGCAGGTAGGCAGAGTCTACAGTCCAGGTCCACACGATCACCTCACCGGTTGCCTCCACCCGGAGCACAGAATGTCCATTCTGGGGTTAGCCTAGGGTTCCCATGGTCACACCTGGGCCATCTGCCTGGTGAAGGTCCCTGGACTGTTTTTAGTCCTGAGCTAACTTGGAGTATCAGGCTAGCCTCAGAGCTGGTGGACACTGGCTTGTCCAAGATGAGCAATGCAATGAAGTTCAGAGAGTTCTGTCTCTGTCTGAATTCAGGTCCCTGAGTGTCTCCAGTACTTCCTCGAACAGCCCACGCTGGAGGGATTTGTAGGCGAACTTATCCATGTCACCTACTTCCAACATAAGGATGTATGAAGTGAGTCTGGAGGGGGATTACCCCAGGGCATGGGGGGTTGGGGTAGCATGTCTCTTCTGAGACCCACAGTAGAGCCTGTGTGGAAGAAGAATCAAAGGGCCTACTTTGGTCTCAAGGCTCAGACCTGTCCTGAGACCTTAGTGTGGGAAATGTAGTTCTGGCTCCACAGGCTGTGGAGGTCATAGCCCGGGGTCGCCATCACTGTCTCCCCTAGGGAAGTCAGCATTTCTCAAAAGGCCCTGAATGTTCTGCTTTCAAGACCTCTGGCCATTTGACCCTATAGGTAAAAGACATCATGGCTCTATCTCTAGCCTGGTGGCCTAGAGCATCCCTGATTGCTGTCATCCTAAGCTGTGTGTACACCCAGGGCAGGGAGATGGTGGAAACCTTGCTCCATCCCGGCCTTCCAACAGTCAGAACATAGACAGTGGGCAGTAAAAGGTAGACCTATAAGATCCAGGGCCACAGGCCTCCTTGTTGGAACCTGTCATCCAGTGCTGTGCCTGCAGTCCAGTCTTCCCCTGGTGGCTGACTGTTTAAGTAAGGTGGGAAGGACTCCTGGTAGCCACAGCTAACTGAGGCTGGCCACTACGCAGGGTTGTCAGAGCCGCTCTGGCTGGTGTCTCCTGGATTCTCGGCGGACTGCAGGACTTTAGGAGCCCTCTGCCTAGGGTTCACTCGCCATTGCCCCTGGAAAAACCATTTGGCAAGGCACTGTCTAGGGTGCCAGCCTTGGGGGCTTTGGGGTGGCCCGCTGAAGGGACGGCTCCGTATCCCTGGGTGAGGAGCAGGCTCCCTTTGTCGTGGTGCCCAATTAAGTGAGATTGCTTTTCCTGCTCCTACTTAAAGTTCCCACGTGCATGCGAAGATTGTCATCTCAGCATTCTCTCAGGCTGGCGGCAATGGTTTCTGTCACTTCTGCTCCAGGGTTTTAAATTAAGCTGGCTAGGATAAGGGCGCCTGCTCATTTATCCAGCCTGGGCTCTTCCTGGGACCTGAGCCTCCTAATGAGCGCTGGAGCTGACTTGGCAATTTCTTCCTACCTGTGGCTTAAAAATGACCTTATCTTACTGCTGGCTGGGCAGCCCTCCTCCATAGACCCTGGCCTGCAGCCAGGACTCTGCAGGTGCTGGCCGGTGTTGTCCCCCCAAAGATCTGTCACAGTCTTAGCCTCAATAACTGAGAATGTGGTCTTCCTGGAAGTTGGCCCAGGTGTCACCAAGCTACGGATCTTGGGATGAGGTCACTCTGGATTAGGGGACCCTGAACCTAACACTTAGCGAGAGATGTGGTGTATAGGAAGAGGCCATGTGGAGATGGAACGGAACAGGCAAAAGATCCCTCAAAAAGGGCACAGCTCTCTTCACATCTCCACTCCAGTGTTCAGGCCTCCATGCTAGGAGGGCGAGCTTCTGCAACCTATGTACTCGGTCAATGTCACTGTGTCACTGTGGTCCCGGGTCTCACAGCCAAATTGACTCTTCTCTTGAGGGCACACATTGATTCATGGCAGGAATACACCCATCAACACACATCGGGGGCTCCTCCTTCCAGCCTCTGTCTGCTGTTGTGCTCACCAAGTTTCCGGCCACCTGGAGGAAGGGCAGGCTAGTTGACCGAACAGAAGGCCCTGCAGAGGTCTTCAGCCAATGCCAGGAAGCCTGGGAGCACTGGCCAGGCTGGGCGGCACATATGTTCTTCCACACGATTGATGACTTGCCAAGTGTTAATCACACCCTCATTTGCTCAAATGGCTATAATTTTGGACATTTTGCTTACTTAGATCATTCCACTTAAAATACCAGGGCTTCTATTTTTTTTTTGTACCCTCAGAGGGAAAAAAAAAGTGTTTTTGAGAAGAGTTCATGGACATGACATGCCTTGAAAATGGCTTTCAAAAGTCTGATCTTTCCAGAACGTCCTTAAGGTTTGAGCCAGCAGGCATGGTATTCAGGACACAATGAGCCACTTGCAATTATAATTACAATATGCCTTGTTTCATTATTAACTGGAAAATGAAAACCCAGAAAAATATAAAATGGCTAGATAAGAGGTCTGATGTGACCACCTCTGGGCTTTCCCATCCGTTCTCTTTTAAAACAAGTGTTCCCGAATATCCCCTCCTCCCTTTCCTTCTCCTCCTCCCCCCCCTCCTCCCCCTCCCCCTCCTCCCCTTTCTTTTCCTCCCCCTCCTCCTCCCCTTCCTTTTCCTCCCCTTCCTCCTCCCCTTCCTTTTCCTCCCCCTCCTCCTCCCCTTCCTCCTCTTCCTCCTCCTCCTCTTTCCAACATCTCTGGTTCCCACCTCAGGAGTGTTCCCATTGTGCATATGTGGCCAGTGATAATCAACCCTCCCTTGTGTGAATGCTGTTTTAACTATCTGTAACAGGTAGCGGGCTGTTTCAAGGTCTCCGAAGACATGGGACATGGGTCTAGCTTGACGTGACTTGTCATGACACAATATAAACACTTCAGCATAGACCCCTTTCCGTGGGACAGTAGATGATTCGGTGCTTCTCGGGTGCACAAGGTCAGAGCCGTGGTTCTCAACTTTCCTAATGCAGCAGTTCCTCAGGTTGTGGTGACCCTCTAACCATACAATTATTTTTGTTGCTGCTTCATAACTGTCACTTGGCTATTGTTACGAACTGTAATGTAAATATCCGTGTCTTCTGATGGTCTTAGTTGACCCCTGTGAAAGAGTCATTTGATGCCCCTGCCAAGGGGTCTTGATCACAGGTTAAAAAAACCACTGAGTTCAAGTGGTTTAAGTGGAACTCACCTGTAAGGTCTCTGTGGGCAGGGTCTTGGTTGTCACTGTGTCTATTGGTCCTGTTGAAATGCAGGTTATAATGGAGCAGAGCTGGTGACAGGTGGCAGAGGAGGTAAGGGTCCATCAGAGTGAGGAGGTGTAGCTGCAGGCAGACACTGCCCCCGGAGCAGGAAGCTGAGCTCTCATATCCTCAACTGTTAACTCGGAGCAGAGAACAAACTGGAAACGGTATAAAGATTTAAACTCTCAGAGCCCGCCTCCTTTATCAAGGCCACGCCTCCTAAACATCCCCAAACAGCACCACCGACTGTGGGCCAAGTGTTTAGAAGCTTGAGCCTATGGAGGACATTTCTCACCCAAATCAACTTAAGGTGATTCTGGATGATTCTCCCAGTCAGTGGGTATGAAACACTGTCCTGCCTTTTCCTGTTGAGGGGATGATACTCCTTCCCTCCTCTGTCTGGAGCACAGTAACCTGCAGTGCAGGTCTGACGGTGTGCTGTGCTGTCCCTGGGACAAACCCACCTTGGCCATGATAGCCTCCAAAAAGCAAAAAGACGACCTTAAGTAGTTATGCATATTTGTGGGTATTTAGTGTGCTAACAGCCAGTCTAGCTACTTCCCCAGATCTTCATTATTGCCCAGAGTCTTTCAAAGCGTCCCTCGTGGCTTTTGCGTGGTTGACTCTCTTTTCCTCTGGCTTATTTTAATATTGGCTTTTTAATCTTTGACATTAGGATGTTGCCCCTCACAGGCTCTGTACTGGTTTTATATGTAGTTATCCTGCCTGCAGCTTGTTGAATTTCTTGCATCTCTGTGTTAACATTTTTCAGCAAAAGTTGGAGGCCCTTGGTTAGCATGTGTGGGTCTGTCCATGCCTCTCTCTGCTTTCTTTGGAGTTCTGGTGTATGTTAAATCCCTGAGTACTGTCTTACAGAACTCTCCAGCTCTGCTATGATGATGATGATGATCATCATCATCATCACTATTCAGTCTTTCCCTCTTTGTACTTTCTGATGAGCTGGACTCCTCAGGTTCATGATTCTTTTCCTCGGCCTCCTCCAAACTCCAGAGAGGCTGTCTGGAACAGCCCTTCTTCATTACCATGACTACCAGCCCTAGACTACCCACCTGTCCTCATTTCTATTGTTCTTTCCCTGAGATGGTTTCCTCCACTTAACTATACACACCTTATTTTTCTTCTTTGCCTATATCCTAGATTAGCTTTTGAACATATTTGTAGTGTAGTTGCTGTGACTTCGTCTGCCACTTCTAATATTTGAGTCTAGCTGGTGTCAGTTTACATCAACATTGTTTTCTGAATTATGGTCAAACTTTCTTGTTTCTTTGCAAACCTGCCTTCTTGATCAAGAACCAGACTTTGCAGGTAGGATGCTGCCGTACCTCAAGAGTTCCTTTTGCTCCTCTGAAGACTTCCTTTACTCTAACGTTTTCCTTGCAGCACGCAGGCATGTATGTCTCGTTGGTTTTGTAGGTGCTCTTCTCCCATCTTGGCCTTTTCAAGTTTCATTTGAGGATCCAACCAAGACTGGAGGCAGAGATGGGCATGACTTAGGATGCCCTGTGACTTCTTTACGTCTAGAGCTTTCCCCACAGTCCCAGCTGTGGGCTCAGACACTCCACAGCTGACCCCTTCCTGAGCCTTAGTGTTCCATCTGGGGGATGTCCAGTCACAGTCAACAGAGATTCACAGGGCCGGCCAAACAGGGCTTATCACACAGGGTTTCTCTGACCTTAACAGACTCCTGACCGCCCCTTGGCGTAGGCATCTCCAGTGTGTGTGTGTGTGTGTGTGTGTGTGTGTGTGTGTGTGTGTGTGTATGTGTATATGTGTGTGTGTGTGTGTGTGTGTTGTACTTATACTTCAGTGGTTTCTTCTCTCGGGGCTCTTATACAACCACAGTTCCCTCCCTTTCTGTATCCCTGAATGCTCCCCACCTTGGGCTCTAGAGTCTTGATACATCCAACCAGAAAGGCAATTCCTCCATTTCCTGCAGACAGAGCCAGGGGTGGAGATGTCTGAGAAACCAGCCAGGGTTGATTGAGGTTCATCCTCCTGGAAACCCCCGTGTGCTGGGTACTTTCCTGAGTCTTTATTGACTTCTCAGCTTTGATGGTTGTGATCTGTGAGCAGAACCCTGGGGCCAGTTTGCCTTCTGCCATTATTTCATATTGTCTCAGTCGGGACATCACATTTGGATTGTGGTGGGGCAAGCTCTACGTCAGTAACTTCTTTCTAAACATTCTTCTTTCTTTTGCTGCAGAGATTTTTTTTTTTCTGGATTCTGTTCATGACAGGAGCCAGTCTAGGGTGGAATTACCGGCACCAGCCACAGTCTTGCCAGTGTGTGGCTGTTAACCTCTGAGAACTGGCTTCTTCAATGATGTGGGTAGTGCAGTCCTGCAGTGCTGTGGGTCAGTAGAAGAAGACAGTTTGCCCTGAGTTCTGTTGAACTCAGCCTTGAGTTGAGCCTTCTTAAGCACATTTCCCACCAGATGTCTAAGATGATTCGAGGAACCCTATTCTAGGATCACTATTATCCTGCAGTGGCATCCACTTAACACCAGGAGCCCTGGGCTTTTAGTTGAGTAAAGGCCAAACAATCAGAAGTCTGGACGGACAGCTCATTTATCAAGCGGAGACAAACGTGTCTCTGGCGCTTGGAGTGGGGGATGCGCGGTGAAAGGTTAGGGATGCGAAGAGCCAGATTCGTCCGGGCGGCCGGCGTGTGAAGATGCCTCAGAGCAGATGCTTCCATTTCCGCTCAGCGCAGTGGGCGGGGGCTTGTGATTTTCAGTGCTAATTACTCCATTTAGGAGTCTTGCCTGGGAGACACTGTCTTGCAGGGGTCAAAGCTACCCTTTGCAGGAAATCTCCGACTGTCTGTAAGAGCACAGAAAATGTCCCTGATGAGGCAAGGACGGTAAATTAACAGATAGCAGATCCCTTTCCAATAAACTCCAGTGAGTCCTATGCATTTTAATTAGTCCTCCGTCAGTGTAAGGCTGGGGGGAGGGGTAAGGCGATGTGGGGCGCCCCCTGGCGGTACCTGGAATAATGCCGGCGACACTCCTTTTTTTGCCGTGGCCGTTTTGACACCAAGGCTGGGCAGGTCAGCATGACATCAAGGATGCTGACAACACACTGGGCAGGAAAATTCCCCCTGGAGCTGGAGCACGTGCATCTACAAGAGAAGCTTGGCACCATAGTCAAGGTGTTTAGCTTAGCTCTTGAGTCACTGCAGCTAAAGGAAGTGAATTACTATGTTCAGGCATGTAGACATCTCAGATGGGGTGAGGTGTGACCCACAGGCACCCTCACATCTACAGATGGGGGTTCGTTGCTGTTTCTGGGGATGAACCCAAAGTCTGCAGGCACTGCTGTATGGCCAGCGGCCTCTACACTGCCACATGGGGCATGGGCTCAGGGGGACACAGCTTGTTTCAGACCTCTACATGACTCATCTATGTGGAGTCTGGGGTTTCTGCAGGTCTGTAACGGACTGATAAGGCGTGGGCCCATAGTATATTCTTCCTCTGAGGCCCCGATTTTTTGATATATGAATGGCAGTTTCTGGCATGAAGGTTATTTAATCTTTCCTTGACGTTAAGCAAGGGTCTATCCCTGACAGGGATCCTACCCAGGTTTATTTTGGGCTTTGTTCCAGTGGCTGCCATTTACATGGCAAAGCTAGTAACCCTCACTCGGAAACAAGATTCCGTACAGAAGAACACTCCAGATACCTCTACATAGCCGACGTCCATCCCCCACCCCCAGCTGGCCGGTGCCCGGGGCCACTGTGGCAAGCGGTTGAGACCCAGGGAGAGGCTCCGTCACCTACCTCTTGCTGTTGAGATGGCAATCAAATCCGTTCCATTTCTTTGGTTTTTCTGTTTAAAAAGAAAGCGTAGATTAATTAGGAGTTTCGCTGGATAGTGAATAAATGTCAAACAGCTGTTAGAAGCATGTGGAAGACAGACTGCTCTTCTAAGGAAAATAAATTTATTTCTCATTATCAGGCGTTAAAAATAGCCCAGGAAAATGAACCTAATGTGTGAGGTGTGTCTCTGAGGCTTTCTAGGAAGCCTCACCAGCTGCACCCCTGACTCTTGAAGGGTCATGCCCTACCCTTCCTGATGGCAGGGTCCCCTCACGATCGTCCAGTGTAGACCTTTCTCTGTTGGTTCCAGGAATTGGCATTGTCCAGACAGGGTGCTCAAATGAGCAGGGACATCTAGACATTCATTACTTAAGCCTTGGGAGCTGCTATGTGTGAGTCTTAGTATGAACCTTAATTCTGATGGAGAGCTTGTGAGACCCCAATGTAAAGGGACAGAGAGGCCTCTGTGATGATAGACTCTGTGAGACTGGACCCGGATACAGTGGGCATCTCTACGTAGCTGATTCTGGGAGACAGTTGCTCCTCTGTGATCCAGGCACTGGCTATCTGGAGGAGGGAGATTCCCTCCTAAACATCTGGAATGGTATTGAGTTCTGGCTTTCCTTGGAAGTGTGGGGACATAGCTTCAAGGATCAAGGCTATAGCTTGGTGGAAGTTACAAGAGGCCAGGTCCCTTGTGGGTGGATACCTCTAGGCACACCACCGGGCCTGAGGAGTCACCCTCATCTCAGCATCTACAGTGGATCCTCTGTGGTTGACCACAGAGGGTGCGTAGGGACAGGGCGACCTGTGGAGGGTATGGTGCAATGAGGGACTAGTGTCTAGTCCTAACCTTCCTTGTGGAGTTGGAGGCAGTTCTGCATGATCGCACGTTTCCCCTGGGACTTGCAGAACCCATCCAGGATACATGGGTGAGTAGCTCTTTGCATTTGAGATGCCTTTCCCAGGACTCCAGGGAGCCCTCTGAAGAGGCTGGATGATTCACGGGCTGCTACTGACGGGCCTTCAACACTTACACCCACAGCTCATCCCCATCTGGTCTCAGGCAGCAGTTCAGTGTGGACCCCATTCATCCCCAGCTCCTGCCTACTCCCTGTTTGCACAGACAACTGCAGCTAGGACCTGGAAGGCTGGCCTCACTTTTGTTACAGGAGCTCCTTCACCAGTGAGATGTAAACTTCACACCTATCCGCTTCTTACAGGGCTCTGATGAGACAAATAAGTCATCCCGGAGGAATGAGTGAATTTATTGGGTTTACTTATAGACCATGGGTGAGGGGTTACTTACAGAAGTATGGGTGACCCCCCAAAATGCTGCACCACTAGAAAGTCTCTCTCCAGTACAGATGACAACTTTCCCATAGAGGCACAGATGGAGTCCTCCCCTTCAGTTAACTTCCTGCATTTGTGGTGATTTGAACAAGAATGGCTCCCTTGGCTCATGTATTCGAATGCTTAGCCACCAGGAAGTGGATCTATTTGAAAGGATTACAAGGATTATGAGGTGTGGCCTTGTTGGAGGAAGTGTGTCTCAGGGGATAGGCTTTGAAGTTTCAGAAGCCTGTGCAAGGTCCAGATACTCTCTCTGCACAAGGGATAGAACAGCTGGAGGCATCTGGAAATGTACAGAGCAGAGAGAGAGAGAGAGAGACAGAGAGAGAGACAGAAACAGAGACAGAGAGAGAGAGAGACACACACACACATACACACAGAGAGAATGTGTGTGTGTGTGTGTGTGAGAGAGAGAGAGCGAGAGAGAGAGGAGATAAAGAGAGAGGAGAGAGAGAGAGAGACAGACAGACATAGAGACACACACACATACACATATACACATACACAGAGAGAATGTGAGTGAGTGTGTGTGTGTGTGTGTGTGTGTGTGTGTGTGTGTGAGAGAGAGAGAGAGAGAGAGAGAGAGAGAGAGAGAGAGGAGAGAGAGAAAGAGACAGACAGAGACACACACACATACACATATACACAGAGAGAATGTGTGGAGAGAGAGAGAGAGAGAGAGGAGAGAGAGAGGAGAGAGAGAAAACCAAAAGGGGAACAATAGATACTAAGAGGTATGGGTGAAAGAGGGAGCACAACTGAGGGAGTCTAACTGCAAGGTACAGATAGTCTCTCTGCTCATGGATCAAGATGTAGAACTCTCAGCCACTTGTCCAGCACCGTGTCTGCCTGCAGGCCTCCACAATGATGATAAACTAACCGACCTTTGAAACTGAACCCAACCCCCCCCCCCCAATGAAATGCTGTCTTTTACAAGAGTTGCCTTGGTTACGGTGTCTCTTCACAGCAACAGAACAGTGGCAAAGACCACGCTGTGTGTATTCTAGGACTTCCCAAGACCGCGGGAGTAGCTGCAGATATGGCAGCTTTACATGTAGATGGCTGGGAGGCAGGAGGGAATCTCAGGGAGGCTCACACGACCCTTCCCACCTCTCCCTTCTTTGAGGAAATGGCAATAGTCCATCGGTTCAGGCTTGGGAGTCTTTTGGGAGTCACCACACTATTGTAATGAAGATGGTGGCCCGTGTGCCTGGAGGATAGCACTCAACTCCTCTGTGGCTGTGCCAGGAGGACTATGGTTGTCTGGGCCTCCTTCCTGTGTTGCCTCTCCCCGAGCCTTTGTTTAGCTATCCCAAGGCAGAGTGCGCTCACAATGCCACACATTACTTGTATACACTGATGACATGGCCACTCCAAGGGATGGTTTAAGGGGAGGTTGTTACTGTAGATATGAGGGAAAGAACAGCTGGAGGCATCTGGAAGAGTTCAGAGCAGAGAGAGACAGAAACAGAGACACAGAGGAAGACAGAGAGACAGACACAAAGACACACACACACACACAGAGAAAGAGAGAGAGAGAGAGAGAGGGAGGGAGGGAGGAAGAGAGACGGAGGGAGGGAGGGAGGGAGAGAGAGAGAGAGAGAGAGAGAGAGAGAGAGAGAGAGAGAGAGAGAGAGAGAGGAAGGAGAGAACCATGAGCGGATACTAAGAGGTATAATAGATACTAAGAGGTATGGGAAAAAGAGGGAGCACAGCTGAGGGAGCACTGATAAAATATCAGGATTATAAAGACATATGAGAAGCTGTGGGGAGGGAAGCCTGTGAGCTGGAAAGAGGTTAGGGGAAGGGATGGGATGAGAAGAGCCAGGATGCCATCGTGGATTCTGAAATGTATAACAGGTACTTGGGATACTGAGGGAGCCTGGGGACCAGCGTGCACTTTAGTATGCTAATAGGCACCACAGATAGCCATTGGCCCCTTCGGCCAGTGATTAGGAAATGACTCCTTTGATAGAGGGGAACCTGCTTCACACATCCTGGGAAATGCTGTTTTTTTTTTTTTAATTGCCAGAATTTGGACCTGACATTACAGAGCTGGTGACCACAGGGGGCTCCTACCCAGGCATACCCTTTAGTGCATACCAAGCTGCCTTGTCTCTCTGATGGGCCAACTGTGCCCTCAGCTACACTGTCCAAAGGTTGTGCCCACTCCCTTCCTGCCTAAGGTCAGAGCCTCTGAAATGATAATGTTTGGATATAGGAAGCTAATGAGATGTGTAACGGATGTGACTCTCCCATTGCACGTTGCGCCCTGGGAACACCTAACTAAAAGCCTACCAAGGTTATTTCACTCCGACTTGTCTCTCTGTGCTTAGGATCCTCAGCCAGCGGGCTGCCAACAAAGCACCTGCTTCTAGGTATCTGCAGGAGACCAAGGCCTTTCTTTCTGGCTCAGTTCACCATCAAACTCTTTGCTTCTTGTCCTTGAGAGGAGCCTGCCTGTTCGCTTCCTAGCTAGTGACTTGTGAGCAGTGCAGACACATGCCGAGTCGAGTCCCACACACTCTCTGACCCTTCTCTCAAAGGATAGGGATCTGCCCCCATCACGTTGCTCTTCCGTGACCAGACGAGTACACTACGGGGAGTTCCTGCTCAGAATGCTCGGACACACGATGTCAGAGGTGAATCGATGGGAACTTGGTAAATCATCAATAGGAAATTTTGAATGAGGGCACAAAATGTGGATGGGCTCAACAAAGGATCTGAGCTCGTCTGGCCTTTGATGAGAGACTGAAATAATGGCTTAGAGTCCACACCTGACTGAAAACTATGAATGGAGAGCTGAACACATGAAAACCCCAATCCCGTTAGAAGGAAGAGGAGCTGATTTGTGTGAGAAGGGCCTCCCGTGCCAGACTGTTTAGGACCCCACAAGGAAAACAGTGAATGTATTAAGATACACTAACGGAAGTCTGCACAAACAACATCATCCGACCAAGAGGAAGGACTGGGAGTGGGGTGCCTCAGTGGTTAGCATGCTCGGAGACTGGGGTGCATCCCCCGCATTGAATTTCATGACTGACAGAAAAAGAAACAGAAGAGGAAAGCGTTGACTGAATGAACGAGAAGTTAACCTCCCGAGCTTAGGAAGCAATCCTAATTCATAAAGCAAGGACGTCATAAGAGCGAGGGTAAATCACACAAAACCACAAATGGTGGAAGCCAGCAAGGCAGGCCTCAGGAGAAACGGAAATCAAGAGGGGGTTTGCTCCTCTGTCTGTCATCAGAAACGTTAAACATTTTGGAAAGTTTGTTTTGTTTTGGTGTTGGCAAGGACTAGCATTGGAGTAGGGAGGCGGTGTGTGTGTGTGTGTGTGTGTGTGTCATCTTGGTAGGACAGGAGTACAGGCCAGCTGCAAATGGCAAAGGAGTTTATATCCAATATTATACCACATTAAAATAGAGTGTACACAACAAATGAGTCTTTCTAGCTTAAAAGAAATCCACAAAACCTTGAGAATATAATCTGCTGAAGCGAAGATCAGGTTTATGAACACATATGTGTGTGAAATAGGAGCTGATGTCTTGTGTGGACACCTGTGTCCGTGTTTGTAAATTCAAATAACATCAACAGACCATCTGCTGTGCCCGCTCGGTCATGTGTTCACCAGTAGAGGGCACTGTGCAGTTTGCAATTTCCCCACGAGAAGTTCTCAGCTTCAGTCCGGGTCCACCCCTGGCAGCATCTGGAGACGCAGGATTACAAATGAGACTCATTTGTACAAAATATCAGGTGAAGCTGCAATGTCCTGTGCAGTGTGGTGACATTTGCATAACATTTAAAAACATGCAAACATAGCAAGTTTTCAGGCTCAGACATGAAGTGAAATCCATTTAAGTTTGTGGCTGGTGGTGGTGCTGGTGGTGATGTGTGTGTGTGTGTGTGTGTGTGTGTGTGTGCGCGTGTGTGTGTATGGGGGTGTGTGTATGCATGTGTTGTATGTGTATGTGGGTGTTGTGGTATATGTGGTGTGTGTGTGTGTATGGGGGTGTGTGTATGCATGTGTTGTATGTGAATGTGGGTATTGTGGTATGTATGTGTGTGTGTGGTGGGTATGCATGTGTTGTATGTATATGTGGGTGTCGTGGTATATGTGGTGTGTGTGTGTGTGTGTGTGTGTGTGTGTGTATACTTTTAAGTTCACTGGGTCCCCTGATCTTCCATGGAGTCCTCACAATCCCTGGTTTGGTCCTCAGTGACAGCCAGTGTAAAAAAATAAGTTTGGTGAGCAAACTGTAAGACTCACAGATTTTCCACAGAAGCTGAAGAACACTAGGAAAATTAACAGGATCTGTGGTGGTACCTGCCCAAGATTTCTTTCCAGAAGCTCTCCATGGCTGCCTGCCTCCACAAGATTCTCAAGGTGTGAGGCTCCACCAAGCTGGCACCCTAACCGCCAGGCCTGCCTGACTCTGACAGTGATTTCTGGAGGTGCAAAGCCTTCTCTTAGATGTAAAGTCAATGTCCCAGACTGGGTCTTTCATGCTACTGAGATGGCGTGGGACAAATAAAGAGGGGTCTCTGGTGAAATAGCTCATGGGCTGAATTCTGGGATTCAGATGAGGGTGGGTGGCTTGTGTCCTTCGGGTGGAGAAGAGTGGACTCTGCTTCTGCCTTGGAGACGCCTTCTATGGTAGGGTGGCGTGTGAATACTGTGCCGTGTGGACAGAGTAATGGGAGTCTTTCAAAGCTCCCACTCTACAACCTTGCACCAGCACTGCGAGCGGGACCTTCCAGACCTGGGGGACCAAGAACATGCACTTGCCATGGTGTTGGTCTTGGAAGCTGTCTCAGCACTTAATTCATACTCCCAGTTCAAGCCACTGGCTTGCCCTTATCCGTGGGCAAGGACCTGGGCGTCACAGCAGAGTTTGCAGCCCTCTTATGATCCCACGGGCCATCGCTTCTGTGTATTGGCCTCCAACTTGCCATGTTGTTTGTGTGTGTGTGTGTATGTGAGTGTGTGTGTATGTGTGTTATGTGTGTAGAGAGGGCAGTCACACATGCAGGGAACTGTATAGTCCAGGTTGGCCTCCAACTTGCCATGTTTCCGAAGACAACTTTGAATTCCTCATCCTTCTGCATCCGCATCCGGAATGCTGGGTTTACAGGCTTGTGCTGCCCGCTAGGATTCACTGTCAACTTCTTCAAGCCCAGGGTGTGGTTAGTGGAGACCGAGACTTCACACAAGTACTGATTCCTGCGCTGCCTGCTTCTCACCTGTGGACCTGTACCTGCCCATCCTTCACTCGTGGAGTGCAGCATCTGCCCACCCTAACCTGAGGGATGAGTGTGTCTGCTCCTCCTTCACCTGTGGGATTCCTAAATCTGCCCACCCCTCACCTGTGAGGCTTCCCTTTCTTTCCATCCCACACTGTAGGGAACTATTACCCAAGGTGCCATCAGCCTGGGCTTCAGGCCCCACCTCTGAATTAGGGAGACAGGTCGGTCATACAGGATAGGGATACATCTCTCATCCAAAAGCTGGTGAGTGTTCTTTTTTTTTTTAATGAATTTTTTATTGGATATTTTATTTATTTACACCCCAAATGCTATCCCTTTTCCCAGTTTCCCCTCTGCAACTCCTTATCCCTTCCCACTCCCCATGCTTCTACGAGGGTGCTCCCTCCACGCACTCCCCCCTCACTGCCCTAGCATTCCCATATACTGGGGCATCGAGCCTTCCCAGGACTGAGGGCCTTCCCCCCCCACCAGTGAGGGTTCTTACACGCTCTCAATATTCTCTTCTGCAATTTGAAGACAATCTGAGTTGTCAGGGCCATGTTGGATGCTTCTGCTACTTCCTGTGGGATGTGATCAGGTACAGAACTGGGGCCAACTGAAGGACTCTCGGGGTGTGCACCGAGGATGGTGATGTAGGACACTCTAGCCCTGATGGATTTGCGTCTGTGAGTTGGCCTCAACAACACCAGTTTGGGCTGAGTTTCAGGGTACTGTTGGGGGTACGCAGAGAAGGACTCTTTTGTGTGTTAGATTCAACCTTTGTCTGAGACAGGAGCCTCAAAGCCACTCTCGAGACAGCGGTAGCAGTTTCTCTGGCTGTGGGTCTTCGGGCAACTGTCTGTTTGGATGAGAATGCAGATGGGTGGACGCTGGCGGGGTGAGGAGCCCTCATACCTCACAGTGCTCTGGCAGCTCTGATTCATTTGGAGAAGTTGGTGCCCTGCTCCCCCTCTACAGGCAACCTTTCCTTCCTGCTGTGGTCATCCCTGAAGTTGGGACAGGAGTGACAACCTCATATGGTCTCTACCTGTGGTTTTCACACACTGAAGGGACGGTCCCGTGAACACTGTGGCTGAAGGTACACATTTATTTTTCACATCAGACCGAGGAAGTGCCGTGGGTACCTACCTGCCCCATCTATCTTGAGATAAGTATTTGTAATGCTTTTCTAACCAGAACCTTCCGGAAAGACCGCAGAGTGAGGCCGCACCAGGTTCGTTATCGCCGCATTCCATCCAGGCACCCCTCACGAGGACGCCTCAGCTCTCTTGATGTATTTCCCTTTGCTTTCATGTTTGTGTACATCACCCATTACCGGGGTGTGATTCATAACACTGCAGAGAGGCCATCTGTTCCTTCCCGGGCGGGTACAGCCATCCTGTCTGTAGCGGGTGGCACTGCCGGTCTCCACTGTAACAGGGAGAATCTAGTGCCACTCTCTCTTTTTCTCCCAACAAGTTTTAAAAGGCTCACACCACCTTGTCTTTTCTTCCAGGAGGATGGGTTCAAACCCTGGCAAGTCCTGGCCTTTTAGGCCTTCGGCAGTAGGTGATGGCAGGGTCACACATAGCACACGCTACTCTCTGGATTCATAAGCATCATGCCTTCCACTCTCTACCAATCTTGAGGGCCATTTCCCACCACCCATCTATTATCCATCCGTCTGTCCATCTGCCCACCCACCCACCCATCCATCTGTCCATCTGCCCACCCACCCACCCACCCACCTACCCACCCATCTGTCCATCTGCCCACCCCCCACCCACCCATCCATCTGTCCATCTGCCCACCCACTCACCCACCCATCCATCTGTCCATCTGCCCACCCACCCATCCACCCACCCATCCATTTGTCCATCTGCTTACCTGTCTACCCCACCCATCCTTTGTCCACGATCTACCTACATATCTACCTATCAAATCTTCCCATTTGTCTACCATTTATCCATCTCACAATGGCCTAGGTTAGAGAGTGGGACACGTTGAGTAGCCGTTCCTAGAGTGAGGAGGAGTAACGCACTTGCTTCTGGCTTTTATTTCATTTGTATTTAGTGGGCTTTAATGGCAGGTTTTCCTGTTTGGTGGGAGCGTTTGCGAATGGGTGACACTGTGACCCCGGTCAAGTCAACTCTAGGCTGACTCTTAGGAAGCAGGTTCCCTGCCCTGGGAATGTGGAATGTAAGAGTGGAAGCCAGGACAGGCTGTCCAGACGGCCCTGCGGCAGGCTCTGCTCTGGACAGGCATGGAAACACGGTCCCCGAGGCAGAGTCTAGAAGTTTTCTGGAGGTGATAAGTGGCCTGCAGATGCGTTAGGAGGAAGGGACAGTGTAACATGGCAGCTTTGCAGGCAGGCTCCCCCCGACCTATGCTGAACCTGTCCTGACCCTACATTGGTGTGTCTGTATATTCTTGACCCAACACGTGGGCTTTATCCATGGACAAGGGTCATGCTTTGGGCAGCATCAGCCCTCTCAGTAGTGTTGGGGAGAAGGGGTTGGCCTGGGGAGAGGGCCAGTGGGAGTGAGACGTCTACACCATCATGTAGGATGGACTTCTACACCCTGGGGTTTCTCGTGGTACATGAACCCGCATGTTTCCCTCAGTCCCTCTCAGCGGAGTCTCTTGGTTGACTCCCCTCTCCAAGTTCCTGGTTAAAACCCATCTCTGAAGAGGAGGATGAGATACCCAGGGTGGAGTAACAGGGTGCTCTCAACATGGAGTGGCTTGGCCTGACCTCACCTTACATCACACCTCCCTGAGACTCCTTACTCTGAGGGGCTGTTCCCCATTTTCCAGGAGGTTTGAAGTGAGTCTGAATAGAATCCGGTGAGTCCTACAGGGCAGCACAGGTGGTTGATGGCTTCCTTTCGTTTTTGATGTACACAGTATTCATATGTGACTTGGGGTATAGTGTGTGTTTGGACCCCTGTAGCCTCTAGAGTATGCTCATGTTAAGTAGTTGGTGAATCCACCACTCAAGCCTTTATCATTTCTCTATGGTGACCTCTCTCTCTCTCTTCCATAGAAAAGTTTATCTGGGCTCATGGTCTCAGAGGGACAAGAGTCTATCGGGACTGGAGAAATGGCTCAGCGGTTAAGAGCACTGACTGCTCTTCCAGGGGTCCTGAGTTCAATTCCCAGCAACCACATGGTGGCTCACAACCATCTGTAATGGGATCCGATGCCCTCTTCTGGTGTGTCTGAAGACAGCTACAGTGTACTCATAATAAATAAATAAATAAATATTTTTAAAAAAAAAAAACCCAAAAATTAAAAAATTTAAGAGTCTATCATGGAAGGGACACATGGTAGCAATCATGACGGCAGGAGGAAGAAGCTAGAGATCACAGCTACTGTAAACACGAAGCAGAGAGAGGGAATTGAGAGATGGGGAGGGGGAGAGAAGTAAGAGGGGAGAGAGGAGTTGGTGAGGGTGGAGAAGACAGACAGAGGGTGAGAAGAGAGGAGAGAGAGACAGAGAGAGAGGAAGGGGGAGAGAGGAGAGAGGAGTTGCGGGAGAAGACAGAGAGGGGAGAGGAGGGAGGGAGGGAGGGAGAGAGAGAGAGAGAGAGAGAGAGAGAGACAGAGAGAGACAGAGAGAGAGACAGAGAGAGAGAGAGACAGAGAGAGAGACAGAGAGAGAGAGGAGAGAGAGACAGAGAGAGAGACAGAGAGAGAGAGAGAGACAGAGAGAGAGACAGAGAGAGAGAGAGAGAAGAGAGGAGAGAGAGACAGAGAGAGGAGAGAGGAGTGGGGGGGAGAAAAGACAGAGGAGGGACAGGAGGGAGGACAGAGGGGAGAGGAGAGGAGAAAGAAACAGAGAAGAGAGAGAGAAGGGGAGAGAGGGGAGAGAGGAGTGGGGGGGAAAGACAGAGAGGGGAGAGGAGAGGATACAGAAAGGGAGAGAAGGAGGAGGAGAAGGAGGAGGAGGAAGTGGAAGAAGAAGAAGAAGAAGAAGAAGAAGAAGAAGAAGAAGAAGAAGAAGAAGAAGAAGAAGAGGAAGAGGAAGAGGAAGAGGAAGAGAGGAGTGGGCAAGGCTATAAACTCTTGAAGTTCTTCCTGCAGTGAAGCTGAGGCAGGGGGATGAGATTCAAGGCAAGACTGGGCTATAGAGTAAGAGTCTCTAAAACAACAAGCAAACATTAAAAAGGAGCAGAGGCAGAGGGTCCTGTGCTGCGCATGGCCAGGCTGCCCCGTGCTGTGTGCTGTGCCGCACGCTCAGGTGGGCTGGACACTGACACCCTTGGGTGAGACAAAACTGCGTGGCCTGTCAGAGCACGGGGCTTGGGCAGAGAAAGTAGACAGCCTTATGGGCCAGGGAGTAGGCAGAGACCATCTTTGAACTGTGAGGTCCCGGGAGACAGATGGTGTTCCAGGCTAGGCTGGTGTAGGCTAGCGCTCCCAAACCTGCAAACTGGTCCTCACAGGCTCACCTGGGTTACCAGGGAGACTGACAAGGCAAAAAAAAAAAGATCTACCAGTATTTGTGCCTCATGGGATTCCATATGGGTGCTCCAGGGCCCACCTCATGCAGAGGCTCTGAACATGTGATACCATGTACCTCTAAAGAATAACAGGTCAGGGTATAGAGTTCTGGGCAGCATAGCCCCAATGCTGGCCCCTATGTAGCCTCCCTGGCATAGTTCCCTTGGTAATAAATGGTCCCTGGGTACAGGAGGCTGGCTCAGGGATTTGGGCTCTGACACCTTGTGGCTTCAGGCTGGTGCCTATGCAGCCGCAGAGCTCTGATTTTCTGTGCGTCTACTCGATGAGTGGGTCAGGTCCTTGTCTACAGGGTCCCCTCCTTACCTAGCACCCACTCGCACCCTCTTACCTTCACCCAGATCCCTGCTGGTGATTGAAGCTGTGGAGGAGAGTCAGAATGTTCCCTGCACGGTCACACACCTCATCTCATTTAGCCGAGAATCAGCTCAATTTGAGCAAAGCCATTGGCGAGGAATTCATATTTTCCCCATAAAGCATGGGCCCTGGCAGATGTCAATACGGCTGGGATTGAGGTGCCATTCAGATGTCTGCATGGCTTAGACGAAAATGTCCAATGAGAAAAACATTGGGGCTTAGCAGAGATGGCCTGAGCAATTCCAAAACAATTTATCTTAGAAATTAATTCCCAGGAAAAGTTACCCAAGGGACTGGGGCTTAAAGTTTTGTTTTTCCATTTATTAAAACTCTGAAGCCCTGTTTTGTGTCTGAGCCTCAGATTGGTTCATCCTGCTCTAGCTTAGAGTTGGAAGTCCCCGCCAGGTTCTCTACCTAGGGAGGCCTCTAGACATGAGGCTGACATCATCCTATGCCACCTTTGCCTTTGACTGGAGTCCTGTTGCTTTTGGTGGGTGACAGAGATGAGTCCCATTTCCTCCTGGCTCCCACTGTAGAAACAATGACTGTCCTTCGTGTTTTTGCCAAGTTCTGTCTCTTATAGAATGAGTCTAGGTCCTGGGGCCACTCCGTCCACAGTCACCACCAGAGACCTGATGGTGTGTTCAGCCCTTGAGATCACTGTAGACAGACCCATTGCTCTTGACACTCTTCCCATATCTGAGCTGACTCTCTAGGGGCTGGTGGTCCTGGAGATGTGCCAAGGGAATAGTAGTGATACCCCCAAACAAATACAGGAGCCAATCTGATGCAACTCACAGCAGGGTCTTTATTCTATTTGAACCAGCTCCTCTCCCCCCTCCCACAACACACCACTGTCACACAGGATGGTTTTGGTGGTGGGGGAGCCCCAAATGTCTATTGGGACAAGGCTTTATAGTAAGCAGCATGCAGGGAATACGTATGCAAGCATCTAATTGGAAAGTACTGTGGCCTTTAACATAATTGGCTGGTGCTGGGAGTCACATCATAAACTTAACTTCTGCTCCCCTCTGCATTGGCGGTTGTTAGGAAGGGGATGGGCTTGTAACCTTGGGTGCAGGTTTGTTGGGGGAATAACTTGGAGACACAGGTCTTGTTGAGGATGTAACCTGGAAACTCTGCTCTCGTTGGGGATTAGCCTAGAGACTGGAGCCAGGCTCAGGTTTTGCTGGGGGGCAACTTGGAAACTGATGCTAGGTACCAGCCTGTTAGTTTACTTGAGTTCAAACTTAGGTTGGGTTCTCGAAAATGGAGTCTGAACTTAAAAGCTTTGGCATCTCAGAGACAGGTCATCACTAAACTGCTGTGTAGTCCTGGGTAATGCCTCAAGCTTCTCTGTGCTTTCTATGTGTTAACTGCCAAGCGGGGTGGCAGCAGCAGGCAGGGCTGGCTGGCACAGCTGGTGCAGATCAGATGTGGTAGGGTGTGAATTAAACTGCTCAGCTGGAAAGAAACTCGGGGCTGATGGTATCACACCCACAGACAGCCTGATGCAGTCCCACGGCAGGCATGGGCTGCCCTATGTAGGTAGCTCTAGACTGAAAGTCGATTTGGGGTGAGGTCCTGGGTATGGGGACATCATCCATCACACCTGACACCATCCTTAGATGGGAAGAAGAACACAGGGCTTATCCTGATCCTGCCTGCTGCTCCATCCACAGAGACCTGATGGCGGGTATCCAGGGAGTCTGGAACTCCCCACTCGGAGTCTTCTTATCCCTGGGTCTCCCCTGCCCATCCTTAGGTCTCTCCAACTGCCTTGGACCTTCCATCCTTGGGTCTCCCCCACTTTGAGTTTTCCCTGCCCAAGATCTCCCTCTCCCTGGGTCTCCCTTGCCTTGAGTCTTTGCGGTTATGTGCCTTCCCTCCCTGGTTCTCTCTCCTGGGTTTCCTCTGCCTTGGCTCTCCCTACCCAGACTTCTGCAGGCACAGCTGTGAGTTATAGAGAAAACCCACTCTTGCCCCAGTTGTGTAGCTATGAACTGTTCTAGTTAGGAATTGAGTTTCTTCATAAAGAGGAAAATGAAAAAAAAAGAAAAAAAAACCCAACTTTTGAACCACTAGAGAGTCAAATGAGTTCTCAGCAGGTAATAAATGGAGCCATTTGGAAGCAGGGAGAGAACTTGTCCTGTCCCCCATCCACCCACAGCCTCACACCTTCAATGTCCAGGGCTGATTTTCTCTCTCTACTCCCTTCACACAGTACCACATCTGAGGGGTGTTAGGATGGGAGGTCATCCTCATTGAGGCTGGGGTGTCACATTGGGTATAGTGCTTGGGAGGGAGAGGAGGGAAGGGGGAGGGTAGAGAGAGGAGAGAAGGGAGAGGGGAGGGAGAGGGACAGCAGGCAGCTCCACAGACACCAGGAAGACTATATCTCATTGCTATCTGGCTGGGAACATGCCACCAAAGCCTAAGGTGGCTGTAGAAGGTCAGGAGGGTAAGGATGGAGGGTGGGAATCCCCAGCCAGGCCGGCAGTGTTGTCCGTCCTATTTTTGGGGACAGTTTATGAGTGTCCCGAGCTGCCCTAAGCTTCATGGCTCAGAGGCCTGAGGCATCTCTGATTGAACCAGGCACAGAATAGAGGTCCAAGAACCCTAGGCATGGCTGGGCATCCTCAGAAATGGGTGGAGCACCCAGGCACAGGAGGCAAAACTCAGAGGGGACGTAAGCTGAACTCCAAGACCAACCCCATCTCTACAGAGGCCCCTAGCTTAGATGTCCACATTGGGTGATGACGTAGGCCTGCTCGCTCTGAAGCCCTGCGATTCAGAGAGGAGGACCTGAGAGTAGAGGATGCCGGGTCATGTGCTAAGCCCTGCTCCTGGGTTATATTCTACTCCCTTACCCTTGCATACTGCTCAGAGTTTATGCCCTGCGGCCAAGCCCTGCCAGACTGGGTTGCCCTGTTGCTGAGGAATTCAAGGCATTTTGAATCTCCGGAGAGTGAGGCCAAGACTCACTGCCACTTTTCCTTGTCTCCAATCAGGACTAGGAACCAGGGGGGGGGTCCCCACCAACTTCTTCAAAACCTGGCTCCCATGGTTGATGTGGCTGCCGTTCTTTCTTTACCATGTCACCCTATGACCACATGTTCAGTGACAGGCAGCAGGAAGGGGCTGACATGCACCAACTCCTTAGTCTCAACAGCCTCTTATCTGATCTGGGCTGAGCATGGCCATATAGCCCAGGGAAGATGGGTGTCTTAATATCTTTTCTGGTGTGATAAAAGTACCCAAAGACAAAGTAGAGAAGGTTGCTCCCCCCCCCCACAGTTCCAGGTTATAGCCTATGGTAGTTTGAATGAGAATGGCCCCCAATGGTCCCCTGTTGGTGGAACTGTTTAGGAAGGATTAGGAGGCATGGCTTTGTTGGGGGAGGTGTGTCACCGAGGGTGGTCTTTGAAGTTTCAGAAGCCCACACCATTCCTAATTCTTCCATCCTTCTCTCGTTACCTCTCTCTGTCTCGTGTTTGTGGATCAGAATGTAAACGTTCAGCTCTAGCACCATGCCCACCTGCCCGTAACGGCTGGTCTGCAGGGTAGAGCCTGTGGGAGCTTTCCGAAGATCTTCCCACACAGGGGCACTAGTCTTTGGTCTTTTGGCCTTTGCTACTTTGTGAGTTGTTCTTTTTTCCTTCCCTTTCCCTCCCTAGTTTCACTCATTGTCACTAGATAGGAGAGACAGAAGGATAGAGGGGAGAGAAAGAGATAGAGATCCTTGAATCAAGTTTCTTTCTTCTTGTTTCTTCTTTGAGCAAGACTACTAACAAACCATAACCAGCCACCTCTTGGGACCCTAGCATTTATATACCCTCTGAAAAGTTCCAAAAATTCCAAATGTCCCACAATCACAGAAACTATCTGCAGCTGGCAAAACCATGCCTGTGCTAGAGCACGAGGCAAGTCTTAGTCAGCTGCTGCGGTCCAAAGCAGCCCATATTTCTACACCTGGGACTAAAACGAAAACATATTCTTATAATATTTCTGTGTTTTTCTGTATCAACATTCCAGAATTTTCACTATATACCGGGACTTCAGGGGCCAGCTGCAAGTCTAGGAAACACATGCCTAGTTTTGCTGTGGAGTCCTGATATGCAATTACATGGGTGTTCCTCACAACCAGATGCTAGCTCCAAACATTACAATTGGTCTCTGTTGAAGGGCCTCCCCTCAGGCGTCAGTCCTGGAGTGGGGGGCGGAGCATAGGCTGGACAATACCATCCATAGTATATTACTTTACTGGGGTTCTATCCAGCAAGCACCCTAGAACTCAATCTCTCTTTCTCTCTGCTTTCTTTTAGCTAGCTATTGGGATGCTGAACAGAAAGGAAAATTATTAGGTTGGAGCTTAGATGAATTTCTTTAAAGTGTTAGACAACTGAAAAATTAAAACAAGGGATATATATATATATGTATATATACACACACATATATATATACACATGCATACATATATACATACACACATATGTACACACATACACATATACATACACACATACATATACATACACACATACATATACATATACACATACATATACATACACACATACATACACATACATACACACATACATATACACATACATATGCACATACATATACACATACATTTACATATACATATATCCAAACCAAACAAGCAAAAAACCAGACCAAACCAAAAAATACTATTTTTACACTTGTAGCAAGGTGATATTTATTGTGTAAGCTTAATTGGCACATTGGCTTCTTGTTAAAAATTATGAAATATATAATAAAATGAAATCCAACATCTTTCCCATTTTAAAGTGCCTGGTGGTGGCTTCACATTCATGGACACTGTGTTACCATCACCACTACCACTCCTGGAGCCTTTGCTGTTCACAGATTAAAACTGTTCCCCCATCCCTATGACTGCCAATCTGCTGCCTGCCTCTTTAAATTTGAGACTTAGTTTTATACAGGTTTTGGGGTCCTGTGTGGGAAGCACCTTACTGAGGGAGCCGTAGCCTCTGCCCTTCCTTCCTTTTACAGACAGATCATTATGTGGTGGGCGGCCCAAGGTTCATCTGCAGGTGGGCACTTGGGTTGCAAACGTTTGGCTCTTGGGGCCATTTTGATTCTTTTTAGTGTATGCCCAGAATGGGAATTACCAAGTCACATGGTCGTTCTATTTTTAGCTCTCTGAGAGCCACCATGCTGTTTCCACAGCCGCTGTGCCATTTGTCACTCCTCCAACAGAGCCAGGGTTTTAATATCTCCACAGCCTCACCAGAATTTGCTGTGTTCTGGTTTATTTATTTTCTTAGAAAGACAGCAGCATCCCAACAGATCCTGGTTGCCGCCTCACGGTGGTTGGGCTGTATGTTGCCTGCAGCTCTTGTGCTGCGTGGTTATTGGTGTATTTTCTTTGGAGGAATTATTGCTTGGGTGTGATGGTTTGAGTATGATTGGCCCAAGAAGTTGCACTATTAGGAGGTGTGGCCTTGTATAGGAGTAGGTGTGGCCTTGTTGGGGGAAGTATGTCACTGTGGGCATGGGCTTTAAGATCTTCATCTAGCTCCCTAGAAGCCAGTCTTCTGTTTGCCTTCTGAACAAGATGTAGAACTCTCAGCTCCTCCTACACCATGCCTGTTTGGACACTGCTGTGCTCCCTGTCTTGATGATAATGGACTGAACCTCTCTGAACCTGTAAGCCAACCCCAATTAAATGTTGTCCTTATAAGAGTTGTCTTGGTCATGGAGTCTGTTCGCAGCAGTAAAACCCTAACTACGACATTGGGTCTGCCAAAGTCTTCTTGGGCCTCTGTACTGAAGCCCTACAGACAGGCTGAAGCTACTGATAGTCATTTTTTTCATGACTCCAGAGGCTGAACTCTGAGGTCTGGCACCAGGACAGTGATGCTGCTTGTCTGTAGATGGTTGCCTTCACACAGAGTCTTCATGTGGCTGAGGGACAGAGAGGACAAATATCTGGGCATCTCTGAGTTTGACTCACCGGAGTCACCTTCCAAAGGCCTTTCTTCAAATACTGTCTCATGGGGGCCGTGGCACGGGGGTTTGAGTCTGCAGCAAGGCCCTCTGCCCATGTCTGAGTCAAGATGTCGGTCATTCTAAACTGGAATTTCCTGTGTACTCAGGACGTGAACCCGAGATGGCACACACATGACTTAACCCTTCTTCTTTCACCCAGTTGGCAGTGCTCTTTGGTACACAAAAGGTTTTAAACTTTGGTGACATCTAATTCAACTAATTTTTCTTTTGCTTTTGGACTCTTGGTGTTCCAACCAAGAAACCATGACCTGTTCTGTGGTCACAGAGCTATCTTTTCTGTCTACTCCAGAGTTTTGAGCTTGGGGCCCTCTGAGTTTGGAACATTGCTCATTCTGGGTTAATTTTGCCATGATACCATTGAGGAGGATTATAAGGAAAACTGAGAATCTCTAACAGAGGCATTTCACCTGGAAGCGTAGCTAGGGCAGGGCTGTGGCCACCTTTAGCTGAGATCCAGGGAACATGCCAACCTTCAGGGGTGCAGAATTTGGGGAGCCAGACTCCTGTGAGAATGGTTGTTTCCCTTAAAGCTAGGGGCCTTGCAGACCACAAATGCCTAATATTCTCATCCCAACCCTGGCTGATCCAGGTGTCAATTGACGTCAGAGCTCAGCTGGAGCCAGGTGGGGTCTGGACTCTTCCCTGCTTGTTCAGAGCAGGAGACTCAGCAACTTTACCGTGAGCAGGCACCAGAAGGGACTCTTGCCACTGGAGACCAGTGTTAGAGTTGCTGTCAGTCAGGGCTTGAGGGATACAGGTCACTGTGCCACACCGACAGCTCATTGGCAGGAAGCCATGGCACAGATGGCTGGTTCCCTGGGCCAGGCAAGTGAGTTTCATGTCCCCAACCCCAATTTTCCTCCCTTCTAGGAATCTGATCCTAGATTCCAGCTCAGGCGTTGATGCAAATGATCAATTGCTTCATCCATCCATCTATCCATCCATCCATCCATCCATCCATCCATCCATCCATCCATCCATAGAGCCTACAAACAGATGTCTGGATGCTAGAGTAGCTGGGAAAAAAAGACTCCTTTCCTCCTACTCTTGGCACAGAAAATGGTCAGAGAAAGTCTTAAGACTAAATCTGTAGCCAGATGTGGTGGTTTATTAGTCCCAGTACTTGTTAGAGTGAGTCAGGAAGATTGTTATGAGTTCCAGGTCAGCCTGGAGTACATTTATGGCCGTTTCTTTGTTTTGAGATAGTCTCCCTGTGTTTCTCAGGCTGCTTTTAAACTCTTGGCTCAAACTACCCTCTGTTTCAGCCTCCCATGAGAGTGAAGTTGTAAACAGATTTTCAACAGGTGGATCCTCCTGTATGAGGAAGCCAGCAGTTCTGCCTGGGGACTGATACAGAACTCAGTGGGGCTTTCATGGTAAATCCTCGTACCTGTGTCTTAGTCAGGGTTTCTATTCCTGCACAAAATATCATGACCAAGAAGCAAGTTTGGAAGGAAGAGATTTATTCAGCTTGTATTTCCACATTGCATCAAAGGAAGTCAGGACTGGAACTCACGTGAGTCAGGAAGCAGGAGCTGATTGATGCAAAGACCATGGAGGGATGCTTCTTACTGACTTGCTTCCCCTGGCTTGCTCAACTTGCTTTCTTATAGACCCCAGGACTACCAGCCCAGGGATGGCACCACCCATGATGGGCCCTCCCTGTTTGATCACTAATTGAGAAAATGCCTTACAGCTGGATCTCATGGAGGCATTTTCTCAAGGGAGGCTTCTTTCTCTGTGAGAAAATTCCAGCTTGTGTCAAGTTGACACACAAAACCAGCCAGTGCTGGGATGAGAGCATGGTCACTGGGTACTAGCCTCAGGCTGGCCATGGAGCTATAGGAGGAGAGAAATCTGAGCTGTCCTGTAGGGAGGAGACTGGATTATATGAAGCCCCCAGCATGGTCCCAGGTCTCAGGTCTTCAGTTATTAGATGGGGTTTAGGGGTGGGGCTTGCTGTGACCCCAGGCTGGGGCTCAGAATCTGTGGGTGGTGTGATGCTAGACTGTTGTTGGGTATGCCCAATGAGGCATGGTCAGGAAGTTCCCCCTTCCATACTGTCTCTACCTCTAGGTGCTGTTCCCCCAGTGAAGGTCATTAATCTTGTTTTATCCAGAGTAAGAAGGCAGACCCTCAGGGAAACAGCTGGTTTACATGAGATACTGGGTCTGTTTGTTTTTTTGGAGGTCTCTAGCTTCCCTAGTCCTGAACTCTTGCACCGCCCCTCCCCCCATTCCATCAGCTTGATGCCCGAGAAATGAAGCAGAAAGTCCATCATTTCTTTGGCCGGGGAGTGTGTTTGGGGAGGGGCGAGGTTGGCTGGCTGTTTTCTCTTGGGTAGATCTTTTATAACGCCTTGGTGCCACCACCATACATGGGGCAGCTGCTCTGGTCTGTAGTTGACAGTCCTGTCTTTAAGGTTTCTCTGCTTCAGAGAGGAGCGGTTCATATGCCACGGAACACAGTGCCGCTCTCAAACAGGCCATTCTTCTACGGCTGCCTTGTAACTCTTGACTTTTCTTCTTCTGTCGGGGTACTTGGTTTTACAGGCAGGTCTAGGCATTGGGTTGTGGGCAATCTCCCAATGGACCACATTCAATATGGGTGTTGGGAATTCTGCCCTCCCCTTCCTTAGCTGCACTTAGGGCAACTTCCTCTGCTGGCCAGGGAAACATGGCCAGAATGGAAACTGGGGAAAGAAACCAGGAAGGACATGAGAATTAGTCCTGGAGACAGTACCACCCTCAGTTTAGCCTGGTCCCAGCTCCATACCATCGACTGGACTCTTCCCACTGAAACCTAGAAGTGACAAGAACTTTAGGGCTCAAAGAATGTAGCTTCATCTACCCAAGGTCACCTCTGTAACAGTCATGGGAGAGTTTGAAATTAGATTACTTACTCTGGGCCTTGAGAGTCTAAACACACTCCAGTAGGACCATACATACCGGATAGTAGTCCATTGCTACTCCACACTCACTCTGCCCAGGGTATTTCCATGGTGGGTACCTTTTTGAAAGCAATACGTGGATGGATATGAGGATGGATGGAAGAGGAAGTGGAGTAAGGGTGAAGTAGGTGGGTGAAAAGATGGAGGGACAGGTAGATGGAGGATTTGAAGGATGTAGGGTTGGGGTTGATGGGAGGATGGGTTGAATGAGGGAGCAAAGGGCAGAGAGATAAAAGGATGGATGGATATTGTAGATGGTTGGATGATGGAAGACCAGATGAAGAAATGGGGTGAATGGAGGGTGGGTGGATGGCAGGGTGGGGTAGATGGAGGGATGGTATGTGGTGGGATGGGTGAGTGTATAAATATCAGGATGAGGAATGTGGTGCTGGAAGGTGGAGAGATGGGGTGGATGGAGGAATGGGTGGGTGATGGAGGTGTGTAGATGGCATGATGAAGGGATGGGATGGATAGATGGTGAATGTCAAGATGGAGTGGATGCCTGACAGAATGGGTGGAGGGGTGGCTGGGTAGGTGGGTGGCAGAACTGAGGGATGGGTGGGTGGATAGAGAAATGGGCATGGAGATGTCCAAGTTCCCCTGTCTTCAGTGTTTGGCTGTGGCCTTGTCCTTAAGGACTTGCAAAGTACCTTCCTTGAGAAGCTGTGCCATCTGCCATTTTGACACTATTTCACAGGAGGGCATGGAGGCTTATTTACCAAACTAAATCATGGGTGAGCCACAGGGGTTGGCACTAAGGTTTGCAAAAGGCATGGAGGAGGGAGGATTCCAGTTGTGTGTTATCTTTCCCTTTAGGTGTAGCAGTGCTTAGGTTACTGGGGGCCATTCTCCCCCTTGAAAGCTGATCCTAGAAGTTCCGTAGAGGCCAAGCTTGCCTCTATAGGTTCTCTTTCTCTTCCTGGATCAAGATGAGTCACCTGTTTTTACCACATGCTTCCCCCACCTGCCATCCACCATGTGCCATGATGTAACACACTCAGGTGGTAGTGGCCGTTACTAAGCCTGCACTGTGCCATGTAGGCCTTGAACCTTCTTCAGTGGGAGTAAAAAAAAAAACCTCTCTTCTTTTTATAACTTGGATTCTCCTTTGTCTTTGGCCATGAAGAACTGGCCGGAACTTTCTTACACCTTGGAAGACCTTGGCTTGCTCTCATGGGCCTTCTATCTAGAGCACATCACAGGTGAAGGTGGGGACCATCTCCATGAGTACCTTTGCTCTGTGACCCTGGACCTCCCAACTCCCTGCCTGTAAGTGCTGTTTGTTAATAGACAACAAGGACAGGAAAGAGAGAAGCGAAGAGAAACCAAGGACAGAAAATGAGTCGAGAGCAACCTACTGTGTTTGTACGCAGGGCCTTAAGATAGAAAGCAGAGATCAGGAGACAGGAAAGAAGTACATCTGATCAACCACAGGCCCTGAGGATTGTGTTTAGAAGCGAAGAAACATGTCTGGGAGAAGGAGAAATGAACTTGTGGGTCTATGCCACTATTTGGTCTAGAACAATATCTAAACAGGTGTGTGGCAGACAGGCTTTTGTTTTGTTTGAGACAGGATCTTTAAGTTGAAGATAAACTTGAACTTGTGATCTTGTATCCACCTCCTGAGTGCTGGCATCACAGCAAATGTCATTCTGCCTTGTCACTGTGTGCTGATTGAACCCAGGGCATAGTGTTCATTAGTTAGGCAAGCACTCTTCCAACAGAGTCACATCTGTCCATGTTTGTTTGTTTGTTTGTTTGAGACAGGGTCTTTTCAGCCCAAGTTGACCTTGAATTCAAGATCCTTTCCCTTCCCTTTCATTAGTGCTAGGATTACATGTGGAAGCCCTGGAACTGGCTTCTATGGACACTTTTAACTGCTGGGTCTGCATCAGGAAGGCAGAGTTCCAGGAGATCATGCAGCTATAAGAGGTGGGCAGTCCTGCTTGTTTGCATAGTCTGCAGTTGTGAGGCTCAGCAGGGCAAGCTACACAGACTGCATGGAGCTGTGTCACAGGGAGATGGTCACTGGGGAGCAGCTGGATAGGATGATCTGGATAGAAAACCGGAAGAGCTGAGAAGAGACTGAGACCTGGAAGCTGTCCAGGGCACCTGTGAGAATATCCTGCTTCTGCTGTGAGAAAGTCCATCTTGTATTCTGACTGATATAGAGATGGTGGAGAATTATCAGAGTATAGTGCAGTTTGCTATTGATACAACTGCCTCACACCTTAACTGTCAGGTGGCCACAGTCTCAAGGTAGCAATCTAGTGATTAAAGGTGTGGTTGGTAGGGTTCATAGATGTGAGGTGACAGGTTGGACTAGAACTTGAAAGATGTCAGGGTGGAGTCTTTATCCTCTTAGGGGCTGCTTGATAGGTGGGTACCTTCTGGAAAAGCAGTTTTCTCTACTCACTTTGGAAGGCTCTGTTTTCATGTTCCCATGAGGTATAATGTGTGGGGTGCATGCGTCAGCAGAGAGCAGGCAGAAAGAACACCAATGTGGCCTACCAGACCTCAAGTACAGGAGGAAAAGCCGACTAACCTTCATCCTATTGCACCTGAGAAGTGTGCTCTTTGAGAGTCAGCAGGGAGTGGCCTGTGACCTTGGAGGAAGTCATCTCCCAGGTCAAGGCCTTGCAGAGGATCCTGAGGTCTGTGTGTCCTCAGGCAAATTAGAATCTTTGCAAGTCTTTGTGGAGTTTGCAAGGACTGGAAGGAGTCAGTCAGGAAGGTCAGATCTGTGTCTTTGTCCGAGCATGGAAACTTCCAGCTTCAGTAGGAATGACTGAAGCTTCTGCTTAGGGAAGGCCGGGTGGGGTGGCAGTACTCAATGTCCACGTTCCCCTTCAAACGCAGCCCTTGGACCTGCAGGGTCTGTCTGTCCTCACCAGCTACTGAGGCTGCATTCTTCTAAATGAAGAGGTAGCTATTCTCAGAGGAGATTCTCACTGATGAATCCCACTAATTTCTCACATTTGTGTGAGATTCTTAGGAACAGCAAGTGCTTCCCCCTCCCCCCCCCCGCCAGGTTCCAGGCCGAGATCCCCAACTGGTGACTTAGGTGTTACAGTTGTGGCCCTGCAGGTGGCGCTGAGCCACTGCCTTTCTCTCAGGCCTCTTCCTGACCTGTGTTCTCAGGCTTTTGATTTTCCTCTTATACACAGGATTCACAGAAACCACTGTTGATTTAGGGATCTGGGAAGCCTAACTTAAAATTAAGTAAACGCACAAACTCGGGAGTCATTGTCTTTCACAGATGAACTGTTCTCTGTGACAAGTGGCTTGGTGGCATCTGGAGTTTAGCTGCTGCTCAGTGATCATTTTTAAATGTTTCATCTTCAGAAGAACAGGGTCCCTCTTGTCCCTGGCCTGGGCTGGGGTTGATAGACTGGGCAACTGGTAGCCAGAGCTTTTCGTAGACTGTCCCTATTGTGTTGCTGTGCCTGGACATGCAACCTGGAGCCCAAGGACACATGTGTTGGGTGCCTTTTGGGAGCTGAGCTCATGGAATATGCTGGAAGCCCTGCTGTTTGTAGAGATTGATGTGCCAGGATGCATGTAGGATGATTGGGCAGGATGCTGGCTGTGCATTTGACTGGGGACATGCTGCTCTGACTTAGGGGTCCCTGTGTAATAGGGAAGTGTGTTCTCATACCATACCTCCCCAGGTTTGCAGTGGTCATGGGGACACTTGACTTTGGGATGGTGCCAAACTTCTGGGAGACTTTCTCTGGGTACATAGAAAAACAGGTGTGGAGTCTGACAAAGTGCACACAATAGCTTAAGTAGATTCTAGAATGGATAATGACAAGGGTGTTTTGTCATGAGAAGTAGTTGTTTATATTTTGAAGTTAGCATGGACTGAAGAGCCCCTAGTCTTCATGGTGACCATGGGCATGATGCTTTGCTAGGAGAGGTGATAGTCTTGATGGGCACTGTTTAGACACATGGCCAGGCCATAGCCCAAGAAATAGGAACAACATACTGTCTGTCTATGGGCTATATCTTACCCAAGGGTCACCATACAAGGATCAGGGTTGGGAGGGGGTGACCACCCACAGGTCACAGAGCTAAGGGATACAGATCCTAGCCTCCTAGATCCACTTCCTCCCCAGAGCTGTGCCATAACATAGAGTTGTCTCTAATCCCTACTTCCCATAGAGCTCTGGGAAGAAAAAGAGGTAGGGTTAGGCTCCACCTAGCTTCTCCCTGAGATGAAGCCTGCACTTCTGAGACTCACCGCCATCTGACACGGAGCTGAAGGAATGCCAGGCATCTTGGAGATGTCATACTCTTCCTTGAGCCATGGCTCTGCCTTGGCAGTCATCTTTAGAAGCCTGGAACGGGATGCTCTAGGAAGGGTTCAGAACCCCATCCCAGGGAGCCTGAAATGTGCAGGACCTTTCTTACCATCCCTTGCCAACCTCCAATATCATTTCTTCGCCTCTATTTCTGCTCTAAGCCAGTATCTTCCTCCTTCGGCCATGGTCTTCTCCTGCACCGGCCACTTCAGAGGGAGTGTTCAGTGGCTGTTGATCCTTGGGATCTCTCTCCTGCCATGGAGCACTCAACTCTAATTCCACACAGCCCTCTTCCTGGAGAGGTTCCCTGCGCTCTTTTGTTCTGCCTGGACTGTGTGGCCTTGCCCCATGGTCTTCTCCTGCACAGGTGGGCAGCTATCCAGACTGGAATCCTCAGCCTCCTTGGAGGTTCCAGATACAGATGAGGCTGGCCAGGTTCCTCCATTTCTCTGTGAGCTCAGCAGTGCCCTCTAGGGCTTGGTTTGGCCCTGGCCTCATGGGTGGTGGGTTATAGTGGCCTGAGAAGAATGTTTTTGAGTGTCCCTGGTGGGGCTGACCTGACCTTGACCCTTCCCACCCCTACCTGTCCCCTGCGTCTTTCTCAGCTGTAGTGAGGAGACCTTCAGCAAGACTTCTTTATACATTAGGAGCCAGCTATGAAGTTCTGGTGATGTATTTGGGGTCCAGGATGTGGCTGTTAGGGAGCCCCTGGTTTTTGTCTGGACAGGTATCCTTTTGTTTCATGTTGTGCTTTGTGGGACACAACCACGATGAGACTCCAGTGTCTACCCTAGCTCTATGTGCTGGAAATGTCCAGCTAGGTGGCTCTCCCTGGGGATGTTCTGAGTGTGCCTCTCTCCCTGAGGGGAGGACCCCCATGGCTCCAGCTGTATGCTGTGACTAGTTATCTGTCTTGCTCACATGTCCAGGCCTGCCTAGGGCAAAGTGGGGACACTGTGCTGCGTGCAAACAGGACAGAGGCAGGACATCTAGAGGGTGCTACTGTCTACTCTGCCTGTCTGGAGGTCCTGGGTTCTATTCTTCCTGGTCAGGAAGGTATAGGAGACATGTCTTTACAACTTGGCTATGATGGACATGTTCTTGCCCAAGTGAGGTCATCTGTTAGCAGGCTGAAGGGGAGGAAGAAAAGAAAGCAAGCCTAGGCCATCATTAACATTGGAACGGCCATCTTGGATATGTCTGTTTCCAGGGGGGACCTGGTCTGAATCAATGGCTCTTCAGGCTGAGGGCAAGGGGTTTGGTTAAGAGTGTCTCTAGGATACTCATCAGCTTTGGTGTTAAAGGTGGAAGGCCACCCTGTGCTGTGTGGCCTACATGGATCTACCTAACAGCACTGTAGCCCCTGCTTTTTGCTCTGGAGGACAACCCCCTCATCCCCCACATGTTCTCTTTCCTTCTCATTTGGATCGAGCCACCAGAACCATGTCGAGGGGAGTTAACACAACAGAAGCTTCTACGTAATGGGCAGGACACCACCAGAAACTGCCCAGGTCTCTCTTTGCTTCCTAAGGGTGGAGAAATCACTGTATTCTTAGCTCTCAAAAACCTTCCTGATCTGTCAAATGGGATTGAGGATGCAATTACTTATTTATGAATGAAATTAAAAAAGGCACATTAATAAGTTATGCGAATCCATTTTTTTCTAAAAATACGATGGCAAAATTAGTTGACATATTAGAAATGCTGTGGTTTTTTATATTGTGATTGCTTGTTCTTTTAAAGCAGAATGCATTTTAAATAGCCCAATGGATTGTCTAATTAACCACTTTGTTTACACAGAGATCATGCCTTGGAGAGCAGGGAGGGCCCCTCCACAATCAATGGGAAAGTTCTTGGTGTCTGTGAAAGTGATTGCTGGCAATGGGAGCCATGGGTTACGAGTGGGTTCAGCGTGAGCGCTGACTGCATGTGGAGTCTCACCAGGTGCTGAAGAACCTAGAGGGTGACCTGAGGTGGGGATGTTTTCATTCTCCTTTGGGAAAAATGGTAGACCAGTGCTGCCAGTCACTGCTACAGCTCCTGTGGTAAGCACTGCTCTGCCAGGAGCCTTCATTGTCTAGTCTGTCAACTCTTGTGCCTGTGTGTATGTGTGTGTATGCATGCATGTATATATGCATGTAGTATGTATGTAGTACATATGCATGTAGCATGTATGTACTATGTATGCACGTAGTATGTATATATTATGCATGTATGTATGTATGCATGTAGTATGTATGTAGTACATATGCATGTAGTATGCATGTAGTAATATGCATGTAGCATGTATGCATGTACTATGTATGTATGTATGTATGTATGTATGTAGTGTGTATGTATGTATGTATGTATGTGAGCTCACAAGCATGCTGCATGGGGCTGCTTTTAATCTCCCCAACACAACCTGTAAGGAGCTAAAGATCATTCTTCAGAGAAGTCGAGCAAAGCATCAACATGCAGGAAGCCAGCCAACTGGCCTGTCCATGGAATTGTGCTATATACTCACAATGGAATACTACACGGCCCCCAGAAGAAGGAATTCTTGCTGTATGTGACCATGGGTGAAGCTGGAGGCCTTTGAGCTCTGTGAACCACGCTGGCAGGAAGAGATGAGTGCAGTGTGGTCCTCCTAATCCAAGGAAGCAGAACAACTAGATGCGCACCTGCAGAGAGCAGAAGGATGTCACTCACAGCTGGGAAGGGGCTGAGTGATGCTGGATAAAGGGTACGGGCACCGGTCACAGACGGCTGAGTGCCAGTGACAAGCTCTGCAGCACACTGAGCCCAGCTGGGAATAACACCCTGCAGCCTGGATGTCTTACACACCGAGCGCAACTGCGTGACATCAGGAGCGTTAATTACTCCCTGTGACCATTTAACAGTTACTTATGTAAAAAAATCCAGACATGTATTCCTTGAACAGAAAAAAAATTCACTTCACTAACAGTACCTAAATGCTCGAAGTCAACCATTGGATTGAGCGCAGGGTCCCCAGTGGAGGAGTTGGAGAAAGGACTGAAGGATCTGAAGGGGTTGGCAACCTCATAGAAAGAAAAACAATATCAACCAACCAGACCCCTCCCCCCCAGAGCTCCAAGGGGCTAAGCCACCAACCAAGGAGTACACATGGCTCCAGCTGCATATGTAGCAGGGGATGGCCTTGTCAGGCATCAATGGGAGGAGAGGTCCTTGGTCCTATGAAGGCTCGATAGATGTCCCAGTGTGGGGGACTGGAGGGTGGGGAGGTGGGAGTGGGGCGAGTGGAGTTCATAAGAACAGGGGGGAGGGAGGATGGAATAGGGGGTTTCTGGGAGGGGGGAACTGGGAAAGGGGATAACATTTGAAATGTAAATAAAGAAAATATCCAATTAAAAAAACATTAAAAAAAAAAAGAAAAGAAACTTGAGAAAATAAGAAACTTGAGAAAATAAGAAACTTGAGAAAATAAGAAAAAAGAAACCAAAACAAAACCAAAAAAACACCTGGGCGAGTCATCGCTGTTTGTTTGATGGAAGGAAACCCTAAAGCCTTTCTATTTGGCTCGGTGAGGAGGACCTAGACAACTGTGGAGGTCTGTTGAGGGCCAGTCCTTCCATCTGCCCCTCCTCCTCACGGCATAATAATTGAGTGCTCCCATCCCTCAGCTGGGCTGTGCTCTGCACCCAGGGCATTAGCACTGGAAGGGTCCCCTCTCTCCCTCCCTCCACTCGCCAGGCCAGGCAGGGAAGAGGATGTGCTTGCTGCCCTTATGACTCCGCACTGAAGACTCAGGCCCAGCCTCCACAGCACCAGGGGGTAGTTCCTGCAACTCAGCAGCCACGGCTGTATATCTCCTACCTGCTCAGAGTCCAAAGGAGTGCCCAGGGGTCCAGGCTGGGACACTTCAGCATTTGACAGGCCCTGAAAAGATGTGCATGGGATAACAGCTAGCCTCACCGGGCCCAGAGCATTTCAATGAACAAGACTTCAGTGATGGCGTCACCTCTAGTTTAAAACAAGGCTTTATTATAAAACAAAAACTTCATTATAGAAGGCTTGGGGAAAAAAAAAGAATTGAAATGCACAAAGGAGAAAACTAAATCCAAGCCATCCATCATGACTGTCCAGAGACAATCTTGTTAATTTTTTTTGATGGATTTCCTTCCCAAATTTCCACCTTCTTGGGATTGTTATGTGGCAGACACAGGACTCACGTCTGGGTCGACTCTGGATCTGAAAATAGGATGGTAGACTCCCAATTAGAGGTTTGTTCATCATGAGAAGTAATAAATTTTAAGCAGGTTGCACATGTGGGTTGTCTGTTCTGTTCTCTCCTTCCTGAATTATTGATGCCGTGAATCCAGACGCACCGCTGCGCTCCTCCATTGTCCCCCTAATTAAAACAGAACGCAAGGCAGGTCCAATGTGCTGAGTGGTGGGACTTGTAAATCTACCTTTTGAAGGATGAGAGGGAGGAGCCAGGGAGCCCCTGGGGAAGGTGGGATGCTACAGAGTTTTTAATAAGGAGCTTCCTTGCTCTGAGAGATCCCCGTGGATGCTGGGAAGCCTCTTGGAAGAGGTGCATTAATTATTTAAGTGTGGGCCCAGAGCTACAGGGTTGCCTTAGCAGGAGGGTAATTAGTGAGATGTGGCTCAGAAGGCCCATTCCAAGATCCTTCTTGCTCCTTTTTTGCCCCCATAAGGCCACCTACCAGGAGACAGTCCAGCTCTGGTTGCTGCAGTGAGCCCTCATTCTTGGCTATGGATTCCCAGTGGGTTGTCTGAGAGCACTGTCACTTGGTGAGGGCTTGGGACCTGAGGCTCCATCTGCTCTGAGGTCCTCCAGCCCCCCTTCTCTCCAGTTTCGCTAATCACCTCTCATCAGCTGTCCACAGAGGACTCACCTGGAGGAGATCCTGGCTGACTTCTTGTGCAGTCACACCTCTGAGGCCAAGCTTGATGTTGAGATACTGAAAAACTCTGGATCAATTGGATGAAGACTTGAGCACAGAAACAAATATCATCATTTGTGAGCAACACACATCTTATTTAACGTGATCTTATTTAAGCAAGTTTTAGGTACGGTGATGACCTTGGTATATGGGACATTTCAAGATGCCAAAAATGCATTAATTCTAACCTCAAAAGTCCCCATTGTACTTTCAAACACAACACCATTCAAGCCCAAAGTCTCTTCTGAGTTTCTTAATTATAAGCTCCTATAAAATGAAAGCAAATTACCCATTTCCAACATATAATGGTGCCAAGTGAGCATTCCTATACAAAAGGGGCAAGACCAGGATATAGTAATGAAAGATCTGACTAAAGCAAGGCCAAAACACAGCAGGGAAAACACCAGTTCCATGTCCGGCATCTGAGACTAATAATGTAATCACCTGGGCTCCAAGAGCACAGGGAATCCCAGTTCTCATCTCTGTTGCCTGCAGCACACATGGCCTTCTCTTCGACTGACTCCTCCATACTAATGCTTGCAGCTTTCCTCAGTGGACAACCTCACGGTCCTGGTATCTCCAACATTCTTGAATCTCCACTGCAACTTAAGCTTTAGTCTTGGTAGCGCCTCGTAATAGGTTCTTAGCATCTCCACACAGGAATTACAACTCTACTACACACTGCCTGGACTCAGCTGCTGTTTGAAATTATGGAGCAAGCCTCCATGACCCTCAGTCTTGTATCTTTCATATCCTAAAAGCCAGTACCACAGGAATGCTGCTGCTAAATTCTGTTGACAGCTTAAGGTGCATACTAGTCCCTTTGATCATCAGCTACATCAGCTTTTGTGTATAGACTCTGAGGTCGCATGTGTCTGGGCGGGTACTTGTGAGGAGAAGGGCCTCACTCCCAACTACACTGATGCTTTCTCCCTTCAAATGCATTTGGATCCTCACAAAATCAAGATGACAGTTGGAGTTTTGCCCTCAAGATAACGTCCCTATGGTTTCAGGACGGCACATGGTTTCTCCTCGGTGGAGCTGATGTTTCGTATAATTACAGTTGCTTTCCCAGCACCAGCCCAAATGCTCTTCTGTCTTAAAATTTCCCCACTAAACAAATTAGTCTGTTGTTTTTAAAGTTCACATTCACAGAAGTTCTTAAGACATGGGCAGGATGAAGCTATATTCTTGGTCAAAATATCACATGAATGTCACCCATTCTAATTCTTGTTCTCCTTTGAAACCTCATGAGCAGGCTTCCATTGCTCACATTTCTGCCATCATTCTTGTTTTATAAGCTCTCATCAGAACTGCCTATTAAGGTCTGTGTCCAGCATGACTGGGTGTGTCTGTGTGTGTGGGGGTGTGTTTCTAGCCCAAAGTACCAAATTCTTCCTCATCCAGTCATAAAACAGTTCCAAAGGACTAAGCGTTATCACATCAATAACCCCACTTCTGATACCAATTCTCCTATCCTTTTTTTTTTCTTCTGCTGCTGACAACACCCTGACAAAGACCACTGAATGGAGGAAGGTTTATTTTGGATCACAGTTTAAGGATGCAGTCCATTATGGCAAGGAAGTAAAAATGTCGGGAACTTCATCACAGTTGGTCACATCATATTCATCATCGGGAAGCAGATGGAGATGAATGAATGTGTTCAGCTCACTTTCTCTCTTTACAGAGTCTAGGATTTCAGCCTAGGGAATGGAGCTACCCACTGCGGGTTGATCTCCCACCTAAACCAACCTAACCAAGAAAATATCTCTTAAGCATGCCCAGAGGCTATTTCCTGGATGCTTCATCAAATTGACAACCGAGTTCTATGTATAGATTGGCAGGCAACAGGAAGAGAGAGTCACTTGACCTGGCTTGAGTATTTGAAACCTCAAAACCCACCCCCAGTGACACACTTCCTCCAACAAGGCCACACCTGCTCCAACAAGGACACATTTCTTCTATGTTTTAAATTAATTAATTAATTAATTTACATCCCAAATGTTGCCCCCCTCCCATTCCCCTGTGGCAGAGTTCCTCTCCCTTCCCCCTCCCCCTCCCCTCTGAGAGGGTAATCCTCCATATCCCCCCACCCTGGTGCATCAAATCTCTGTAGGATTAAGTGCATCCTATCCCATTGAGATCAGATATGACAGTCCTCTGCTACATATGTATCAGGGGCCTTGGACCAGCCCCTGTATGTTCTTTGGTTGGTGGTTCAGTCTCTGGGAGCTCCCAGATGTCCAGGTTAGTTGACACTGTTGGTCATCCTGTGGGATTGCCATCTCCTTGAGGGCTTTCAATCCTTCCCCTGACTCTTCCACAGGGGTCCCTGACCTCCATCCAATGTACGTCTGGGTATCTGCATCTGTCCCAGTCAGCTGCTGGGAGAGCCTCTCAGAGGGTTGCTATGCCAGGCTCCTGTCTGCAAGCACAACATAGCAACATTAATAGTGTGAGGGATTGGCATCTGCCCATGGGATGGGTCTCAAAATGGGCCGGTCAACTGGTCTACCATTCCTTCAGTCTCTGCTCCATCTTTGTCCCTGCATTTCTTTTAGACAGGACCAATTTTGGGTCAAAAGCTTTATAGGTGGATTGGTGTTCCCAGCTCTCCACCGGCAGTCCTGTCTGGCTACTAGAGGTGGTCTCTTCAGCTTCCATATCCCAATTGTAGGGCATTTCTTCTAAGGTTGCCTCCATTGAATCCTGGGAGCCTCCCTCATCCCAGGTCTCTGGGACTTCTTAGAGAATCCCCCCCCCATCCCCAATTCCCAGCAGCTGCATATTTCCATGCATTTTCCTGGCTCTCTGGGATTCACTCCTGTCTCTCCCCATGCCCGATCCTGTCCCTCACTATTCTGTTAACCCTTCTCCCCACCCATCGAGTCCCCTCCCTCCATCTACCTCCCATGACTATTTTGTTCCCTCTTCTAAGTAGGATTCAAACATCCTCACTTGGACCTTCCTTCTTGTTTAACTTCTTTGGGTTTGTGGGTTGAATCATGGGTTTTCTGAGGTTTTTGGCTAATATGTACTTATCAGTGAGTGCATACCTAATGCATGTCCTTTTAAAATGGCCATCTTACCAAAAGCAATCTGCAGATTCAATGCAATCCCCATCAAAATTCCAACACAATTCTTCACAGACATTGAAAGAACAATTCTCAACCTCATATGGAAAAACAAAAAAACTCAGGATAGCTAAAACAATACTGAACAATAAAAGAACTCCTGGAGGTATCACTAACCCTGACCTCAAGCTGTACTATAGAGCAATAGTAATAAAAACTGGATTGTATTGGTATAGAACAGACAGGTGGATCAATGGAATCGAATGGAAGATCCAGAAATAAACCCACACACTTACGGACACTTGATTTTTGACAAAGAAGCCAAAACCATTCAATGGAACATGGAGAGCATCTTCAACAAATGGTGCTGGTCTAACTAGACATCTGTGTGTAGAAGAATGCAAATAGATCCATATTTACTATCCTGCACAAAACTCAAGTCCAAACGAATTAAAGATCTAAATGTAAAACCAGGCATACTGAATCTAATAGAAGAGAAAGTGGAAAACAGCCTTGAATGCATTGGCACAGAGGAAAATTTCCTGAACAGAACACTAATGGCTCAGGCACTAAGGTCAAGCACTAATACATAGGCCCTCATGAAACTGAAAAGCTTCTGTAAAGCAAAGGACACTGTCAATAGGACAAAATGACAGCCTACAGATTGGGAAAATATTGTCACTAACCCTTCATTGACAGAGGGCTTATATCCAAAATATATAAACAACTCAAGAAGACTCCAAAAATAAAACAAAAAACAAACAAACAAACAACCCCCCCCCAAATAACCCAATAAAAAGTGGGGTACAGAACTAAACAGAATTCTTAACAGAGGAATCTTGAGTGGCTGAGAAGAAATGTTTAACATCCTTAGTCATCAGGACAATGCAAATCAAAATGACTCTGAGATTTCCACCTTACGCCAGTCAGAATGGCTAAGATAAAAAACTCGAGTGACAGCTCACGCTGGTGAGGATGTGTTGAAAGGGGAATATTCCTCCATTGCTGGTGAGATTGCAAACTTGTAAAACCACTCTGAAAATCAATCTGGGAATTTCTCAGAAAACTGGAAATAGTTCTACCTGAGGACCCAGCTATACCACTCCTAGGCATATACACAAAAGATGCTCCACCCTATCCAAGGACATGTACTCAACTATGTTCATAGCAGCCTTATTCATAATAGCCAGAAACTGGAAGCAACCCAGATGTCCATCAGCTGAAAAATGGGTACAGAAAATGTGGTTCATTTACACAATGGAATACTATTCAGCTATTAAAAACAAAGACATCATCGAATTTTGCAGGCAAATAGATGGAACTAGAAAATATCCCGAGTAAGGCCACATTTCTTAATAGTACCATTCCCTATGAGCCTATCAGGGCCATTTTCATTCAAACTGCCACTTTTTTACTTAAGAAGCTGCATATTTGCAAGCAGCTACCACAGTCATGCACCAATGACTAAGTCCACCCAGGCTTATGAAGAGGCAGAGTACTAGGAGATTCACACAGGGAGATTTGTGTTTAATGCCAAAGGTCTCCAAGGAGAGACTAGAAGGACCATGCCACACTGTTTTTTGCTTGGGGACAGATGACTTCCAGGCTATCCTGTGATTTTTCTTCCTATGCAGTTAATTGCCTATGAACATTATCTGTTCTTTCCGTAAAAAACAAAGGGTCATCTGAAAACCTCAGATTCTGGATTGAGTCTCCCAACCAATCAGCATTACTTTTGGAGGCTTCCCCATCTTGGCATCTGTACACACACACAGATGCTAAGACCGCACATGGTGCTGGCCTGTCCAGCAAGGAGGGGTTGTGTGTGTGGGACAAGGACTCACAAAACCCTAGACTGACTGACTGCTGGAATGGATGGGGCCTCTGTCTCAGGCTGAGGAGGAAGTTTGATGATTCCATGCTGTACCAGAAGAGAGAAAACCAGTTCTCCAGCCCCAGCCTCACCGGCACCTGTCCTGGGGATTCTCAGCTTTCTGCAAAGGCAGCAGGTGGTAGAGGTCTCAGTCTGTGCACAGTAGCATCATGGGGTCATGGGTTAGTCTGAGTCACATCACGGAAAATAGCACCTAACAGATAAACCAGCCATATTCAACTGTGTGGCACTAGAGAATGCTAATGTTTAATGTGATTATAATAGAAGAAGTGTATATGCATGCGTGTATGTGCACGTGTGTGTGTGTGTGTTCCTGGTCCTTTTGTGCTTGCCAGATGTCCCTCTGTGATAAAAATAACTGCAAGCTCCTTATGCTATGGCATAGATGTCTAGGAATCACCTTGCTGGTCCCAGTGTTCTCCTGCTATCTCAGTTCTCACCACTTTTCGAGATGTTGCTGCAAAGAAGATGCTAAGTGCTGATCTTTACTTAGTCTCTTTTAAAACAATTATTTCATTTTATTTATATTCTCCTATCATACATTTTGACCGCATTTTCCTCTCCCAGCACTCCCAGTCTTTGATCGATGTTTCTTCTTCTTCTTCTTCTTCTTCTTCTTCTTCTTCTTCTTCTTCTTCTTCTTCTTCTTCTTCGTCGTCGTCGTCGTCGTCGTCGTCGTCGTCTTCTTCTTCTTCTTCTTCTTCTTCTTCTTCTTCTTCTTCTTCTTCTTCTCTTTCTCCTCCTCCTCCTCCTCCTCTTTCTCCTTCCCCTTTTTCTCCCCTTCCTCCTTCTCCTCCTCTTCCTCTTCTTCTTTGTTGGCAGAAATTGAGGAAATAGCCAACCAATGACTGGTCCAGCTTGAGACGCATTCCATGAGAGGCAGTCCACCCTGACACTATTAATGATATTCTGCTATACCTGTAGACAGGAACCTAGCATAACTTTCATCAGAGAGGCTTTCACCCAGAAAACTGGTAGAAACAGATGCAGAGGCCCACCACCAAACATTAGGTGGAGCTTGAGGAATCCTGTGGAAGAAGGAGAGAGGATTGAAGGAGCCAGAGGGTCCAACACCACCACAAGAAAACCTACAGAATCAACTAACCTGGGTCCATAGGAGATCACAGGGACTGAACCACCAACCAGGGCGCCTGCATGGGACTGGCCTAGGTTCTCTGCCCATGTTGTCCATTTTGGACTCCATGTGGGACTCCTAACAATTGGGAGCAGGGGCTGTCTCTGACTCTGTTGTTTACCTTTGGATCCCTTTCCTCTAATTGGGCTGCCTTGTCTACCCTTAATAGGAGATGTGCCTAGTTTTACTACAATCTGATATGCCAAGGCTGGTTGATATTCATGGGCGGCCTCCCTTTTACTGAGGAGAAGTAATGGATGATGGATAGAGGAGAGGCGAGAACAAGGGTCTGAGAAGAGAGGAGGGAGGGGAAGCTGCAATCCAGATGTTATGTAAATAAATAACGAAAAGAAATATTCACTTCTGAAAGTGAGCTTTCAGAAGTTAAGTCCAACAATGTAAGAAAAACTGGAAATTCATGAGGGCCAGGACCTCATGCATGAGTGCGGGTCACAAGGACCATCACAGGGACTCTGGTGGACCATAGCCTGTACAGAGTCCCCTGAGTACTTCCTCAGTCCACAGGGCACCTGCCCAGTAACTTTTTGTCTCATCTTGGACAGACACTGTCCTGTTCTTATTCTGCTGCTATGACAAAACATTCTGACTAATAGCAGCTTGGGGAGGAAAGGGTTTATTTGACTTTTACTTCCAGGTCACAGTTCATCATTGAGGGATTTGAAGGCAGGAGCTCAAGCAAGGACTCAAGGTTTGGAGGAATGTTACTTTCTGCTCACAGGCTTGTGTTCAGCTAGCTTTCGTATAGCTTAGTCCATTTGCTCAAGAGCTGTCCACAATACTCTCCCATGTCTGTCACCAGTCAAGGCAACTCTCCAGAGACATGGCCACAGGCCAGTCTGATCTGGGCAATCCTTCAGTTGAGACTCCTTCAGGTGACACTAGGCTGTGTCAAAGTTCAATAGGATAGACATTTCTCTTGTGCCCATCCTGGTAACCAGGGTTCCTTCTTGAAATACCTAATGCAATCCTCTTCATTTACTCTTAAAACCTCCACATAGCTTTGTCCTCTTAGAACATCTGTTAGAGTACACAATACATTTGCTTCCCTTATGGTGTCCACTCCAGAGCAAACTTGTTCATCTTTGGCAACAGTCTCTGCTGCTTAACTGCATCCCAGCTCCTTGAATTCATGCTTTTACCATGTGATGGTCTCTTCCCACTGCTGGACACTGGTGCTGTAAGCGACCTCTCAGTTTAGTATGGTGTTAGCACCCTTCCTCTAAGAGCGGAGGGTTTCTCCAGTGATGTGGTCTCTGTGTCTATATGGTTGATTGTCCTTGCCACCTGCTGTCTCTGTGGACTGAGAACATTGAGAATCTTGCTGTACCATGTCTGCATCTCAACACTCCTCCTCCTCCTCCTCACCTCCTTTTGTTTTGGTGGAATGATAGATATTTTTCCACATAAAATCCCTGGTCTTTTAAGGTTACTTTATCATTTCCTTTTTTTTTGGTTTTCCGAGACAGGGTTTCTCTGTAGCTCTGGCTATCCTGGAACTCACTCTGTAGACCAGGCTGGCCTCGAACTCAGAAATCCACCTGCCTCTGCCTCCCAAGTGCTGGGATTAAAGGCGTGCACCACCACCGCCCGGCCACTTCATCATTTCCTTTCCCCAATCTATTTCTATCTGAAAAGATACACAGTGACAGAATGAAAAGTAAAAACAGTGGTCATCCTCATGGGACTAGAGAAGTGTTCAGTTCCACAAGGAACTGGATTTGGGGAGCATCTAGACCAGTGGATCTCAACCTTCCCGATCCTGCAATCCTTTAACACAGTTCCCCATGTTGTGTCGACCCCAAACGTAAAATTATTTTGTTGCTACTTCATAACTGTAAATTTGCTGCTGTTGTGAATTATAATATAAATACCAGACAAACAATCCCTGCCAGGATCATCAGTTGAGAACCACTGATCTAGAGCCGTTACTTTCTGTCTCTGCTGTGTACAGCCATCTTTTCTCCTAGTCAGAGTCCCCATTCACTCTGGGACAAGTGCTAGCTAGCACATCTGTTTACCTGATATCAACTCCCCATTCTATTTGCTCCTCCCATAGGCCTCCACAATAAAAATCATCCCAGCTTGCGATTTGTACATCTGAAGGCACAATTCTCTTCATTTAATATTCTAATTTCTATCTCTTCTTTCCCTTTTAATTTTACTAATGAAAATGATGATTGTTTCGGCTTGTGAGACTGGGTACATGTGGGTTGGTATGGCCAGAGATATTTTAGGACAGTTTTCCCTAGATCCCAGTGCTGATGTCACAGAGGTTGCATGGGTTGATTTATAGAGGTTGATTTATAGATGAACAAAGAGCCACTATGCCAAGGCTTCAGGCAGAATCAGAGTGAGTGCCCGGTGGGCAGAGCCTGGGGCATCATCTCAGCTGGCAGGACGGTCAAGGACCTCTAGGCTTTTCCCCACACAGTTGGCCAGGCACATTCCTCTGGCATGTATTCATGGTTTTCTTGGGCAAACAAGTGGAGATTTCCTGTGCGTCTTTTCCCAGCTCTTTCTGCATGGTAGGTGGGTGACAGAAAGCTGGCCATGTGCTTTGCAAAAGTGTCATGCCTGTTCTGTTGGGATTATGGGACTCTCTTGCCAATGACAACTTCTGTGACTAGCAGTGTTTATAATTAATTAATTAGTTAGTTGGTTAATGTATTCCTTTTAACATCTTTATACTTTTGGCAGATATGTTATCATGTGGAAGCGTGCCAGGGCTTCAAGGAGGGCACCTTGTATCCCAATCATACCATGTACCAGGAGCAGGGGCAGCTGAAGATAGTTAGGTAACAGCTTTGCCAGGCTCTATGAACCCAGGACCATCTACCCTTTCCCTAAGTTCCTAGATAGTAAAGCCACGAGAGAAAGAAAAAGCAGTGTCCAGAGAGGGGGTTTAAAGGTCCTGGCCCTTGTGACCATGGGCACTGGTGGATGAAGCTTGCAGTCTCTATAGGGCAGATGAAGCTGCCCGAGGGGAGCGAGCTGCTCCACACCCTGTATCTCCTCCTGGGCTGATGGCATCGATACTCACCCCACCTGAAGTCCATTCACAGGCTCTGTGTCAGAGCCAACACTGAGCAGTTCCTGCTTAGATTCTCCACTGCAGTGGACAGGACACTCATCCTGCAGGGTGGCCGAAAGGCTGGAATGGAGTGTGTAGCCTTAAATACCTCCCCACAGAGCAGAGGGAAATTATGGGCATTTTACATGTGGCAAGAAGGCCAGCGGCAGAGCCTGGTGGTGACATGAATCCTGGTGAATGGCGACTACCAGGCAGCGGGCTGAGCAGAGCATTTGAGGACTCTCTGCTCCTTTAACACATTCTTCAACTTTACACCTTTCAGGTCAGAACACCCAGGACTGTGCGTCACTGACACTACAGGTGGACACGGCTGGTGAGCTCAGTGGTCCTGGACAGTGTACCTGGGTGATCAGGTTAAGGATGGAGAGGCTCAGAGTGGGTCTCTCCTAGTGTTCCTGAGCCCAGTGCCATCTCTGAAGTTTCGGGGACTCTCTGTGCTGACTTTTGCTATCATTTGCTCATCCGGTCTGATCGCAGACTTTGTCTCTGACCCGTGCATGCATTCCTCACTCTGCCTTGGTTTGGCACCTATAGAAACATGGGTGGCTTACCTTGACCATTATAGATGGCTTTCTCTTTAGGCTCATAATTTCTTGCCACAGGTCCCAAGCATGAAGCACAGAGCCCCCATCTCCTGGCTCCCTAGTGGCCACTGGAGTGGGAACCACTGTGGTTGGAGCTACCAATAACTTATTCTTTTATATGCAAGCTCTTCAAGGTGGGGCACCCAGGTTGCTGCAAAGGCTGAAGGATAGGCAGCCAGGAGACAGATTCTGATGGCCCGTCTCAGGCTGCCTGTACCTGATTTGCTGATGACTGTGGTGGAATTTAGGGAGCTGAAGACACAGTGCTCCACTGACCACTTCAGCTCAATAAATCTCTCTAGTTTAACCTGCTCCTTCTAAGGGGAGGTCAAGTGAAATTTCAGTTTGTGAACCTGGGATCAATACACCAGTCTGAGATCAATTAGCTAGCCTGGGACTAATGAGCCGATATAGGATCAATGTTAACAGCCCAAGATCAATGTGCCAGGCAGGACCATGTCAGAAGCAGATGGTCAGGTTTTGGGAGTCAGCATTGGGCTGCATCCTTGGGGCGGGGTCTGTGTGTCTAGGTGCCTCATTTGACTGTCTCCTCTAGGATATCTCACAGTGTTTGTGAAACCAACTTCATGTCCTCTCTATAAGCCTCTGCTCTCTGAGACTTGGTCGGTACAGAAGATACACTAATAGCTTTTAAGAAGAGGTATGTGAGTAAGCCACAGGCCACAATAGAGGGTCTATCGGTGCTGATGAGTTTGATGGGAGACACAGATTTGCCATAGAAACCAAGTCAAGTCAGGGAAGGTTCCCGGAAGAGGAGGCACTGGGCTGAGCTTCCAGCACTCAGAGATGGACATCTCTGTCACAAGGGGGATGGGTATGTGTGAACAGATGTTTGATGGTGGTAACCGTATATCTGGAGGAAAGCCTGGGACTCGTTCCCATTCACTGAGAACACGTTTAACTTCCTAGTAATTCCCACAATGAGGAGCTCATGATATATTTCCAAAAATACGGAGCAAGCTCTATGAACTGCTGGCATGCAACCAGCTCAAGGGGGTGATGTGTATGCGTGTGCGTGTGCATATGTGTGTATGCAGGCATGTATGTGCATGTATATTTCTGCGTGCATATATATGTTTGTGCATGCATGTCTATGAAAGCATGTTTATTTAAAGAGGCATGTGTATGCATGCACATGTATATATACATATATACATATGCATGTGTGTAGCAGTATATGTGCATAATATATGTGCCTTTCAGTATGTGCATATGTATGTGTGCTCTCTCTCGGGTCAGTGAGGGTAGCATGTGAGATGGTTGAGTGCCAGTATTAGCTAGGCAGCGGGGGTGGCTGTGTCTATCATATCTCTTGTGTGCTCTGGGGACTTGTAATAGCTGGCCCCGTTGTCCTACTTATCTTCATGAAGATACAAGTACAGATGAGGAGAGAAGATCAGCTGGTCACCATGGTGACTGCCAAGGCCTCCTAGCCAGGCCCTTCAAGACTCTGCATTCTGGGGGAGGGGGCGGCGGGAGGGGGGAGGCGCTGTGGTCTGCTTCTTATGCAGATCAACCCCAAAGGGAAATTTGCATCAGAGAATCTGAGGGCAAGAATCATGAATGTTTCTGAAATAATGGAGTCCTAATGATGGCTTGGTTGGGGTCTTGAGGACCCTAACTTTGACAGGGACAGTGGCTTGGATGATTTCACCTCAGACCTTAGTGGGAGGTATTTGTACACAATGGGCAAATTGTCTTCTCAGGAGACAGATTCCCCTAGCTGGGGAGGTGGGATATAACACAAGGGCTGAGGGGTTGCTTCATCCAAGTGAGGCAGGGCCCTTACTCTTGGCTCCTGGCAGGGATGAGGGGCGTGAGGCAGCCCCACAGCCTTTCAGGGCCCCTGTTTCAGAACCAGTGAAGACGCAGTACTGGCCTTTCTCAGTGGTTCTGAGAACTGGGACGTATTATCTATAGATACTTCTCTTCATTGGTGGAATGAGAGCTGCAGTCTTTGTAAAGGAGACAAGAAGAGGGGAGGGGGCGGAGGAGGGGGGGAGCCCCATTTTGTCCCTGGGGCTTTCAGTGTTGGACCTGTGCACCCTGAGATCTCGCCAATCATTTCTTGAATAGATGGAAGGGTGGTGTTACATCAGCAGGTCTCACCACCAGGCCCATTTGTCCTCCATGAGTCTTGGACTTGGTGTCTCTTGAAGCAGGTGCTTGGGAACTCAGCCTGTCCCCACACATCTTCTCCCACAGCAGAACTTCACAGGGAGATCCACTGTAGCCACCACAGGGGTCTGAGGCCATGGGGACAACTCTGGTGTCCTGGGGTGGGACATCCCCTGGGCTGTGAGAGGACAAGGGCAGCTACTCACACGGGGTAATGGTGATGCTGAGTTTGCAGTGGACTCTGTGTGGCTTGGAGTCTCGGGCCTGCCTGGACAGCTTGCCTCATTGACCATGGTTCTGGCCTGGTCCCTAAGCAGCTCTGTCGACTCTCAGAACCCTTTCCTATCACTTTTTCTATGTCCAAGAGAGTGGGTGTTTTGTTCCATGTCCCAAGAAAGAACCCCGAACTATGGTGTGGGTAAGTGGCTCTGTTGGGGGTGCTGCTGGGTAGCCACAAATCAGAGCCCCTCTCTGTGTAGACATAGTAGAGTGGGAAACATAAAGATACATTTTGGTTGATCCAAGTGATAAGCTTGCCTCTATCCCCACATAGCAAAGACAGACATGGATTCCCCCAGCATGTTGTTATAAAATGTGCATTTAATTATGCTGGGGGAGGGTTTCCTTTACAGACATCTTGTGATTTGTTATTTACGCTTTGCTGTCACATGTACAGAGGTGGCAGTGGGCCTGCCCCTGGGGGACCTCGAGATATTAATGGAACTACCTTCTCTCTCAGTGTCATTTGTTAACATGTCATCCATTAGCACGTTGCCAGAAGACCGGAAGGACAGGCCGCACTGCTTTCTGTGTGGCTGCTGCCTTGGTTCCAGGACTCTGGGGCACACTCGATGGTCAGGTGGATGTTTCAAGAGTTTCTCGTGAGACCTGGCTGTGCACAGTCTTTGGGGTGGGCCTGAGCAGAAGGCGATGGTTCCTAGGCAGGCACTTTGCTCCCCAGTATCGTGCTAGATTTGATCTCTGCCATAGCAGAAGGAAACCAGTTAGGAGTTTGTGTGCTTCTCACAGGTTGTGCATCCACAATGGGTAAGTCAAAGAGAGCACAGGATGCACTATAGACAGGTTCTTGAGCACCAGTCACAGAAAGAAAGACACAGAGAGGCTAAACCCAAGCCCTGCCAGCCTTGGGCATTGTGGTGGTTGTCATAGCTTCAGAGCCCTCTACAGTGAATGGACAGTATTGGGATTTGGCAGCTGATGGCAGAGGGCAGTTTTTGTCTGTCTGTCTGTCTGTCTGTCTGTCTGTCTGTCTGGTCATAATCTTGATGGTTGACAGTGTCCTCATTCCCTCCTTGGCCATGTCTGGGTCACACCCAACCTAAGTTAGCCAGTGATCAGTCCTCTCTGCACAGCTACCCATAGACCCATTAGCACACTCATAACTTCATCTCTGCCTGTCTCAGGGCCTCCAGGAATCCCAAGATCCAAGTGTGTCAGCTCATCCCTATAACCCTGCAGCACTAAATGCCCCTGAAAGCACCTTCTCCTCCTATGGTGTCTCCATCACCCATCTGGGGGATGTGAAAGAGATAAATAACTCAGACCCAAGACTGTCTCTGATAAGCCCCTGGGTGTGAGATATTCTGCAGTCATTAATCAGGGACTAGGCATGCAAACTATGTGTGTGCTGGCAATGGGCCGGATGGAGTCTGGAGTGTGTCAGGGAGAGGGGTCCCCTGGGCTCATCATCTTCTCATTTACTGATGGAAGCACATTTTAATTTCAGTCTTTATGGAATTTGAGCCTCCAACTGGCAAGGGATCGGAAGGGCCAGTAGGGAGGCTATGTGTGATTGACACCCTAATGCCTTACTGTTACATACCCATTGCCCAATCAAAGTTAAGTTTCAAGTTGTTCAGGAGCCAGAACAGATGAGCTCCGAGAAAGAAGGCACCAGAGTGGTCAGAGTTGGGGTGCTCTGGGCTTTCTGCTCTATAATAGATGCTTAGTAAGGTAAGAAACCCTAGCCTACTGCTCCATTCTGCCATGATCCTTTTCGGAACCTTTACTGGGCAGGATCACATCATTCCGAAATATTTTGTGCCTTGTCTTCACTTGATCTCTCTCTCTCTCTCTCTCTTTCTCTCTCCCTCCCTCCCTTTCTTTCTCTTTCTCCCTTCCTTTCGTTCTCTTTCTTTCCTTCATCTCTTCCTTCCTTCTTTCTTTTAAAGATTTACTTATAGATGAATCTTATGGATATGGACATTTTGTCTGCATGTGCATCTTCACAGCAAAAGATGACATCAGATCCTGAGACTTCAGGTATAGATGGTCATGAGCCACCATGTGCATGCTGGAAAAGCATCCAGTGCTCTTAACGACTGAGTCATCTCTCCAACCCCTTGACTTTCTTTCTTTTCTTTCTTTCTTTCTTTCTTTCTTTCTTTCTTTCTTTCTTTCTTTTATTAAATATATTCTTTATTTACATTTCAAATGTCATTCCCTTTCCCGGTTTCCCCCTCTCCCAGAAAACCCCTAACCCATCCTCCCTCCCCTTACTTCTATGAGGATATTCCTCTGCTCAACCCATTCCCACCTACCCTCCCTTGATTTCCCTACGCTGGAGCATCTATTGAGCCTTCATAGGACCAAGGACCTCTCCTCCCATTGATGCCTGACAATGCATTCCTCTGTTACAAATGCAGCTGGAGCCATGTGTACCCCTTGGTTGATGGCTTAATCCCTGGGAGCTCTGGGGGGGGTTGTTTGTTTGATATTGTTCTTCCTATGAGGTTGCAACCTCCCTCAGATCCTTTAGTCCTTTCTCTAATTCCTCCACTGGGGACCCCGCACTCTTGACTTTATTTATTTTTTATTTGCCTCTGCCCTGGTGTTCAGATGTTGTCATGTGACTTCTGGGCTCACAGACACCAGAGCACCCCACCCATGTGTGTGTATGTGAGTCATACACACTGCAGCTGGAAACCCTGTGTATCGAGACAGCAGAGATGGGTGGGTTCTTGCGAGGATTTGTTTCTGCACTCTCACAGACTGATTACGGTGTACACATCTGTTCCTGCCCATATACATTGTATAACTTTATTATTTCTTTATTTTTATTTCTTAGAGAGGGCTCTGCATTACCAAGCCTGTGGTCAATTTGCCAAATGACCAAGGATGACTTGAATTTCTGATTTACCTCCCAGGAGCTGGGATTACCTGGTTTGTACAGTGCTAGGTGTACCTATGGTATGTACATGTATGCTATGTGTATGTACGGTGCTGATGGCTTGCTAGACGAGCATGCTAGGCAGACGCTCTACCAGGTTGATCTATCTCTACCCAGGTCTTGTGTAACTTTTGTTGTATTTATTCTCCCATGCAGTTTTGCTTAATATCCTGGAAGTTACTTCCTTTAAACCTTAAATTTTTGTTATTGGGATACAAGGAGAGAAATCTGCTTGGTCAGGACTGACTTTCAAAAGACTACAAAAATGAAAACTTACTAATTTTTAAGTACTCTATGTGCTTTTTGTGGCAATTTTAAGTACTGTATGTGCTTTGAATTTAGGTCCTTGTATAGTCTGTAAATGACCAGCTTATTCTCTCCCATTGCAATCCTTATGTTTGTAATTTTCTCTCTAAATTTGTGAATGGAATACTGAATTCATAAAAGAAGAGTCTTTGTTTTGTTTCAGATTTTAAAGAAAAGCTCAACAAACAATCCATTTAGCACAAAAAGATAAGGAACCTGCACACACTCTTCCCACTTCCCCGACCACTCACCTGTCAAGGACACTAAACCCAGACCCACGTGAAGGAGCCAGGCTGCGCCATGGAGGCTTGGCCTCCCTCACACTGCACAGGTCTGACTCCTTGAGGTCTTGTCATGGCTCAGCCTGCCGGCAGATTCCCATCTTTCTCATTTCCACAGTCAGTGGCATCAAACACACTCACCACTTGGTCCCCTCCATCTATCTCCTAGAGGGACACACCATCCTCATCAACCCTCAAGTCCTCTTTCCTTTTTTCTGCTCTTTGTCTGTAGAGTTGGGTTAAGATTGTCTGTCTGTCTGTCTGTGTATGTATCTGTCTGTCTGTCTGTCTATCTAATTATGTATGTATGTATGTATGTATCTACCTATCTACCTATGTATGTATGTATTCATCTATGTATCTATCTATCTACCTATGTATGTATATATCATCTATGTATCTATGTATATACCTATCTATGTATCTATCTATGAATGTATGTATGTATGTATGTATGTATCATCTATGTATCTGTGTATCTATGTATCTATGTATCTGTATCTATCTACCTATGTATGTATGTATGTATCTATTCATCTGTTATTGTGTTTGAGATGTAATCTGTAGTTATGAACATGCACGCAGGTGTGCACATCTGTTTCATGCAGATGCTAGAGGAGGACATCAGCTTGTCCTGTTCTATCCATGGAAACTAAAGACTAAATAAGGAGTCCCCCTTAGTCCCACAATACAGAATCTCTCACTGGATCTGTAGCTAGGCTGTCCTCTATCAAGTCACAGACATTTTCCTGCCTCTGCTCCTCACAACACTGGTGTTCCAGGCACACCTGACTTTTTACACGTGTGCTTGGGGTTTTAACTCAGGTCTTCATGCTTGTATATCTAAGTCATCTTCCGAGCCACATGTTTCTGACACACTTCGTGTGAGCATAGCATTACATATTTTCAAATACAATGTCTGCTGTGGCAGTCATCATCGGTGTGCATTTCTTTGTGTTATTGATTTCTTATTTATTGATTGTTTTGTAGAGGTGAGAATCAATCACAAGGTCTTTGTATGCCAGGCAAGTGTTTTATTACTGAATTAGCTCTTTAATTCCATTCTCCACTCTGCAAAATTCTGTATTTTCTTGGAGTCCGTTCTGTTCTGTGTGTTATTTCCTTTACTGAATGTAAGGGCACTTTATTTTCATACTGTGTTCTAGCACTAGGGCTTCAGCAGTCCCATGAGATGGCACTGGTAGAGAACTTCTTAAGTGTCCATGTGTGCTCTTGATCTTGGTCACAGGTCAACTGAAGTATGCTAGAATTTGTGAAGGATTAGATTTAGTTCTGAGGCCAGTTTCCAGCAACTACCTCAGTCCTGAGACCCCTTGAGTCTGGAAAGAAACAGGCTGTCAACATTCCATGTTTAGGGTTTTTGTTTATTTGTTTTTGAGACATGTGGTGGTTTGAATAGGTTTGGCTTCCATAGAGTCATGGGTTTGAATGCTTGGCCTATGGGTAGTGACACTATTAAGAGCTGTGGCCTTATCGGAGTAGGTGTGGCCTTATTGGAGGAAGTGCATCAGTCGGAGGAAGTAGGGGCGGGCTTTGAGGTCTTCTTCGCTCAAGTTCTGCCCAGTGTAGAACACAGTCTCCTTCTGCTTCTTGCCGATTAAGATGTAGAACTCTCAGCTCTTTCTCCAGCACCATGTCTGCCTTTACCCTGCCATGCTTCCCACCATGATAATGGATTAAACCTCTGAAACTGTAAGCCATCCCCAATTAAATGTTTTCCTTATAAGAGTTGTCTTGGTCATGGTGTCTGTTCACAACAATAAAACCCCAATGAAGATAAGACAGAATCTCATTATGTAGCCCTGACTGCCCTGGAACTCAGAATGTAGACTAGAGTAGCCTTAAATTTATAGAGATCTGCCTGTCCCTGACTCCCAAGTGACTGGGATTCAAGTTGTGCATCACCACCCTTGGTCCATGCTCAGATTTGATGGATTGAGTTACGGCTAGCCATCCAGCAGAGCTGAAATGCGCATGAAGCCTGGAGAGGGTGCTCTCTTCCTTTGTTTTTGGTCTAAGTTGTGAATTTACTTCGAGTTGTGTCACAAAATTGTTTAGTTGTGGCCATAAGATAATGTGTTTTAAAAAGACTTTTAAAGAGACTGTAAAAACAAGGCAATTTTGCTTTAACATTCAGACAACATTCGAGTGTGAAAGTGAAAGTTGACAGCCTCCTTCCCTTGTTCTATTGTATTCTTTTCCAGATAAACAAAGTAACAGAAATACTTCCCCTTGTAGAGACCCGTTAAAAACTGCAGCTGCAGATTGAGAGATGGTCCACTGGGCAAAGTACTTACCGTGAAAGTGTGAAGACCAGTAGAGACATCCCTCGGAAGTTTCCAGGCATGCTGTAGACAGTGGTAAGCAGCCTGCACTCAGAATTCACAGGAATAGTCCATCACAGTGTAGAAGGCATGGTGCAGGAGAGTGAGGTAGCTTTCCTAGTGCCTGAAGGCTCTGGGCAGTCGGTGCAGGGAGAAAAGATATCATTGGATGTAACCAACACTGGACCCTGAATGCTGCAATGTGGACCAGCCAGGCAAAATGGGCCCATTGGTGCAACAGTGGTGTGATTGTTGTGAAGTAACCAATGCCTTCTGATTGGATTTAAGACCTGCTCTAGAGGAGGGAATTTCATGCCTGATACTGTCCTCCTGGCTGACAGCCCGAGGCTTGGGAGCTCATAGGCCTTAGGGTAGAACCAGCAATTGCTATTTAGCAAAGCTAAATGTTCATGCTCTCAGATTGTTTTCTACATATTTATACTTATACCCATAGGCCTCTGTTGCTCAGTTTTGGTCAGAGAAGCTTCTCTTTGCAGTGACAGCAGTTACGAGAGATGCAGAATGAGAGAAGCAGAACTAATCAAAGTGCTGAGAGAAAGCACTAAGTGGGGCATTTATTTTAACCCCACCCCTGCCTAAACTCAGGGAACATGGCAGAAGAGGAAGTGGGAAGAATGGAAGATCCAAAGGATGGAGAGGAGTTCTGTGAAATACTGTCTTCTGGGTGTTGTGGGTGTGGAATGGTTATTTAATCAGGAACTCACAGCACCTACGGCTACTTGCACAAGTTCAAGCTGGCCGAAATCATGGTGTAGATGATACAGATGATCCCCAGGCCTTGCCCCTTACTGAGGAGCTATTGGCAGTGGATAGTTCCCAGGGAATGGAAAATTGTTCTTTTTGAGGATGTGGCCCGACTGTATAATCTCAAGGTCCACACTAGTGACCTATTTTCTTCCATGAGGTTCTACCTCCTAAAGATTCCAGAATCTTCCCAAACAGTGTCCCCCGGTAGGACCAAGTATTCAGACACTCAAACCTATGAGGAACACTCAAACCATAGCAGTTCACTCTCCAGGACTGAGGCACAGTGGTTTTCTAGCTGTGAGGACCAAGGTGTACACTGAAGTCCCAAATATGTTCTTGATATGAATCTTCAATCTTTCTTCCTCTCCTGGTCATCAGCATGACTGCCTCTGGGTGTCTCACTGAGGGGTCCAGGCAGACACTAAATATGGTACCCTGTGTGACTCCTCACCATCATGGAGATGAGTGGGCTCTGTACTGAACACAGGGGCCACACCATACTGCTTGGGCTAATTGCCTGGATGGTATGGCTACATCCCCTGAGTGATCTGAGAAGATTGCGTGGCCATAGGGACAGCAGGGCCCAACCTCATGCTGTAGTAAGAGTTTTGGTTTCTTAAAAACCCAATTATGTTATGTGGATGTTTTTGTTTTAGTCCCAGGTGTGGGAGGGATAGGGGGCTGCTTCAGATTGCCCACAGCTGCTAACTATGACCTGTCTCGTGCTCTAGGAGGGCTGTGACTTTTGCCAGCTGCAGATGGTTTATGTTTGGAATTCTGGGGACTCTTGGGAGGGTGTGTGAGAGGCCTGGAAAGGCCTGGGGTGGCTGAAGTCTGCTGCTGATGCTTTTGCTATTGTTGGATTGCTAGATTGCTGGATTGCTGGATTACTGGATTGTTGGATTGTGGATTGCTGGTTGGAGATATTCTGCTGATGAAGATTGAACTTGCCTCCAAGGAACTCAATACATTTAATCAGTAAGAAGTAGGCTAAAGAGGTCTATGTCCCCTTACCCCTCTAACCTTCTTCCTCTCCTACCTAGTGCTGGAGCTGGGGGGAGGTTGGAAGGGATCAAGTTTGGAATAAGGGTTGGAAGGGTAGTAGAGATATAAGAACCTAATAAAGTGAAAAAGCTCGCCTACACCCCACCACCCTGCCCTCTCTCTAGAGCTTGAAGAACTAAATTATTTGAAAACCGTCACGTTATAAAGTATTTAAATAACTGTAGCATTCCTCATATTTTATTTTTCTCCTCTTGGAGCTTATGACAAATAACTCAGATTTCATGAAATATATATTTTAAATGTCTTTCCCCACCAAAAGAGCAATTCTCCGGCATGTTAATTAGACTGGAGAGATGAAACTCGATGCACACGAGAGTATTTATAATGCGCCGTATTAATCATCGACGGTTTTCAAGAAAATAATTATGTTGGACAAATGATAATATTTTGCTCTTGTAACTGTGTCTCCACATTTATTCAAAACTCTTGGTGCCTTCCCATGCGGCATCGATTAATTATTCGTCTTGGGGAGATGAATTGTTGTTCACTTCTGTTGTTGACAGTTTTTATTGGTTTGTCTCCCTGAAATCCAGGGAAGGGAGTGGGAGTCTATGGGGCAACAGCTGTTACTTGACACAGTGTATGGCTTTCTTGAGGACAGATGTATGGTCAGTTGTATGGGAAGGTAGGGCCCCAGGGTCCCCCTTGCCACTGCTGACAATGGTAGAGCAGCATCAGCTTCTTGGGGTTTCTGGAGATAAGGAGGTGTAGGACGTGCGCTGTGTGGAACTAGCTTCCTTACACCCAGCTTCTGCTGGCTTTGGTCCCTCAGTCCAGGCGTTCCAGGAGGCCAGTGGAGTTTCTATCTGGGCACAGACTTTGGATGCTGCTGTCATTCACCAACCTGTGGCCATACCCGAGTTAGTGTTGTCTGCACCTCTCCTGGAAGGTGAACAATCTTTTCATCCCAGACAAGGTATCAACGATCTATCAAAGCAAAAATGTATATTGTTTTTGAGAGGAGTTATCTTGATTGTGACGTGACTTAGGGGAGCCCAGCCCACTATGGTGGCACTATTCCTTAGGCAGATAATCCTGAACTCTATAAGAAAGCTAGCTGAGCATGAGTCTAGGAGCAAGCCAGAAAGCAACGTTCCTTCACGGCTTCTGCTTCAAGTTCCTGCTTGAGTGCTTGCCCTGATCTCCTCAATGATAGACTATGACCATTACAAGCCAAGTGAACTCTCTTCTCTCCTAGGTTGCTCTTGGTTAGAGTGTTTTTATCACAGCATCAGAAAGACAACAGAAACTGTGACCCAATGCTTTTAATTAGGATTACTCACAATAGCATAACTTAGGAGTGGTGATACTGTTGAAAGACATACCTCTCACTCTCTCGGAAGCTGTTGGCTATCTCTCAATGCCCTCAAGGGGTGGCCTTTATCAACTTCTTCTCTGCTCCATGATGGTGCCATTAGTGGGTCCAATCTTGTACAGTTCTGTGGGCAGCCATAGCTCCTGGGATGGACTAGGTCATGTCATGCTCAGAGGACAGCACACCACAACAGGGCATTTCCAGGTCTGCACCCATGATTCCTCCCACCCCCCTGCTCCCAATTCAAGTCTTTTAGATGCAGGGCATGTCCTCACTTCCTGGCCCTTGCCAATCTCCTTTGCTTTCAAGACCTGCATCCAACATGGATTCTTTGCCCATTAAAGATTGAATGGACAGGGGTCTCTCAGTACTTTCTGGACACAAATCTTCATACTTGGGTAGCTCTTCCATTACTCAGGGAGGCTGAATAATGACATCCTTCTCTGCAGCCTGTCTAGGAAGTGGAAGACCCTGGCCATCAGGCTGAGGTGATAGCTGGTTTTGGGTTCTGGAGACTGGTTGAGAGTTGAGATTTCACTGGTGATGGTCACAATACTTAGATCTTATAAACAAGGCCACAGGAGATGTACAGGACCAGTGAGGGAGATGGCAGCAGATGGGGCTCTCCTGAAGGGGAGAGAGATTATGAGGAAAGCAGTAAAATGTTTAACTCCAGCAGGGCCAGGTGGGCCTTCTTTCTCTCAGAGTGGGCATGGCTGCCCTCTTAGACCGACCCCTTGGGAGATTTGCCACTGAAAGGCACATGGAATCATCAGGCCTTCCATGTCCTACTGAGGGGCTCTCCTAGGTCCTGGAAACAGCAGCCCCTCAGACCCTGTGAACCAGGCACCATGGTCTGGGGATTGTCTGGATGGCCTTGAGCTCCTGCCCCACATGACCTCCTTGTAGGGAAGGATTGGAACATGCTCCATAGAGCTCATGGTTCTCTTAGAGGACTGGAAGGTCCCTGGGACCCTGTTGATGAACCAAACTCCTATAGTGACTTTTCTAAGAGACTCCTGAACATGATTGGAGCTTGAGATGGGGACCCCAAAACTATCCCTGAGGTGGTGGCACATGGCTGTCCCCTGGCCTTTTTGTTAGGTCAGCTTGGGCTGGGTCCAGGGGAGTGGACTTTGTTGGACTCATCTCAGTTAAGTAGACACAATCACTTCATGCTGCTGCTGTAAGCATGCACTTTCTGTTTACACAGAGGCGACAGTAACTACCCAGAGAGAGATACGGATGGAGAACACAGCAACTGCCGAGCTTCCAAAGGCTGTGCACTAAGCCTCAAGTAAATACAGAGTAATAACACGGTCTGCTGTGCACTTTGAAATGCGAACTTCCCTGAATAGAGAGGCTGGTGTCTCTGCCTGTTATGGCTGGCAGTCAGCATGCCTCTTGCCTGGCTGGGCCTCAGCCAACCCTGCCTGAGGGATGCCATGGAGATGGGAAGAGTTTTGCCAAGGAGAATCTAGTCATTCTCAGAAATCTCCCTCAGAGTCGGTGGGGTGGTTCAGTGGGTAGAAGTGGCTGAGTGCAGATCAAAAGGTTGACGTTTGATTTTCAGATCTCTCATGGTGGCAGCTGGCATGGTGACAGGAAAGAAAACATTTCTTAGGACTGTCCTTTTACCTTCATGCGTGCACCATGGCATCTGTTTGAGAATATACAAAAGAAACAAGGAATAAATACGCAATATTCATGTCCCCGAGGACCTTGGATGGTGGGGGTCTGTAGAAGAGATGCATGCACATGTGCGTGCGTGTACACACACACACCCCACAGATCCCTGGCCAACTCCCAGACTTCATAGTGCTGAGTTCACGAGGGTCTCAGGCTTGTTTTCAGAGGAAACATTGAGGGTGACAGGAGGGACCAACCCCTGGTCACTCAGGATTTGTTTCCTCTCTTGCTTGGCAGTCACCTGTTCTGGGAAGTTCCCTTGCTGAGAGATGGCTGGTTGTCTCTGGTCATCTGGTCAGTGGAAGACGTCCAGTTATTCTGGACCTGGCTGATGTCCCTGATGCTGTGAGGTGGCCTTATAGGAAGCACACCAGAGAGCTGGCAGTCTTCTCTCGGGGGTGCCTTACACAGGCAGTTCCTCTCACCCTGTGGCCCACATTCTGCCTTCCTGAATTCCTTGATTCCTGGCAGAGGATGCCCTCTTCTGGACTCTGTAGGCATTGCACTCACATGTGCACTCCCCTTATTGACAATTAAAAACAATTAAAAAAATGTTCTAAGCCTTTCCACAGATAAGACTTCAATGTTGGAAGAGGACTCAGGCTCGGTTTTGTGTGGGAGAGTATCCCTACTGTTCATTCAGTACTTCCTAGGAGGGCGTTGGGAGCTTGTCTAGGACTTGGGCCTCAAGCCTTTGACCATGGGGTCAGTAGATCTCAGAGTCCTGTAGAACTTGCTGTGAAGGGAGCCGCGGGCTAAGGAAGTGGGGTTGTGTGTGGAGCTCCAGGAAGAAAACAAAGGGTTGTGAAGTTGCAAAGAACCTTCTGGAAAGCTTGCTGGTGGCCCATAGATATTGAGGACAGGAGCATTGCACCCTTCTCTTGGACAAGGACCAGTGGAATGGCTTTATCTCTGTTACATAGTCTGTATTGACTGGATTATGTAACTATAAGAAAACAGAAACTGGGAGCTCTATTTTGACCTGAAATTTGTGTAGGTAGAATGTTTCAGAATTAACAAAATGAATCATTGTTTAATTAACCCGATAAAATAATTTGATGGAGAAGGCAAGAAAAGAAAGTTAAGAAGGAGGAAGAAAATGAGGAAGGGACAGACAGATAGACAGACCCCCCAAATCCCAAGGCCTCCATCTTCAGAGCCCCCCATCCCTGCTGAGAAAAGAATGGCAACATTAGACGTAGCAGAGGGCTCCACCAGGTGCTAACAACGTCGCAGGTTGCTGGGCTTTCTGTCCCCCACACAGCTGAAGACAGAGGTTGGGGATATAGCTCAGTGGCAGGGCTGCTTCCTCTGCATGGCTACAGGATGTATGAGAGGGACTCAAAATGACTTAAAACTTAAAATGAACAATGTAGATGCTGGGAAGCCAGCAATGATCCAGAAGAAGGAAAAGAAAAGAGAAAATAACGGAGTTATGATCCGTGATGTATTTTAACTCATTTCCAGAGCATGGGTGTTGCTCGAGTCATTTAGTATGCATCGAGTATTTGTACTGACCCTTTTATGGGGTGACATGCTTCCTCTTGGGGATACGGTGTGTTGACGATGGCTGCAGGCAGTGCAGATGCTTGTGGAGGGGACTTACCACCTCTTCGAATTTGTATAATTCCTAAGTAGGTGCTCTGATCTGTTGGGGTGACCCGCTAATATTGTATTTTCTGGCTAGGGAAAGATGTGTCCTTGGGTTCTCAATTGTTATTTGGAGCCAGCAGCACCAGGCTAGCAGGGTAGGTAAAAGTCTCGTCCTTACTTGCCTTTAAAAGAAAGGCAAGCTGCCCTGGGGAAGGTGGCCCCCAAAGCCAACTGGTTGAGTAAGGACTGTGACTTGTTGCATAATAAAGAACTGGTGTAGGAAGAACCTCCTGAACTTGTCTTCTGTCTGGGCAGGCAGGAAGGCAGGAGGCTGGACAAGCTGGGAAGGAGGCAGTGAGAAGCATATGGACAGAGTCAGGTTATGTCAGAGGCTCGCTGAGAGACTTTCCCAGTCAAAGGCCAACAGCCTTAAACTATAAGGATGTCTCTGTGTCTTAATTATTAAACCTCAAAACCCCACAATACTGATTGCCGTGGATTTGGATGAGAAGCTTGTGTGCTGTGTCTCTACACTGAGTCCATATGGATTGGAATTCAGGTTCACGCTCCCTCTGCCCATGGAGGGAGGTGTCTGAATAGATTTAGATACTTCTCATTAGCTTCCTTGCACTGAAGAAGGCTTCAGAGAGTAGCTCTTGGTGTTTAATCTCCTGATACCTAAATCTCACTGTATCAGTCAGGGCTCTCTGAAGGAACAGAACTGACAGTATATAGTGTAGGAGGTTTATTAGACTGGCTTGAAGGATGCAGTCTGGGCAGTTCAACAATGTCTGTCTCGCCACGGAGAAACAGAGAATCTGGTTAATTGTTCAGCCAAAGAGACCACTGTCCCAGCAGTTCCAGTGGTCCCAATATGACGATGGAGTCCCCCAAGGATTCCTGGAGAGCTGCAGGTCTTCAGTCTACTTTGGAACACTGAAGAAGTTGATTTTATCACCAGTGAAGGAATCTTCAGCAAAAGGATAGATGGATTTATCAGCAAGTGTGAGCAAAAAGTGGGCAAAAAGCTAAACTTCCTCCTCCCACATCCTTAATCTGGCCTGTAACCAGAAGGTGCCACCCAAGTTTAAGGGTGATTCTTCCTGCTTCAAATAATATGATGAAGAAAATCTCTTACAGGAGTTCTCAGCAGCTTGTGTCTTAGTTGAATCCTGATTCAGTCCAGTTGACAACCAAGATTAGCTATCAAGCTAAGGAAACAATTATCTAAAGTAGTAGCTCTCAACCTGTATGTAGCACATATCGGATATCCTTCCTATCAGATATTTACATTGTGACTCATAACAGTAGCAAAATTAGTTATGGAGTAGCAACACAATAATTTTATGGCTGGGGTTCACCACACATGAGGAACCATATTAAAGGGTTGCAGCGATAGGAAGGTCAAGGACCACTAATCGAGAGGTATTTATTGACATTTTTCCTTTCCTTTCATGGGTATAAGAAACATTTTCACATGTTCCAAGGATGTCAGTGAACTAAGCCAAAAGTGTTGCCCGAGGGAAGCAGGCATGTGTAGCCCTGACCTACTGCTGGTTCTCCCTGAGGACCAGTTGGACCACACAGGGATCCATCCATTCTTCAGAATGTGTCCACCGTGGTATTTGAGGACCAGCTGGGGTGTACACCTTGGCAGCAAAGTGAAGGAGATCTACCACAGTATACATAACCCACCAGTTGGTGCAGGCATGCATGTATGTAGGGTGTGTCAGACAAAGACAAAGAGTGACTGGGTTTTCCAATCAGATCCAATCATTCTAGTGTATCCTTGGTGCTTCTAGACTGGGGACTTACCCTTGTGCGTTAACGGTAGGTTCTCATCAGCTTTGCTGCAGAGAAAGACACCAGCAAAAGCTCTACCTGAATATCCAGTCAGTCACTTTGTGTGGCTGAGACGCTGGAGGCTCCAAACCTCTGAAAGCACCAGATTGATTTTATGGTCATTTCCCTGCTAGCTGTGGAACAGTGGTCCTTTCCTCACCGTGGCGTGTGGTGAGTGCGTGCATGCGTGTATGTAGGGTGTGAATGCATGGTGTGTATATGTATAGAGGATGATGCCTAAGTACAAAGGAAGGCTTATCTGGACTTCAGAGTTGGCGCCAGATGACATCATTAGCTCATGTAACGGATGACACAGAGGACACATGACCAATCTCAACTGACGCCGAGAAAGCAGTGGGCAAATGTGCAACTTTGTATAATTAGAACATGGATCAGTTTTGTATAATTAAAACAGAAGACTTCAGCAGCACAGGGACAAACTGAGAAAGGCCACTGCCTTCATCAGCTCTGTGCACCAGGGCGAGGCACCACAGACTCAGAACTTGATAGATCTTGGTTTCTCACAGTTTAGAGGCTAGAGGTTCACAGCCAGGGTACAGGAAGGATGGGTTTCTGGAGAGGGTCTGCTCCTGACTTGGAGATGGCTGTCTTCATGCCATGTCCTCACATGGCCTCTTCTCTGTGTGAATGAGAGGAACAAGGGAGAGGGAGAATTCTTATTTTGACATTTTCTGTCCTATCTGTCCAGGCTCCCTCTACCCTCCTGACCCTCATGACCTTGTTGTATGTAAATAACCTCCTTAAAAGATACATTCTAAATAGACATATTGGGATGAAGGCTTCAGTATGTGATTGGGAGATACCATTCAACCCTTCACTGGAATTTATGGAAAAAAATCTCCAGTTACCATCATAGCTGAGACACAAAAGACAGCCTCAGTCACCCCAGCCACAGCCGTCCAGTAGCCTCCCGGACACACAGTCAGAGTAGCAGGAGAGAAGGGACCGAAGCTGGACAATCTGGAACGAAGGAATGAAATTGTCTTTATTCTGAGATGTGATTGGCTGCAGACTAATGAGACAGTAAAGTGAAACTGGAACATGTGACATCACTTTTCAAAGACCACCTGCACTTTGGTGTATGAGAAATACATAGTTGTAAGTCAAAAATTAAAAAAAACAAAACAACAAAAACCAGAACAAAACATGGTACTATTTATAGCAGCGTGTCAAAGAGATGCCCACAACCCTAGCAAAGTGCATGCAGGGTCTGAAGGAGGAGACATCCTGAAAAGACACAGGAAGAACTGGGTAGAAGGCACTGGCTAACGTGTCAGAGGCATAGACCTGCTGGGGATGCATTTCTGCTGTGCACAGCCTGGTGACACTCTGTGTGATGGATGTTACTACAAAATTAGTTTTTGTTTCAAGCTCAGAACGAATCATTAACAAAAACATACAGCCTTGTGTGAGGCTGATGGTACCCTGCCTCCCGCTCAGGACTGATGGTGACTGTGCTCACGGTATGGGTGGGCTACAGATCCTGCCCGAGACTCAGAGGCGGCTGGTAGCTGTTCCCAGCATCAGCTTAATCTATGCACATATAGCAAGGCTGCATTGGGTCCTGTTCTGCTGCTCCCCTGGGAGTCTGGAGTCCCTGATGCTCCTGGCAGTTCAGCCTCACAGCAAGATTACCACCCAGGGGAGGACATAAGCCAGGGACAGGGGCAGTGTAGGCACAGTGGGGCATAGCTGGAGCCCCTAGCTGTTTCTGAGAGCAAAAGGATGAAAATGGCTTGCAATGGCCCCAAGAAGCCAAGTTTCACTGTGTAGTTCTTTTTAGATCTTTATTAATTTATTCTCTCCTATGTTATATCCCGACCAGTTTCTTCTCCCTCCTCTCTTGCCAATCCCTCCCCACTCTTCATCCACCCCTCTGTTTCCCTTCAGAAAAGGGCAGATCTCTGGGGGGATGTCAACCAAACATGGCATATCAAGCTGCGATAAGACTAGGCAGCTCCTCCTCGTATTAAGCTTGAACAAGACAATCCAGTAGGAGGACAAGAGTTCCAAAAGCAGGGCAAACACATCGGAAACAGCCCCCCACCCTGCTCCCTCTATTAGGAGTCCCAAGAAAACATCAAGCTACACAACTATAACACATAGGCAGAGAGCTTAGATTAGACCCCTGCAGGCTTCTTGACTGTTGGTTCAGTCTCAGCCCTAGTCCAGGCTTGTTGATTCTATGGGTTTTCTTGCGGTGTCCTTGACCCTTCTGGCTCCTATAATCCTGTCTCTCCCTCTTCAGCAGGATCCCCCAAGCTCTGTCTAACGTTTGGCTGGAGGGGGGGGGTGTCTCTGCATCTATTTCCATCAGTTGATGGACGGAGCCAATCACTCTGTTGGCAATTATGCCAGGCTCCCTTCTTGTGTAGATCTTTTAACCTGTGAATGGCAGTTGTGCTAGGATAGAGTCGTATCCCAGGAGCCTCCTCTTCCTGCTGGCTGCTGGCAGTTCAGCAGGGTCAACTCTTGAACTTGAGTTGTCAGGTGATGGGGTGGGTGGTGGCCAGGTTCCTGGGTACCTCCTGGAATGTCCTAGAATGGCTTCTTTCAGAATATGTGTGTTCTATTTCCCTCTGGCCTTGACTCTGGGGTGAGATTGAGTGTATCTCAAAGGCTGAAGTCCTACTTGTGTCTCAGAGGCAACTGTCAGCTGTTCCCAGTGTATTCTTAGTCTATGCATGTATGTATATGTAATGTATGCATGTAATTTATGTATGTAATGTATGTTTGCAGTACTGAGAACTGAATCCATTGCAAGAGTACTTGTCCATAGACAAGTATTCTGCCTCTGAACACTATTGTCTTAGGATTTATTTCTATTGTTGTAAAGAGACACCATGACCCAGGTAACTTTTACAAAGGCAAACATTTAATTGGGGTCTAGCTTTCAGAAATACAGTCCATTATCATCATTATCATCAGGCAGGCAGACTTAGTGCTGGTTGAGCTGAGAGTTCTACATCTTGATCCAAAGGCAGCCAGAAAGGAACTGACTTCCACAGGTAGCCAGGGGGAGGATCTCTTCTACTCTGGGCAGAACTTGAGCATAGAACCTCAAAGCCCACCCCTACAGTGATGCACTTCCTCCAAAAAGGCCACACCTACTCTAGCAAGGCCACACCTACTCCAACAAGGCCACACCTCCTACTGCCACTTCCTGTGGGCCAAGCACATTCAAACCACCACTGCCTGTTTTTATTTTAATTCTTACTAAGTTTCTCAAGTTGGCCTTACACTCATGCCCAGGCCTGGCCCTTGTGATATCTCCTGCAAACTCCCTGACCAAGCCTCCTGGGGTGGCCATTGTTTTACAGTATACATCTGTAATACATGTCACCATGTGTCTGAGGTTCTGACCAGAGATCAGTATCCACCAACTATAGGTCCTTGTCCCTTGTCTACTAATTTCTCTGAGGTGTCTTGGGCTCTGGGCCCAGGCCATCACTGTCTGGTGTGGAAGACAACAAGTAGAAGGGACAGTTTCATACCCTCTGTTTGCCCCACAACAGAAGCAGATACAGTTCGGTAGCCAGGTCACTTTCTGCGGCCTGTGGAGATATATCTCCGGGTGTTGAATGGTTTCTGCACCAGGAAAGGGCCGTCCACAGCCTCCCCTCTGTCACATCCACAATCACCTTGCCTGGGTCTGCTGTTCCGGCTTCCAAATACCACCGCCCTGGCACTAATTATAGCCCAGATTGTGCGGGGAATTCTCAGCCCGCACCATGGCAGTTCAGATTAAGCAATTAACCTTGGTGTCACTGCAATTATCGAGACACGCTAGCAAAACGAGCTAATTTCCCCCCAGGATGTTGAACTGAAATCAACTTCCACTCTCTTTAAGATGCCAAAATAGGAAATGTTAATGGAAAATTACGTTTGGATGTTTAATAAATCTCTTGGGCCCGTGGCTCCTCATCTGGGCTGTGGCACGTCATGGAGGCTCTCGTTGGTTAGACAGAGGAGATACGGTGCAGAGCCGGCACCCCGTTCACTAGACACTCAGCTTGAGTGACACTCGGACTGGAGTAAGGGAATCTATTGAAGCCCCGGCCAGTTTCCTGGCCAGGAGTCTTGGACAAGCCTTGGCCTAGCTCTGAGGTTTCCATAGTGTTTCGCAGGCGCATTTCTGTAAAACACCAACGTTTGCTACTTGGAAAGCTGTTGCTGAGGTCCCTACCCAGATCTATAGTGTCTCTTCCGGATCCTCACAGACTAGGGTGCAGGGAACCAGCTGTGTTGGTTCATTGCTTCCCAGGGCACCCTCAGCACCACTCTTTGAGGTGCAGGCTCTGCTCTTGCTTCTGGGGAGTCACAGGCCACCTGGAGACTTGGCCACATACTTCTCCTTGTAGAGGTACCAGGTATGACTTTAGTTGCACTTCCTCTTTTGGCTACTCAGAACTGAGCACTTTGCTTGGCCCACATTGTTTGAAAAGTCAGGAGTCACTACAGGTTGTTGGCTTTGCTTGGGAGAACTAAGAATGGCTTAGAGCACCCTTGGGGTCTTTTGCTACCTTGTGTGGCTTTCCTCAGGAGGCCTAGCCATAGTCTTCATGGGCTATTCAACTTCTGGCTCACTTGGGTTTGGCATTGCCCAGGATACTGTGTCTATAGAAGTGTCTGCTTCTCTCTCTGGCTTTCAGAAATGCATGGAAGTAGATCCCAAGGTATGTATGTTCCAATCTTCTTCCACCTCAACAATCACCTTGACTTCACCTGACCTGCTTGAGGTTAAAATATGCTGTAAGGTCTGCAGATGGATAGGCTGTGAGAGGCCTGACTTGGCTGGACTGGGCAGTGAGCTCACCAGGCTGGGTTGTTCTCTAAGGGTCAGGCCTGCTGCTCTTGGGGTCAATGTTCTCCATAGCCAGACTCACAGTTCCCACCAAGACAGCATCCCAGCACCAATTTCTAGACCCAAACTCTAAGGCAATCTTGTCTGTCCTTCCCAACGAAGAGGTCCCCTCCACTCTGGTAACTGCCCTTGGGGCTCAGGTCCCTTTCCTGTCTGTAGACTGAGCTCTTGGACAGTCTCCATTGCCTCTGCGTGGCTTCTAGCAACTTCCAGGGTCTTTTCCTCAGCTAAGACTCTATCTCAGAAATCCCTCACAGTGTGAAAACCACAAAGCGAGGAAAGCATTTCATTAAATTCAGAAGGGAAATATTTCATTTCAACTCGAGGTATCAAAACAACTTTCACAGATAAAAAAAAATCCACAGATCAAACAATCAAATGTTTGTGTACCTACCAGAGAGCAACGTGGAGTGAATCAAGACTTACGCTGATTAAAGATGGAAAGAGGGCTCAAGGGTCACGGCCTGCTCCCTCCACGGCCATTGTTTGAGGAGTTTGCTCACTACAGGACTCTCAGCGGCACTGTGCAACAATACTGAGAAGCGAAGCTTCAGAGAGTAGCTTTTCCTTCGCTTCAGAAGGTAGAGCGGTTGAAAACCTGCCACCAGTCTGCCATGACAGACAGACCGTCCAGGGAGAGGCTGAGGCTTCAGGCCCTGCAGGTCACCTTGCTGTCACAGAATTTAGATTTTGTGACAGATGGCAAGAACCTGGCCAGGAGTGGGCTATGATGGCCCATCTGGCTCTCTAAAATGAAGGAGACTCCTAGGGCAGGGGAAGAGTCAGGCAGCTGGTAGGGGTGCCCCCATGCCCTGGAGCCCCCATCTCTCCAGGGGAACCCCATACAGATTGCCCTCTTCCTGCCTCAGTTTCCCCATTGAGCCAAACAGGAGATCCTACCATCCTGCCTGGAGCTGAAAAGATCCACAGGATCATGGGCATTAGGATGTTAGCTGTCTGCCTTGCAGAGACTTGAAGTGCTGGATGTGTGTGTGGAATAGCCAGAGGGGCTCCCAACCTGACCAGAGGAGAAGGAGAGGGGGGATGGAGGAAGGATTGTGGGAAGGGGTTACCTGGAGGGGGGCGGTGACCTGGGTGTAAAGTGAATAAGTAAAAGAAAAAAATGTTAGCTGGTACAATCAAACATTCATTTCCTGTTACTGTGTCACTCCAGTCCCTAAATTCCACAGTTCAGACATTTCTCCATGTTTCTGCTCTCTGGAAAGAATGCTGCATTAGCCAGGTTTCATTCACTCCTACTGAGGTATGTTTTAGGACAGTCCTGGGTCAGATGGTATCCTAGTTTGCTTCCCACGGCTGTGATAAATAAACATCACGACCGAAAACAACTTGGTGAGGAAAGGGTTAATAAGGGTTAATTCTCTCTCTCTCTCTCTCTCTCTCTCTCTCTCTCTCTCTCTCTCTCCCTCCCTCCCTCTCTCCCTCTGTCTCCCTCCCCCGCCCCTATCACAGTTCATCATGGAGGGATGCCAAGGCAGGAGCCGAAGGTGAGGCCACAGAGAAACATTTATTAGCTTGCTTTTGTAGCTTGTTTAGTTTGATTTATTATATTACCCAGGATCACCTGGTTAGAGATGATACTACCAACAGTGGGCTGGGCCTTCCCACATCAATCATTAATTAAAAGAAAATGCTCCACAGGCTAGTCTGGGGGTGGGGCACATCTTCTCAGATGAGGGTCCTTCTTCCGTCAGGCTTGATTCTAGTCTGGGTCAAGTTGGCAAAAACTAAGAAGTGTAGTGGGTACTGACAAATCAGGGAACACTTGCCACCCCAGATGAAGGGCCTAGACTGAGTGGCTTGCTGTGAACTCAGGCTTGGGGCTTCTGCTCACAATGGATCCACAGTGAATGTCCGGAAAGGTACAGTTTCTCCCTCTCTGCTGCCCACTTTGAATTCCTATGAACATGCTCTTGGTTGGGTAGCCAGGGGGATTTCAGGGCAGTGCAGGAGCTTGGGCTGAAGGTGGTCAGGTGTATATTAGAAGGAGGATGTCTTACAGTTCAGCGTCTTCAGTCTCCTCTCTGCTCGCTTAGTTGTAGTGGCCCAGAGAATAGAGAACCTGTAGGATGTGTGGAGGGGCAAATAGACCATATACACCTGTCTGTCTGTGTTTGGTATCTAAAAGCATGACTTTGGGTGATCGTGGTGGTCTCAGCAGTTTGGACAGGCAGCAGGCAGGAGAGCTGTGTTGGTGTCCTTGGGCCTCTGCTGGTTCACTTCCCCCGACTCTGTTTATTCTCCATTGCTTATGAGTAGTAACTGGTACCATGGAGGACTGGTGGCTTTGTGGAATCACCTCAGATATGAATGCTAATTTCAGCCAGAAACCTACCCCCACAGAAACATTTAGAATCATGTTTGACTCAATATCTGGGCACATGGCCCAGCTGCGTTGACTCATGATTCATCCATCAAGTTGCCCTCGCCAGGGGAGGGATAACCTTCCCTTGCAAGGCAGTGGCCTATCACAAGGGAATCTGGGAGGAGGCTCTGTTCTCTCTAGAACTTGCTTTCGCAGGTGGTCTTCACACAGCCAACTGTTAAGTGAGAAAATCAGCTCAAGGAAATGTTTCCTTAGCCAACAGAGTGGACTTTTAGCACACACAGGTTTGATCTCAGTTCTTCAGCTGTGAGTACTGCTGTTGTCTCCTGACCTCAGTAGCCACTTGCATTCCTCTCAGTCCTCTCAGTTTTGATCAGCCATAACATCATTAGCTATTAAAGAACTTTAATATTTAAAAAATTATGCCCATTCTCCAATTTAAACTGTATTCTAAAGAAGTGATTATTTTCAGGAATCTGTCTCATTCTTCCAGTTGTGACCACTGGGATCCAGCCACAGGGAGTCTGTCATCTTCATGATGAGAGTTTGGTTGGCCAGTGGCCACTGTGCTGGTCACTGGGGGCCAGCCTGTAGTACCCTTGAGGAAAGGATGGGCCAGGTTAGGCCTATTGGTCTCTCTTAAGCTGACAAGTTAGGAAAATATTCCCAGAACTCTCAAGGCCAGAAGAGCCCCCCTGTTTCTCCCTCCCTAAAGAGCAGGCCTAACACACAGAGCTGGAGAATGTGACCTTGATTGGAAAAAGGATCTTTGAGGAGGCAATTATGTTAAGGGACTCGGGATGAGATCATTATGAATGTGGGTGAGGCCTAAATCAATGACAAATGTCTTTCTTTACATGAGCTGTAGGGAGAGAGCCACGTGAAGGCAGACACATAGATTGGAGTGCCATGGCCAGTAGCCAAGGAACTGCAATCAGAGGAGAGGTAGGGAAGGAGCGGATGGGCTTCTCCAGCCTCTAGGAGGAAGTGACTGTCACATCTCCTCATGGGTTTCCAGATTCTGGGATGGTGGAAATAGATCCCTGTTGTGGGGGCGTCTGTAGACACTGTACAGACGCTCAGGGTTGACTGGGTGACCTGCTGGGTATAGGGACAGGTCACCATGCCTTCAGTGTTGCAGAACAGCACCAAGCCATGCTTCAGCCTTCTCTGGTTTCCATCAAACTTGGATGGAGTCTCCTAGGGAGGCTGGACTAGGGTTTGTTTGCCTCTTCCCTATTGCTTTGTGGAAAATGCCTGGTGTGGTCATTTGAATGAGAATGGCTCTCATAGGTAGGCTCTTGTGTTTGAATACTTGGTCCCCAGTTGGTGGGACTAGGAAGTGTGACCTTGTTGGAGGAGGTGTGTCACTCAAAGTGGGTTTTGAAATTTCAAAAGACTTGTGCCATTGCTTGTGTGCTTTCTGTAACCCACTGGTGGTTCAAGATGTGACCTCTCAGCTGCTCCTGCAGTCATATCTTTGCTCTGCCATCATGGACTCTAACCACCTGAATCCATAAGCCACAAATTAAATGCTTTGTTAAAAGTAGCCTTGGTCATGGTGTTTTATCACAGCAATAGAAAGGTAACTAAGACACCTACAAAGGCCCTGATCTTGCCACTTTAGGCAACTTAAAAACTTGTCAGTTGGGTGGGGTCTTAAGATCACATACTGCTTTTTTTTTTTAAAGACAGAATCTGAAGTAGCCCAAGCCGGTCTTGAACTTTCTAGGTGGCCAAGGGTGACCTAGAGCTTTTGATTCCTGCCTCTTCCTCCTTAGTCCTAAAAGTATAGGTGTGTAACACCATACCTGGTTTACGATATGTGGTTTCTGGGACTCCATCTCAGGACTTCATAACTGCTCTGCCGGTATTCTACAACTGAGTTATATCTCTAATGCTCTATCCCGTTTATATTTTATAAACTAGTTCTCAGCCAGGAAGAATGTCTGCTGAGTCACTCCTCAGGAGGGCATGGCCTCTGTCTGCTGGTGCACGTTGCCTTGTTGTGGCCCTATGATCCAGGCCTGACCTCTTTTTCTGTTTTTCCCTAATTCCTGTCCCACCCCAGCACATTCTCAAGTTCCCAGGAGGCACTGGGGCATTAGATATCACGGCTGGGTGTCTTCCTTACCTAGACCCCTTGGCCAGGCTTCTCAGATATATCTTCTCTATATATCAGGCTTCTCTATATCCTCTTGGATAAGCATGAGACATTCTGCAATTCATCTGGCCACAGGCAGTTCAGCACGTGGCCTATTTTAGGGTTGCAAAGGAGACTGAGGCTCTAAGGCTTGCTCCAACTAGTGAGCTCATAAAGAGCACTGCTCTGGACTAGTCAGATGGTGGTTTTCCTCCATTATCTCCCCAGGATAGGGGATGTATGTCCTTGTGTCAGAATGGGACAAACATCCCTCTATCTAGGATCAATCCACACATACTCCTGTCTGGGATGCTTCACTTCCAAGCTCAAAGGGCCACAAGAGGACATGTGATGGCTAGGAAGGGGCTGTCATAGTCAGGTTTTGTATTCCTGCACAAAACACCATGACCAAGAAGCAAGTTCTGGAGGAAAGAGTTTATTCAGCTTATACTTGCATATTGCTGTTCATTACCAAAGGAAGTCAGGACAGGAACTCGCACAGGACAGGAATTTGGAGGTAGGAGCTGATGCAGAGGCCATGGAGGGTGTTGCTTACTGCATTGCTTCCCCTGGCTTGCTCAGCTTGCTTTCTAATAGAGCCCAGGGATGCTACCACCCACAATGGGCTGGGCCCTCCCCCTTGATCACTATTTGAGAAAATGCCTTACAGCTGGATCTCATGGAGACATTTCTTCAAGAGAGATAACTTTTCTTTGTGATAGCTCCAGCTTGTGTCAAGTTGATACACAAAACCAGCCAGTACAGGGGCCCAGAGGTGTGTCTTCTAGATCTTGCCAATTTGACAATATTAACCATCACACCAACCCAGGCCAGGTCTCTTGTGCCCAACTGAAGAGGAGCACATTATGAGTTTTACCTATGTCTGGCCCTGAGGACACAGCCATCTCACACAGTTAGCTCTCATCGCCAGCTGAGGTATCTGTGGGTCTCTTTGTATCCCTTGGCAGTAGCTTTCTTTTCCATGACTCTGTCAGGGTGCCAGTGCTCCTGGAGGTATGTGGTCCTGGATGCTCATTGTAGAAGTTAGGTCAGGTTCTATCTCCCAGCCCCATGTCCCAGAAATAAGATTCAGGACTCATTACATATTTACAAATACCTTGGCCTTATAGCTAGGCTCTTCTATGACTAAATCATAACTTAAAATATCCCATTTATTCTAATCTACACTCTACCACATGACTGGTTATCTGTACTCAGGCACCATGCATTTGTCTCAGTCACATCTTTCGGGGTGAATCACCCATGCCTCTCTCTATCCCAGAACCCTCTCCCACCTCCTATTAGGTCGTCAGATTTACTATTGACAGGTACCACATTCATGCAGACATAGGATATTCTCTTTCTACAGTGGGTATTTCACAAAGTCTATATATTTTAGCTTATACAATATCCCTGAGAATTCAGCACAGGAGTGGCCGGAACAAGGTAAATTCTATGGTTTACCTGGTTCTCTTGCCATCAGAGTGGGAGGATGTGTCCCCAGTCTGTGTTTATCTGAGGCGAAAGCAGAACTGAAAGTGGTCTTTAGTGCAAAGCCCCCTCATCCTCCAAGATGGCACTAAATCCCAGCAGCCAGTGTCACTTGGCACAGCTTCTTAATTTTTGCTGCCATCTTTAAGCCCCAAGTCCTGAAAAGAGGCCATGCAGCGTAGAAGAGACAAAGCAGACAGGAAAATGGCATCAAAGCCCAGCCACAGCTCATGCCTGGTCGTGCAGTCAAACCAGTGTGAGGATGATGTATGGGGAGTAACAGCAATCTTCATCAGCAAGAGACCCCTGAAGATGTGCACGGTGGCTTCTTGGGAAGAACAAGTTAAGAATAGAGAGAAACTAGGAAGAAATAAGACACAGAACAAACACACGTCTGCTCTGTTTCGCACAAGCTTTTTGACAACAGAACCAACTTGTTAATTTTTGCCAGAACCAGATCGCTGGCCTGTGCTCATGACCGTGGGTCTGCAAGCACGCTGGGATCCTTTCCCATAAGTTCTGTGAAGTGAGAGCTGATGTAATCATCCCCAGAGATAAGGAAAGAAGGTGGTGGGGTGATGGTTACCTCATAGTCTCCCTGGCTCCCAGGGGATCCATCCCTGAGCTCTAGCCATCTGTAACCCCCGCATGGTGGCACCTGAGCATACTTGTCAGTATGGCCACAACTAGACTCCGCTCCTACCCCCATCCCCCACAACTCCATTTTCAGGGTCTGAAAATGCACAGCTGCTGATTTGCATTCTACTTCTGAAAACCTGCTTTATTTGCTTGTGTACGTCCCAGACAACTGGCTGAGAGTCAAGGGGGAGCCATGGCCACCTGGCCCTGTATTTGGCACACTGGGTGACTTAAATGTCTGCATCAGCAGTGAGACACAGGGTCAGAAAGCACCCTATGGAGCTGGGTCTGCACCACAGGGATCAGTCAGGAGAGCAGAGTGTGTTCAAGGCTCACAGGAGGCAGTATATCCACATGGTGGTTATGCCCACACATGGCTGCACCTAGCGTCTCTGCAAGTGATTGTCCAGGTGTGGTGACTTTCTGAACAGGCTGAGGCCTTCTGTACTGGCTGGTTTTGTGTGTCAGCTTGACCCAGGCTGGAGTTATCACAGAGGAAGGAGCTTCTGTTGGGGAAATGCCTCCATGAGATCCAGCTGTGGGGCATTTTCTCAATTAGTGATCAAGGGTGAGAGGGCCCATTGTGGGTGGTGCCATTCCTGGGCTGGTAGTCCTGGGTTCTATAAGAAAGCAAGCTGAGCAAGCCAGGGGAAGCAAGCCAGTAAGTAACATCCCTCAATGACCTCTGCATCAGCTCCTGCTTCCTGACCTGCTTGGGTTCCAGACCTGACTTCCTTTGGTAATGAATAGCAGTGTGGAAGTGTAAGCTGAATAAACCCTTTCCTCTCCAACTTGCTTCTTGGTCATGATGTTTTGCATAGGAATAGAAACCCTGACTAAGATACCTTCTGTAAACGTGACCTTTCTGCCTCACTCAGCTGAGAGTCTGTCCACAGTGGGCACCTTATGAAGGTCTAGGAGATGCGCATGAGAATAGACCTTGTCTAGGCCGGAGGTCAATAGTCACCTGCTGTGCAAGCTGACCTGGTCCTATTGGTTCTATGATGGTCTGATGGTGATGGTGATCATGAGGTGATAATGATGATGGTGGCACTGGTGAGGTTAAAATCAGAGACTCCGAGGGCCACAGAGAGTCATCTGTATTCCTCAAAATTACCAGTAAAGTCACCTGCATCTCTTACGGGGCATTAAGAAAGTGTCTTGGTTTCTCTCACTGGATACTGACACCCTCTGTAACCATTCTCTTTCCCAACCATGCCATGTCTCCCCAGACATGTCTTTCATAGCTCAGAGAACAGCAAGTGTCACGGCAGCAAGGCAAGTACTGCACAGTGGCTAGGTCACCTCCCTCTGACTCAGCAGTGACCCTGTGCCCCCATGCCTTGCCGTCTATCTTCTGTATCTAAAAAATATGAAAATTTGAATGGGGACCTACTTTATGAGACACAAACATTTATTTAAAGAGAAATTAAAATAACAGCTTAGAGAATAGCTTGTTCCCCAACTTTTAGATGCCCTTGCCACGAGTCTGGGGCTGTGTAATTATGCTTGCACAGATTTTGTGGATACTGTCAAATGCTTCTATGGAGATGCCATTTTTAAAAGACTTTATAAAGCAGCAATAACATTTCTGCCCAAAGCTAACTTACTGTAGAAAGTATCATCCCAGGAGCAAATGAGATATCTTTTAATTAATGTCTGTTTCTACTTTGTGAGTGGAGAGCTAACATGAGGGAAAGGGTTCACAAGCCATGGCAAATCCCTCTGTCCTCAGATTTACTGTTATATCAACTAAGACTTCAAAATGTACCAGGTGACACATTCATCTGGCCACAAGCATTTCCTTTTGCAGATCTGGTGCCTGTTCCTGTCTCCTGTCATTACTTCTGCTAACCTTGAAGTCAGTGGGTATTGCCAAATGCCACCCCTCTACTCCACCCAGCCATGATGACCTCTTTACTGAACCTGTGCTGACTTCAGGGCTTTTCACACACCTGTCATGCCAGGCCAAAGGCTGTACGTCCCACCCTAAGGAGCACCCCCCCCAACTGCTGCTCCCTGACAGTTCCTGTCAGTTAGAACCCAGATCATTGTAGGAAGTCCAGCTCCATGCTTATTTTTCTTACCTGGATTTGTCCTGTCTTCTTCATGTCAACAGCAATCTGTCTATGTTATGTGCTGCTATAATAAACCACCTTAGATAAGGTAATGAATAGAAAGCAAGAATTTACTTCATGCAGTTTTGAGGCCAGAAGTGCAAGGGAAAGGTGCTAGCAGGTTCTAGGTACAGTGAAGGCTTCTCTTCACTCCCAAGAATATGCCTTCTTGCCATGTTCTACAGAGAAGATACCACAGCCTCAAGTGACAGAAGGAGGAGGGGTTTCCTATGTGTACAAATATTATAATGGGCATTTAAACACAAAGCAAAATTAGAATCCAGGGATAAATTGAGAAACCTTAAATCAAGGTTGGAGATTTTAGGGATCTCTTTAACCGGTCAGTAGAGCACACAGGCACAGCAGGTACACAGTGAGTACAGACCCTACAGCAGACCCAGAGAAGTGCAATATAGCTGAAGTAGAAAACAAGGTCTCTTAAGAATAGCTATTATGAATATTTTCAGGGACCTTAAAGAGGAACTGAGCAAATTCATTGATGAAATCCACGAAACACAAACAGTGAAATGAAATGAAGAAAATGGTTCATGGCATAAAAGTAGAATTACAATCACTAAAGAAAATCCAAACTGAGGGAAAATTGGAAATGAAACATTTAGGAAGTAAAACAGAAACCGCAGGAGGCAAGCCTCACCAACAGGATCTATGGGATGGAAGAGAGAATCTCAGGCACTGAAGATGAGATAGAAGAAATGGTCTCTTCAGTCAAAGAAAATGCTAAATCAAAAACCAAACCAAAACAAAACAAAAACCAAAACAAGACAAAAACCTAGGCATAAAACATCCAGGAAATTTGGGATACCATGGAAAGGCTAACTCTATTAATAATAGGAATAGAGGAGGGAGAAGAATCCCAGCCCAAAGTCTCAAAAATATTTTCAACAAAATCTTAGAAGAAAAAATTTCCAACCTAAAGAAAGAGGTTGCCTATAAAGGTACAAGTATACAGAACACCAAATAGACTGGATGAGAAAAGAAATCCCCCGTGACATATATAATCAAAATATGAAACATAAGTATCTACATAAAAAAATTGGGAGAGAGCTCATCTTAGTAATTTAGTGGCACAATTGGACATGAGAACAAAAAGAAGTTGGAGTACCCGAGAGGAGTAGACAGGAAGAAATAGTCAAACGCAGCATTGAAATCAATAAAACAGAAACAGACAAAACTACAAAGAATCAATGAAACAAAGGGTAGGCTCTTTGAGAAAATCAGTAAGACTGACAAAGCCAAATTAACTAAAAGGTGGAGAGAGAAGATCCGAATTAACAAAATTAGAGGTGCAAAGGAGGCCATGTTGGCAAACACTGAGGAATTCCAGAGAATCATACAGACATACTGGGAAAAAGTCTATACTTCCCCAAACTGAAAAATCTAAAAGAAATAGATATTTTTAAAATATGTGTACCATTTACCAAGGTTAAAGCAAGACCAGATAAGCAATTTAAACAGACCTAAAGCCCCAATGAAATAGAAGCAATAACTAAAAGTCTACCAAACAAACAAAAAACAAACAAACAAAACAAAACAAAAAAACTCAGGGCCAGATGGTTTTAGTGCAGAATTCTACCAGACTTTCAAAGAAGAATTAACTCCAATACTCACTAAACCATTGCACAAAAAAGCCGAAGGATCATTGCCTTTTTCTTTTAATGAGACCACAGTTACCCTAACACCCAAATTACATAACAACCCAACAAAGAAAGAGAGTTACAGATCAATTTCCCTTATGAGCACAGTTGCAAATATTTTCAACAAAGTACTTGCAAACCAAATACAAGAACACATCAAAGTAAATGATCATCCACCACGATCAAGAGCTCTCATTCCAGAGATGCAGGGATGGTTCAACACACAAACATCAATAGATGTCATCCATCATATAAAGGGACTGAAAGATAAAAACGCCTGATCATCTCATTTGATGCAGAAATGTCTTTGATAAGATTCAACACCTCTTCATGATAAAAGTCTTGGAGAGACTATTGATATAGGAGATATTGATATAAGACTATTGATATAAGGGCATTGATACATAAGATAATTAAAGGTGATTTACAGCGAGTCCACAGCCAACAACAACTTAAATGGAGAGAAACTCAAAGCATTTCCACTAAAATCAGAAATAAGGAAAGACTGTCCACTCTCTCCATACCCATTACATATGGTACTAGAAGTCTTAGCTAGAGCAGTAAGACAACAGAAGGATCATACAGATACAGATAGGGGAGGAAGAAGTCAAAGTATCTTTATTTGCGGGTGACATGATTTTATGTGTAAAATCCCTTAAAAGCTATCAGGAAACGTCTACAGCTGATAAACAATTTCAGCATTGTAGGAGGATACTAAGTTAACACACAAAATCAGTAGCCCTCCTATATACAAATAACAAATGGACTGAAAAAGAAATCAGGGAAACAATACCTTTCACAATAGCCTAAAAAATATAAAATATGTAGAGGTAACTCTAAACAAACAAGTATCAGACTTGTATGATTAAAAACTTTAATATGTTGAAGAAAGAAAGTGAAGAAGATATCAGAAGATGGAAAGAAGGTTCACATTCATGGATTGGTAGGATTAATACAGTAAAAATGGCTATCCTAACAAAAGTAATCTGCAGATTCAGGGAAATCCCCATCAAAATTCCAACACAATTCTTCGCAGAGCTTGAAATGAGAAATTTTAGTTTTTTATGGAAACATACACATAGGGAAAAAAGCTATGATAGCTAAAAAAAAAAAATCAATGTTTGATTGAATTTAAGTCCCACTCCATAAGATGGAACCCATACCCCATACTTCTTGGGTGGCTGAGAACCTGAGACTATGTAGGCCAGGGACACAGAGGAAATGTTACTGTTCTGCTAGAGGGACTTGACAATAAAATGATTCCTAATGCCATTCAGATACACTCACAGATCAGTACCTCCCTCAGCCATCGCTGGAGAAGCTTAGATGGTGTATTAGTCAGGGTTCTCTAGATTCACAGAACATATGGGTGGTCTCTATATAGTTAGGGAATTTGTCAATGACTTACAGCTTGTAGTCCAACTCCCCAACAATGGTCAGCAGCAGCTGTGGATGGAAATCCAAGGATCTAGCAGTTGTTCAGTCCCACGAGGCAAGCAGGCAAGGAAGAGTGAGAGAGTCTTTTTCCAATGTCCTTATGTAGGTCTCCAGCAGAGGGTATGGCCCAGATTAAAGGCGTGTGCCACCGAGCCTTTAATCCCAGATGACCTTGAACTCAGAGATCTCCTTGTCTTAATCTTCTGGAATTCATAGCCACTATTCTTCAAGATCTCCATGCCAAGATCCAGGTCAGAAACTTGTATCTCTGAGCCTCCAGATTAGGATCATAGGTGAGCCTTCCAATTCTTGATCGTAGTTCATTCCAGATATAGTCAAGTTGACAACCAGGAATAGCCTCTACAGATGGGAGCCATGCCAGAGACCCAAAACATTGCAGACAGAACTTGGAACAGTCAGCCCTAAATGGAATGTCTCCATCAGTCCCATCCCCAGTCAAGACTCATGAAACCTTTAAGGGAAGGCAGAAAGATTGCAAGAGCCAATAGGGATGGAGGACACCAAGGAAACAAGGTCTTCCAATCACAGCAAGACTGAGGCACACGTGACCTCACAGACACCGTCTAGCATGCACAAGGTCTGCACAGGTCTAAGTCAGATGGGGTCCCAGAACTGAGCGGGGAAGAGGGCACACAGATCCTCATCTCTACGCCAAAAGCTGCCTCCAACTGATAACTGCTTACAAGGAAAAATTATTTTTCTCCAATGGAGTCTCACTGGGTATACAAATCACTCTGAAGGCCAGACTCCCATGCCCAGCAGTAGATGGACAACACAGCAAACACAGTGGCATCCTGGGAGGTTCTTTGTCTCATAATGCTTTGTCTGGGCTTTATTTTTTGTTGTTTTCACATATATATTATGGTTTTTGTGTGTGTTGTGTTTCTATCCTCTGTGTGGATGTGTGTGTCTCTGCATCTTACACTTTTTCTCTGGTCCTTTTTATTCTGGTAGTTGCGTGCTTTGCCCCATTCCATTCCATTTCATTTATTATTATTATTATTATTATTATTATTTAAAGAAGTCAGTTTGTACTCTAATGAGGTAGGAGAGAGAGAGAGAAAGAGAGAGAGAGAGAGAGAGAGAGAGAGAGAGAGAATGAGAATGAATGAATGGGTTTGGGTGAACGGGCAGGTTCTGAGAAGAGTTAGGGGAGGGAAAACCAAAATCAATATATTGTATGAAAAAAATCTATTTTCAATAATAAATAAACTATAATAAAAATAAAAATAAAAAGAGGGCTGGGTTAAAGATTAGTTGTAAAGAATAAAGATCACCTAGCATGTGGAAGGCCCCAGTTTGAAATAAATAAATGAATGCATAAATAAATCTTAAAGGTATGAAGTCCATCTTTTATGTCTAATTTGAAGTTCCATAAAACAAAAATTGTAAAAAAAATTCTTATAAATATTAAATAAATAAATAAGTAAAAACTCACATAATATGTAAATTATTGGTAAATTGGGTCAAGGGATTTTTAAAAAAATCCAGTCAAAGGAAAGTGATGGATTCCCTAACTAAAATCTACTAGTGGTAATTTCTCCTATTAAATCCCAAGATTGAGATGTAATAAATAGGTTTTTATAAAACATGTATTATTCAAAATCTCACAAGGCAAAAGTAATGTTCTTTTTGATGAAAGATATCGAATGTCTAACATTTTAAAACAAAAATATTTGTAAGGAAAAAAGTTCCATCCCAGGTAGCTACTAGGACATTCTAATATTTAAGGAAGAAGTAATGTCAGCAGAACACGTTGTCTTTCGGAAGACAAGAAGGGGAGCTGACCCTCTCTTTAAGGCCAGTATAACAGCAGTATCAACACAGAGAAGTGGATTCAAGATGGCGGAGACCAGCATGTCCAGTGTGCACAGAGGGGTCAACAAAATTCAAACCTATCGGACCCATTCGAGACAATGTTATACGCAAGAGGGGCTTCTCTCAGGAAGTAAACTATGTTGCCATTCAAAATCAGTGTCATTTGCCACCACAAGGAAATAAAGTAGAGACATCACATTCATTCCCCAGGGTAGACGGAGAAAGAGAATGTCACATGGTTAGATACCCGGTAGAGATAAGGATGCTTAGGAAACCTGAACAGTCAGGGCTGTCCGTGCAGAGCTGCAGCTGGAGTCCAGTACAGACTGCTAAGCCCACTGCTGAGGCTGGGGTTGGAGCAAGGATTTCTGCCTTATTGTGGGGCTTGGGCCGGGTAGGGATGGGGTTGGTGGTGGTGGAGTGGGCGGATGGTAGGTGGGGTGTCTTGCTTGGGGTTCAATAATATAGCCATCTATATAGTTTATGTCTGCCTGTCTTTCTGAGTGGCAATCTCTCAGCCATTTTATAACTCCACTTCTCTGCCATTTCGTCGGTGCCTCGTGGCTCTCTCTTTACCCCCCCGCGCCCCTCCCCCCTCCCTCCCCCCCAGTCCGGTCCAGGCTTGTCTCTTGCCTCTCCTTCTGCCCTGTTGTTCTGCCAGTCGGTCCTTCTGCCCCAGCTCCAGCTGCCAGCTCTTTATTTATCAAGAGCCACATTCCTTTCTCATACAAAAAAGCTATTAGCAAAGTGGGAGAGGCCTGCAGCTTTCTCATTCTGAAGACATCCAGTCCATATCTTATTTAGCGTTGCCTTTGGACTGGATTGATGGCAATGTGACCTTTGGTGACCTCACCTATGGCAGTTTGCTATCTCCTCATTTTGGGCAGATGAGGAAGTGACAAACACCTACCTACAGATTATCCTGTCAGCATTAGGTGACGTCAGCACAGCGATTAACCACTGAAAATTCAGGGGCACACCTACAGAGCCATTCGATAGGATATGTGTCGTGTAGGTCATCCCAACAGCTTTGGATAACTGTTCTACATTCCACTGGAGGCTCACACACTCCAGTGTGTGCGATTGGCTGGTCAGGGTGTAGACCAGGTGGAGGATGTGAGGGCCAGGGTCTCAAGGTGTCTCCTTGAAACATCTGAGTTGGCCTCAGTAGGGCAACTATGTTGGTTGTACAGGGCTCTGTACAGGGAGGGGACTGGGGGTTGCTTGCTCTGTTGACTTCTTTGTGTGAGGCTTTTTTTTTTTTTTAAATTATGCTGGGGATTGAACCTAGGACCTCCTGGGAGGCAAGTGCTCTACCATGGTGCTACATCTCTAGTACTGGCTTGTTTTGTAAAGCTGTATTTTACCACAGTCTCTGGGCTGAGGATTGATGGGAAGGGGAGATGTGATGGGTGGCTGATACTCTAGTCAGTGCAGAGGCCTGTCTCAGTGGCCAGGATTGTATCTGCAATAGCTGTGTCATTTGCTTAACAAAGGAACCCAGCTATGAGATCCGTACTAAGAAGTCCACACTGGACTGTAGAAACGAGTTCCTTTCAGTTCCATAGGATGCAAGTTTGAAGTATGCCAGGGTGGATCCCTTTCAGGTTGGCAGGAATGGCTGCTCCCTGAGTCTCCTCTTGGTTTTGGAAACACATTCCGTGCCCAGGTGACACCATTCCTGTGACCTTGTCTCTGTGTGTCTGTCTAAGGTTCCCTGATTATCAGTCACATGGAGTAAGAGCATTCCTAGCCCAGTATGACTTCATATCTTGCCTGGTTTATCTGAACAAGGTCACATTCTTTGCGGCGACGATGGTACTTATGGTGGGGATGGTCATAATCGTGATGATGATGACGGTGATGATGTTGGTAATGGACATGGTGACAATGGTGGTGGTGGTGGTGACTATGATGGAGATGACAATGGTGTTGGTGAGGGCTTTTGGCTAGGCAGTTGTAAGTTTCTGGAAGTATATCAGCTAGAAGGAGCTGAATAAAGTGACATTTGCTGGATTCAACACCACAGCCATGTGTTAGACTCTCTGCGGAACCAGTGGACTTTCTCAGGTTGGTACTGGACTAACCTCTCCTACTCCAAGGCTTGTTGGGCCTTCTAGGAACCTGAACGAGTAGTTGGCTTGCAAGATGCCCTTCAGGGCAGGCCATTCCAGCAGTTTTGCTGGTTTATAGGACTGACTCTTGGCAGTGGTTGATCGCCACCTCATATTCTTCTTTTCTGACTTTTCCAGATACTACACATATCTACACAGAGATATCTAGAAGACAGAGATGCCAGAGATCTGAATTGTGCGAGCATCCCTGGCGGCTAGGCGGCAGCCTTCCATGCTATAGACTACCCGTTGGCTGAAAGGGAAGAGAGTCAGTGACTATTTTTTATCCGACATATTTTTATTGATTATTTGGGAACTTCACTTAGTGTACCCCAATCAGACTTACTTCCCAGAAGTCCATCCAGATCCACTCTACCATGTGACCTCCTCCCCCAAAAAGAAGAAAGAAAAAAAATTATCAAGTCCGTGTTGTGTTGTTCATATATTAAATAGAGCATGATCAAACTCCCAGTGGCCATTCCCATAAAGGAAATCGACTTCTCCCCAGCTCCTCCCCAGAAACCATCAACTGTGAAGAGCTACATTTCAGTGTCCTTATCACAATTTAAAGACTTCTCTTCAATGACTTCCTGTCTAGGCTGTTTCTTGTTTTTTTTTTTTTTTGAGGGGGGGGTAGGGTGGGGTGGGTGATGGGAGAGGCTGTCACCAATGCTTTCTCTGTCTCTCATTACTGAGTGTGAGCCTGTGAATCTGCAGTCATGGATACCACTGCAAAAGAAGTTTCTGTGCCCTTTATTGTCAACAGAAACATGGATTATAGACTTCCACATGGTTTCTGATGATAGCACATGGACTCTGGGGTCAGCTCAGACCACAACCTTAGCATGGTTGACATCATCATTGCCCTCTGCTACAGCAGGGACCATAGACACTATCATGGACCTGGGCAGCAGCATGGTCTTCGGACGTAACATGGATCATAGACATCAACGTGGCCTCCTTTGGGAGCAGAGACCAAGGACATCCACATAGCCTCTGGCCACAGCAGGATCAAGGATACCTGCTGCATGGAGTTTTTTCTATTCCCGAGTTATGCTCCTGGGTGGGCCGAGCTTCCAACCATCTGCCCAGGGAATCTTTTGATCTGTGGATGAAAGAAACACACACGTTAGCTTATTTTTAAATGCCTTGGCTACCTCAAAGTCTGGGCATTCCTAAACCTTCTCCTGCTACCCCAGACTCAATCGGGGAAGTGGACAGTAGCCACTTACCCAAAAACTTACTTGGCTGGTTGGCTTTATCTCCTGCCTTTACTGCACCCCCTTTTTCTTCCCCCAGGCCTGACTATTCTCTCTGCATCCTACTCTTGCAACTCTAAGTGTCCCACCCCATGCCCAGCCATTGGCTGCTGGTATCTTTATTGATAGATCAAAAACCAATTGGGGACAAGGACCTTCAGCATCTGGACGGGCAGATTCAACGCATTAACACCAATCTCCAACAGATGCCAACATGGCCCTTGGAGGCAGTAAGGACCATGAACATCGACATGGCCTTAGATGGTGGCACAGGCCACACTCATCAACATGGTGGCAGTACAGACTGTGAGCATTCACAGGGACCTTGGCATCTACCTGGATCCAGGGAAGCATGGACCACTGAGGTCTTTTGAGGAGGCCCAATCTAGAAAGCAAACTGTTCTCTACCTCAGACATCCTATTGTTACTCAAAGCCAGGGTGATCATGTGGCTGGGCAGTGGGTTGGGGACAGAGCCTGTGAGATCTCCAGGCTGTTGCATACTGCCACCCTGCTGGCACCACTCCACCACTCAGTGATTTGCTCCTCAGTCCACTGTAGCCTTGTCCCATGCCCGTCACTGCCATCACATTTCTAGTGTGCCTCTCTTCACTTTTCCCACTCCCCCATCACATGTTTCTACCTGAAAGTGGTACTGTAAACCAGAGTGTGATACACAGTATATTTGTCTGCCTGAACGGCTGTACATGCAAATACTCATTGAAGCTAGTCCTTGGTTTGGTTCAAGGTTTCTGGTATCCGAAGCACCATAAATACTGGGCCATGTCTGAGACTTGTCTCAGATATTCTGCTGTTGCCCAGAGTCAAGATGACCTAGGCAGGGCATCCAGGGGCAGGATTCATGTCAGCTCCTGTCAGCTGCACACCTCTCTGCTCTTTTTTTAAATTTATCTTTTTATTAGAATATTCTTTATTTACATTTCAAATGTTGTCCCCTTTCTGGTCCTCCCCCCTAAAAAAAATCCCATAAGCCATCTCCCCTCCCCCTGTTCCCCAATCAACCCTCTCCCGCTTCCCTGTCCTGGTATTCCTCTACACTGCAACATTGAGCCTTTCCAGGACCAAGGGCCTCTCCTCCCTTTGGTGTCTAGCAAGGCCATCCTCTGCTGCCTATGTGTCTGGAGCCATGGGTAACTCCACGTGTGCTCTTTGGTTGGTGATTTTGTCCCTGGGAGCTCTGGGAGTACTGGGTGTCTCATATTGTTGTTCCTCCTATGGTGCTGCAAACCCCTTCAGTTCCTTGGGTCTTTTCTCTAGCTCCTCCATTGGGGACCCTATGCTCAGTTCAATGGCTGGCTGAGAGTGTCTACCTCTGTATTTCTCATACACTAGCAGAGCCTCCCAGGTGACAGCTATATCCAGCTCTGGTCAGCAAGCACTTGTGGGCATCGATAATAGTGTCTGGGTTTTGTAACTGTACATGGTATGGATCCCTAGGTGGGGTAGTCTCTGGATGGTCTTTCCCTCAGACTCTGATCCATCCTTTGTCTCTGTATCTCCTTCTGTGGATATTTTGTTCGCCCTTCTACGAAGGACCAGAGTATCCATACTTTGTTCTTCTTCCTTCTTGGGTATCATTTGATATGTGAAATGTGCCTTGGATATTCCAAGCTTCTGGGCTAATATCCACTTATCAGTGAGTGCTTACCATGTGTGTTCTTTTGTGATTGGGTTACATCACTCAGGATATTTTCCAGTTCCATCCATTTGCCTAAGAATTTCATGAATTCATTGTTTTTAATAGTTGTGTAGTATTCCATTGGGTAAATATACCACATTTTCCCAATCCTCTGTTGAGGGACATCTGGGTTCTTTCCAGCTTCTGACTATTATAAATAGGGCTGCTATGCACATAGTAGAGCATGTGTCCTTATTACATGCTAGAGAATCCTCTGGGTATATGCCAAGGAATGGTATAACAGGGTCCTCTGGTAGTACTATGCCCAGTTTTCTGAGGAACCGCCAAACTGATTTCCAGAGTGGTTGTACCAGTTTGCAATCCCACCAGCAGTGGAGGAGTGCTCCTCTTTCTCCACATCCTCGCCAACACCTGCTGTCTCCTGAGTTTTTGATCTTAGCCATTCTGACTGGTGTGAGGTGAAATCTCAGGGTTGTTTTGATTTGCATTTCCCTGATGACTAAGGATGTTGAACATTTCTTTAGGTGCTTCTCAGCCATTCAATATTCCTCAGGTGAAAATTCTTTAGCTCTGTACCCCATTTTTTAATAGGGCTATTTGGTTCTCTGGAGTCTAACTTCTTGAGTTCTTTGTATATATTGGATATTAGCCCTCTGTCACATGTAGGGTTGGTAAAGATCTTTTCCCAGTTTGTTGGTTGGTGTTTTGTCCTATTGACAGTGTCCTTTGCCTTACAGAAACTTTGTAATTTTATGAGGTCCCATTTGTCAATTCTTGATCTTAGAGCATAGGCTATTGGTGTTCTGTTCAGGAAAATTTCCCCTGTGCCCATGTGCTTAAGGATCTTCCCCATTTTCTTTTCTATTAGTTTCAGTGTGTCTGGTTTTATGTGGAGGTCCTTGATTCACTTGGACTTGAGCTTTGTACAGGGAGATAAGAATGGATTGATTTTCATTCTTTTGCATGCTAGCTGCCAGTCGAGCCAGCACCATTTGTTGAAGAGGCTATCTTTTTTCCCACTGGATGGTTTTAGCTCCTTTGTCAAAGATCAAATGACCATAGGTGTGTGGGTTCATTTCTGGGTCTTCAATTCTATTCCATTGATCTACCTGCCTGTCACTGTACCAATACCCTGCACTTTTTAATGCTATTTCTATGTAGTACTGCTTGAGGTCTGGAATACTGATTCCCCCAGAAGTTCTTTTATTGTTGAGAATAGTTTTAGCTATCCTGGGTTTTTTGTTATTCCAGATGAAGTTTTGAATTGCTCTTTCTAATTCTATTAAGAATTGAGTTGGAATTTTGATGGGGATTGCATTGAATCTCTAGATTGCTTTTGGCAAGATGGCCATTTTTACTATATTAATCCTGCCAATCCACGAGCATGGGAGATCTTTCCATCTTCTGAGGTCTTCTTCAATTTCTTTCTTCAGAGACTTGAAGTTCTTGTCATACAGATTTTTCACTTGTTTGGTTAGAGTCACACCAAGATACTTTATATTGTTTGTGACTATTGTGAAGGGTGTCATTTCCCTAATTTCTTTCTCAGCCTGTTTATCCTTTGAGTATAGGAAGGCTACTGATTTGTTTGAGTTAATTTTTATCAGCTGTTGGAGTTCTCTGGTGGAGTTTTTTGGATTACTTAAGTATACAATCATATCAACTGCAAATAATGATAATTTGACTTCTTCATTCCCAATTTGTATCCCTTTGACCTCCTTTTGTTGTTTAATTGCTCTAGCTAGAACTTCAAGTACTATATTGAATAGATACAGAGAGGGCAGCCTTTTCTATTCTCTGATTTTAGTGGGATTGCTTCAAGTTTCTCTCCATTTAGTTTGATGCTGGCTACTGGTTTGCTGTATATTGCTTTTACTCTGTTTAGGTATGGGCCTAGAATTCCTGGTCTTTCCAAGACTTTTAGCATGAAAGGATGCTGGATTTTGTTAAATGCTTTTTCAGCATCTAATGAAATGACCCTGTGGTTTTTTTGAGTTTGTTTATGTAGTGGATTACATTGATGGATTTCCATATATTGAACCCTCCCTGCATCCCTGGGATGAAGCCTATTTGGTCATGGTGAATGATCGTTTTGATGTGCTCTTGGATTTGGTTGGCAAGAATTTTATTGAGTATTTTTGCATTGATGTTTATAAGGGAAATTGGTCTGAAGTTCTCTTTCTTTGTTGGATCTTTGTGTGGTTTTGGCATCAGTGTAATTGTGGCTTCATAGAATGAGTTGGGTAGTGTGCCTTCTGTTTCTATTTTGTCGAATAATTTGAAGAGTATTGGTGTTAGGTCTTCTTTGAAGGTCTGATAGAATTCTGCACTAAAACCATCGGGTCCTGTGCTTTTTTTGGTTGAGAGACTTTCAATGACTGCTTCTATTTCTTTATGGATCATGGGACTGTTTAGATGGTCTATTTGATTCTGATTTAACTTTGGTATTTGGTATCTGTCTAGGAAATTGTCCATTTCATCCAAATTTTCTAGTTGTGTTGAGTATAGGCTTTTGTAGTAGGATCTGATGATTTTTTTGAATTTCCTCAGTTTCTGTTGTTATATCTCCATTTTACACTTGATCTTAGCCAAAAGGCCGAGAAGCGATTCCATTTTAATTTCTGATTTTGTTAATTTGGATACTGTCTTTGTGCCCTCTGGTTAGTCTGGCTAAGGGTTTATCTATCTTGTTGATTTTCTCAAAGAACAAGCTCCTGGTTTTATTGATTCTTTGTATGGTTCTTTTTGTTTCTACTTCATTGATTTCATCCCTGATTTTAATGAGTTCCTGCCTTCTACTCCTCTTGGGTATATTAGCTTCCTTCTGTTCTAGAGCTTTCAGGCGTGCTATTAATCTGCTAGTGTATGCTCTCTCTAGTTTCTTTATGGAGGCACTCAGAGCTATGTGTTTTCCTCTTAGCACCGCCTTCATTGTGTCCCATAAATTTGGGTATGCTGTGCCTTCATTTTCATTAAATTCTAAAAAGTCTTTGACTTCTTTCCTTATTTCTTCCTTGACCAAGATATCATTGAGTAGAGCATTGTTCCATGTGTATGTGGACTTTCTGTTGTTTTTGCTGCTATTGAAGACCATCCTTACTCCATAGTGATCTGATAGGAGGCATGGGATTAGTTTGATCTTATATCTGTTGAGGTCTGTTTTGTGATCTATTATATGGTCAGTTTTGAAGAAGGTACCATGAGGTGCTGAGAAGAAGGTATATTCTTTTGATTTAGGATGAAATATTCTATATATGTCTGTTAAATCCATTTGTTTCAAAACTTCAATTAGTTTCATTGTGTCTCTGTTTAGTTTGTGTTTCCCTGATTGGTCCATTGAAGAGAGTGGGGTGTTGAAGTCATCCACAATTATTGTGTGAGGTGCAATGTGTGTTTTGAGCTTATGTCCTTCTTGAAATCCTCTATCAGCGTCATGAGATGGGATCCAGGTCTTGCTTTTCTGGTGTGTTGGGGTATCCAGGACTTGCTGTTGTGGGAGACCTTGGTTCAAATGGTGCCATGTTGCCTTGGTTTCTTTTGGTAATGTTCTTGCGTTTGCCTTTTGCCATCTGGTTATCTCTGGTGTTAGCTGGTGTTGCTGTCTCTGACTGTGGCTTATCTATCATGCAAGCCTCCGTATCTGTGGTCCTGGGTGACCTGTTCTCTCTGTGTATACTGGTATGTAGGTATTCCTGCGAGATTTGGGTATGTAGCTCTGTGGTCCCGATCAACTCTGGGTGCAGGAGGAAAGCTGAAGTCTCCGGACTCAGGCTCCTCCTAGGCTCTTGCATCCTCAGGGTTTCCAGTTGTTTCTTCTGAGCAGCAGGGGTGGTCCTACCTGTGCTGTCTGGCCTCTCTGTACTCCTGCATGGTTAGTGGCCTCTGTGCATCACTTGGACATGATGCACGGTGGCAGAGGGTGGTCCCATGCTGGAGACAGAAACTGGAGGGCTTCGGCCAGAGGGTTCCTGGTGTGATCCTCTGAGTGGCTGGGGTGGTTCTACCTATGCAGGCAGGCCCCTCCACACTCCTGGGTTGTTAAGCTCCCTCCTTGAGCCACTTGGGTATGGTGCGCTGTGCCAGAGGATGGACCTGATAGGGAGTTCTCTGCTCTTGATGCAGGCTGCCCCGAGGTTGACCATTGTTCTTGTAGCCTGAGGGCAGCTCTGTGGCCCCAAGCTCTCTTCCCAGCAGGGTGAGCAGAAGAGGCAGCTCCACTCAGCGACAGTGCTTCCTTATCTCTTCCAAACCATTTGTCGCCTCGTCTGCAGTGTTGCCGTTCTCCCCGACGTGGCTCTGCTCTGCCATCTTTCCTTCTAATTCTGTGAAACCACTTTTTAAAAGCACCTTCTGTGTCTTAGTTGTTCCGGGGATACTGATGGCTCTGCAGACTCGTCCTCCACTCTGGGGTCCCAAGGCGGATGCTGGCAGCTGCCGCCATCTTTGTTCACAGCCGTGCCTCAGGCTTTCATCTTCAGCATGCTCCCTGAGCTGGTTCTGAAGTACCAGTTCCTCCACACACGCCAGCAGCCTGCAGATGGAGTAGATGTTGGGGTTAGACCAATGAAAACGCTGGATCTCAGCCTGGATGGTACCAAGTTGGCTAGCTCCTGCTGGCAGTTCATGGTGTGGGTGGCACCAGTGCCGGGAGCCGCGCTTTGCCCATCGAATCAGTGACTATTGATCTGATGTGTGAGAACCACAGGGCATGAGCAGGAGAGAGCAGCGCGGTCCAGAATGGGAAGCTTTCTCCCAGCAAGCCTGTCTCCTCTCTGTGTATCCACCAGCTCTTTCTTCAGAGACAGCACTGTGATTCTCTGGATGTCACTGTAATGAGTCCAGTGGCTCCCAGGCCCTATGGCTTGGGACTTTTCTCTTCTGGTTCTACTTACTTAACATGCTACTCGTTCTGAGGGGTTCTTTCCACCTCCTGTCTTTGTCAGGGTTTCTATTCCTGCGCAAATCATCATGACTAAGAAGCAAGCTGGGGAGGAAAGGGTTTATTCAGCTTACACTTTCACATTGCTGGTCACCACCAAAGGAAGTCAGGACTGGAACTCACACAGGGCAGGAACTTGGAGGCAGCAGCTGGAACAGAGGTGTAGAGAGCCTTATTGGGGTACCATGCCGCCTGGCAGGAGCCTGACATTGGCCAAGGACAAGGAAACGGGCTTCAAGCAGGAATCTGACGTTAGGCTATAATAGGGAAAGTAGGTTAAGGCAGGAATTTTAATCTTAGGATGGAACAAAGGAAGTAGGCTTCAGGCAAGATTTTGGGCTTGGACAAGGAAGTAGACTCAGGTATTGGTCATTCTGACAGTCCCTTGGAAACAACTGTCACTGTGGACTAATTGTGGGACTTTACTTATTGCCCTGACTATTTTGTATCTTTTATCTTGCTTTGTTCTCATGGTACTACTATTGCCCTTAATACTTGCATGTAATTAAAATGGTATAAAAGCAGATTGGGAAAAATTAAACCTGCCTTCAGTCTCAGAATTGACTGGGGTCATGCTGCAGCATTGAGGATTTCTTTTCAATCCTCGCTCCTGTGCTGGAGAACCTGTTGACTGACCGAGCGGGCTTGGTCACAGAGGCCACAGAGGGATGTTACTTACCGGCCTGCTCAACTTGCTTTCTTATAGAAGTCAGGACTACCAGCCCAGGGATGGCAACACCCATAACGGGCCCTCACACCTATGATCACTAATTGGGAAAATGCCTTATAGTTGGATCTCATGGAGACATTTCCTCAAGGGAGGCTTTCTCTGTGATAACTCCAGCTTGTGTCAAGTTGACACACAGAACCAACCAATGCACCTGCCTTCAGAGCCATGCCTTACTCTCTTCTGCTAGACATGGATATGATTTCTCCATGTTCATCACATAGGTCAAAGTTCCCAGGAAATGGTAGTTATAGAAGAGGGCTCCTGCTCACATCCTGGCCCTTGTTTGCCCTGGTCAAAGTGGAGGCAGGTTAATTCTCAGGCTTGAGACAGGATGAATCCCAAGTGTATTGTATCTTGAACCAAAAACAAACAAAAACTTATCAGTGGAGGAGGTTGTGGACTGGGTTTTTCTGGTGCTTTGAAAAGCCATGGCCAGCCATGCAGTGTCCTCTTTCCTCTCTGCCTCTGTGTTAGACTTCTGTGTGATCCTGCCTCAGGAAGGAGGAGGGCTGTGGAGACGTCGCCTGCTTAGGAGGCCATCCCTGAGTTTGTTTACCTGTCTTTTTTCCAATCTCTTCTGCCACACAGAAACAGTTTCACAAACTAATTACTTTGTGCCAGTCACAGGGGAGGCAGCCTCTTGCCTCCTCAGATGGACGTGAGTGGTCAGGGGCTTTGAGGTACAGCAATTTGCAGCGGAGTTCCGGAGCATGGAGACAATTACTCCAGTGAGCTCAGGCAGAAGAAGGGGTCAGGGCCGTCATGGGTTACTATTCTTGTTTCAAATGAGAAGAAACAAAGATTTGTCCCGTAAATAAGGGGGGAAAAAAAAGAGAGAAGGCTTTTGATTTTAAATGTAAGCTAAATTATGTGAAAGAGGAAGTAATGGAGTCCTAGATGCTTGTGCTTCAAAGCCAAGCCTCTCTTCAAGGTCATTAGTCCCCTGCCTGCTGGAGTCCTTGTTGGAGTGAGGAGAGGGGGCTGTAGCCATGTTGCCTGAGACCCGGCATTCCCTTATAATGGTGGACATGGGGGAACAGTTCTGTCCTGAAGACGCATAGATTCCATCCAGACATACCAGGCTGGATAAACCCATGCACTCTCCAGCTGCCCACACATCTGGATGTGGGTGGAGACCCTCCCTTGTCCTCATGAGGCTGGATCCAGAGTACGTCAAGATTTTACACATGATGTCGTGTCAACCGTAGTCTGTCCCCACTGGGCCTGCTATGAGATCTCTGAGACACGGAGTCAAATGCCACTCTGCAGGCTATAGTGCTGGGCTCCTCAGTCCAGGTAACTAACTATTGCCCTGGGCAACAGCTGGGGGGAAATGGGCAGGTGAACTGGCTCTGAACAGTGAAACATGATAAAAGTGTACTGCAGGGTTTCCAGAAACTTTCTTCTGAAAGACCTACAGAAGAACTTGCTACCGTGAGAGATAATACTGACCCAGGTGTCAGAGTGGGGTGCAACTGCTTAGAAGGCCCTAATATTCTATGGCCATCATTGCTGAGGAGGGCCCCCTAGCCCCGGGATCTGTCATACGAAGGGTGAGGTGTCTGGGGCCACGAAGATTGAACTTCTGGATGCCGGAAGGGACCTGGAGCAATATTTATTATGCACCATGGCCTTGTGCTGTGGATCTGCCTTCCTCAGCACTGGAGGGCAAGCCTGAGCCCTGCAGGGCCTGAGATAACACTTGTGCCTTTTCCTTCCTAAGGGGACAGAGGACATCTTTTCTACTCAACACAAGTCCTGCTAGGCTTCTTGCTATAATATAGACCCACAGGCTGCCTGAGTTAGGCAGGCCACACTTTCAGTAGAGTCTTTTAACACTATCAATGTTCTACTAATAGAGTGACCTAAAGCTGAAAAGCAAATTAAAGGTGTAAAATTAACTTCAGGTTGTCCTTGGCTATCACCAGTGAATGGAAGAGAGAAGTCAGGAGTTGTGTGTGCACGCCTAAGCATGTGTGTCCCAGAGTGTGCACATGCATACTTGTGTAACTGTGCATGTGGGAGTGTGTGCATGTGTCCACGTGGGGGTAGATGTTCAGTAGGAACCTGACCTCCTCTGGCCATTGGGATTGAGTGCCTGTTTTACACTGTATTGAGTGAGACTTATTCCAAATGCTGCTTTCAAGTCGTAAGGAACAGTTGACAGCCCCTGGCCATGGTGCTGTTGAGAGCTTTGCGCACTTCATTTCTCCATCTGTCACCATTTGCAGGACCATTTTTCTGTTCTTGTCTATGCATGGCTAGGGCAGGGCAGTGGGAAACGATCCAGACTTCCTCCACTAAGAAGGTGGGAGCTTTGTGGACTGAATTGTGCCCCAGGGTTGAATATTGGAGCACCAGCCTCCCCTATGATGTTATCTGGGGTCTATGCCTAGGAGATGAGCAAATGCCCTTGAGGTTGTCATCCTTGGGCCCTGATCAGGGATGCACGGATGCTGTCTTCACATGAACAGAAAGGGAGACGGGCATGAGGATGTCCTGTACAGAGGAAGGCCTGGTGAGGACACAGTGAGAAGGTAACCCTCTGTAAACCATCAAGAGGACTCAGGAAGGTAGCCTGCTCACACCTCTTGTCGCCATTTTGCAGCGACCAAACCTGGGAGATAGATTTCTATGGCTAAACCACCAACTGCCATGCTCTGAAATGGAAGTCTCCACACATTAATACGGAGATAATTATGGGGAGAGGGAAAGGTTGGCTCTATGGTCTGTGTGTGCCACTTTGAAACACCAGTCGTAAAGGTCTAGCGTACCACAGCTGTCCGCAGCTTAGCATGGGGCTGCGTGGCGTTCGTATTCTCAAGATGCTGCTGCTGGGGTTAAGGGTCCCTTAGAGGTCTCCTCTGCATCTCGCCTCACCAAGTGGGGCATAGCTGACTCTGGTACTACCACCATTCCTGTGCTTCATGACAAAGGGCTCTGAAGACATGCCCCCCATCTGAGACTCCTGGCACTCTCGGAATCCACTGATGAGACCCCTCCCTGCATTTGTCCCCTGTCACCCCAGGCCTGACTGCTGCTTCTCCTGCTGGGACCGAGCCACATCACTAACTGTCAAATTGCCTAAAACTAATTGGCTTAATTATCAATTTGCTTAATGGTATGTTTAACTGAAATCTATATTTATCAAATTTGCATTTCTCACATGGCAGAGCGATTGCAGCTCCGTCTGAGGCTCTCCATTGATTCAATTGTCTTTTCTGCATCTGCCTGTTCTTGGGGAATGTCAAGAATTTTTAGCTAGTGTAAGGATGAGCCAATCTTACTTTAATATTTCCAGTGAGAATCAGTCAGATCTGTATTCAACACATAAGCTTACGAGAAGCCTCTGTGCTCATCCATCTCCATCGTCAACTGTGTAATCAGTCATGTGCAAGACGTGAATGCCTCATTCTGTTAATGGCTGTCTTGGTTGTTCCTACCCCCAAGTACTTATCCCAGGCAGCAGCTGTCTTAGGTTGGGGTCTCTGCCTGAGTCTGAGGTAGAGATGCAGGTCTGAGAGGTTCCAGGTACAATGGACCTTTCTCCTTACTTCTAGCAGCCTCTTATATGGATAACATTGGTTTCTGTGTATAATAGCACTTCCTTATAACCCAGGGTTCTGTTCCCACAACAAAACCCCCAAGGATACAAAATTCTCAAGATCCTAATGCCCTTACATGAAACGAGGCAGTGTTCATAATCGTGCCTGTGTCTGCCTCAAGTACCAACCATCTTTAGATGGCCTGTCACGCTAGTATGATGCCAGTGTTGGGCACACAGTGTTATCCTCTTTAACTTGCAGAATATCGACAAGAAGCACGATTTCTGCCCAGTGTTCAAGCTGGGGTTGGTAGACTCCACGTCAGTTGATTCATTTCTGTTGGAAAATACCCAAAACAAAACAAAACAAAACAAACAAAAAAACCCAAGCTAGGGACTTCTGGGAAGAGGGAACCGCTGGGCCCAAGTTTTATAAGAAAGCAGGCAGAGCAAGCTATAGGGAGCAAGTTAGTGAGCAGCACTCCTCCATGGCCCCTGCATTAGTTCCTTCAGGTTCTGCTTGTTCCTCTTCCCTGACTTCCCTTCAAGAGAACCCCAGGGGTAATACTGCCCACAATGAACTAGACACTCCTATATCAATCGTCAATCAAGACAATACCCCGCAGACTTGCTTATGGGACAGTCTAATGAGGACATTTTCTCAGTTAAGGTTCCCTCTTCCCAGATGACCCTAGCTTGTGTCAAGTTGAAAAATAATATTAATCAGCATAGTACAAAATTCAGGTTGTCAAATCCTTCTATTAAATGTAGTGTTTTCTCTTTAAAATTATGTTATACAACATATTTTAATCATATCTATCCCATCAATTTCCTCTGACTCCCCCAATGCCCCTCACCTCCTCTCCCTCCCAATTTCATGTTCTCCTTTTTGTTATTAATACTCTCAGAATCTGGTTAATATTGTACATATGTTTATGGCTGTAGGCTATCCACCCCTGCCCCGCCAGGCTTCTATCTCTTACTACTACTGGGTACTGTCTTGAGCTATAATAAACATTTTCTTTTGAAGTCCATTTGGTTGTACAGTTTGGCGGCAACAGCACCACCTAGACTGGATGCTAGGATACTATGGATACTTTGTACCAGGGCTAGATGACTGGTACAAAGCCAAGCGTCCTCCCCCACACGTCAGTCCTGAAGATAAGCGGGATTGCAGTGGCTCGTTTCCAGGGGCTTGCATTGATGAGCTCTGTCAAACAGCACACATCATAGCAGAGAGGAATGTTCTTGCCAAGAAGGGCCAGCAGGGTGATTGATTGCTCTGCTTGTAGGGGAACCTCACTGAGATCAGAACAGAAGGAAACCGGAAGGGAGGAGCCATATTGCTATTTCTTCTCCGCTCCTCCCAGCTGCAGGTAGTGGGGCCAGTGAAGCCTGCTCTCCTGTGGGGTTTCCATCGCAGTCTCTGGGTTGTCACAGACACACTCCTGTCCCATCCAGTTCTCAGTCCCTCCCTCTGATGCCAGGGCCCTGTGATCTCCACAGACTGCAAGACTCTGTAAGCACGTGTGTCTGCATATGTCTAAATTGGTTACTCTCTTGTGTTTATAAATTAACTCCCTCATAGTTCCACACCTGGCCTTATGTAGTCCTTTAAATGTCATGCCAAGTGACAGGCTCACCAGGCAGAGGGGCTATGTGGTCACACCGGATCTTCGGTAGGAATGGGTCAGCTGTGCCCAGCCTAGAGCAGCCAGAATGCTTCTGCCAATGATTAACCAGAATTCTTGAGAGGTGTCAGGACCTCTGTGGACAAGACACTTGGAGAAGTGGAGGAAATATTTTTTTCCCCCGTAAGAAAATATTTACCATGGCAGAAGGAAAACTGTTATCACACATAAAGCAATAGGAGAAAAGCCGGAAAAATGCTGGCTGCAAAATATATAGAGAAATGCGAGATTTCATTTCCGCATGATAAGAACGCAAGCGAACACTTTAAGAAGAGAAGGAGCTGGGTGTGGTGGCACATGCCTTTAATTTTTAATTCAATTTAATTTAATTTTCTAGCACTCACAAAGTAGAGGGAGGCGAGTCTCTGTGAGTTAGAGGCCAGCCTGGTCTACACAGCGAGTTCCAGGACAGCTAGGACTACATAGAGAGAACTTGTCTCAAAACCAAATAAGCAAATAAATAAACCCCCAAATGCATTGTTGTCTGTGTCCAGCAGACACAGGTCTAGGGTACACTCTACATGAGGGTGCTTGGGGTTGAACCAGGCTTGCAGGGACAGCGTACGGGATGAGAGATTGGTGTTCTTCAACACCAACAGCATCCTCTGCCCTCTTCTTCCGGGATACTATTGCCCAGGTCCTGTTGAGGTCTGGGGAAGAGAATATGAACACTCCCTGCCTCAGTTTTACCTTGCAAGTCTCTCATGTATTCTCCACTTGCTGCATTGGACTCCAAGATTAAGGGACAGACAGGATCCTTAGATACGACATCTGGACACTGGTCACTGTTCCTTCAGGAAAGTCTCATGATGGCATCAGGTACACTGGGAAGGAGTTATAACATCTTGCAGGCTTTGCCTCAGTGGACTACTTTTCCCCTCAGACTCCATTACTAAAGCTACATGCATAGTTGCCGGTGACACGTGGAGCCTCACGTGTGACCTCTGTAGGAGGCCACAGGGAGCTTTAATTCTGTATACCGCAGCAACAAACTAACCACAGACCAGAGTTGCAATGCCTCAGAATACAAATCTCCAGAATGCGGAGTCTTTCACATCTCTGTGTGAAGGACAGAGAAGTTTTCAAGGGATGAGAGAAGAGATTGATTTCTCGGGCTCTTCAGGCGACTGGATCTAGGGACTCTAGAGGACAATAAGATCGGTGGCTCCCAGCTGTAAACTGGCATAGTGTCTGAAGATGGCCTGGGCACTCCTCCTGGGAACCCTGCCTCCTTTGGATGACATGTGGTATGTCACCATTGGGATGCTGAATACATAGTTATTATAGTGTACTATTTAGAGAATAGAAGAGATTAAAATGGACATTTTCAGCAGATTGTTTTGAGGGTGGTGGGGGGGAGTGATTTTGATCCATGATTGAATGTACGGACATGGAATCAGCAAGGGGTAGAGGGTTGAATATGTAGACATTCAACTTAGCTCGTGGATTATTAGCAGCCATGGTAGATGGGGGTGGGTGGGTTGTTATGTAATATTTTAAAGAGCAATCCTCATTGACATTTCTGAGCACGCAGTGAAAGACTGCCCAGGAGGGGAAAAGAGTGGAAGGGACCATGACTGGCCCTGTGCCTAAGAAATTCTTTGGTGGTAGCAAGAAAGTTAGCTGAGGTCAAGGAAACATACTGGACCCGTGACGAAGGCCAACCTGATATGGAGCATTCCCAGAAAATACGCACTGACTAGGAGTTTGCGGCTTGCCACTCTGGGATGAGCTGCTGCTACAGGGAGTCTGGTCTTTGCTTAGCACAGGTCTGGATGCTCTGGGATGAATCTCAGATGCTGCGGAGAGCCAGGAATCCGGTAGACGTCCTGTCTCCGGCTGCAGAGTTGTGTGCTACGCTTGAGACCCAGCCACACCCCTGTCCCAGAGAGAAACAGTGGTGACTGCGAAGGGCCTTTGCGGTCTTGGGAGACTGACATTCCATGCTGTCCAAGTGTCCCGGGCTTGCTCTGTTCTTTCTCACTAACATGAAGCGGGACAGCCGTGGATCAGGACTTGGGCCTTTGTGTACCAAACAACACCCGAGAAGCCTGGCTAGGCTGGGATGGGTCCTGTAAGTCAGCTGTGGGTGGAGTCCTCTGGACGCCATGGCTATAGGTGCAACAGCAAAGCCTGGGGTCCCTGGACCTGCGCTGGGCACTCGGATGGTTAATCTGGACTGTCAACTGGATTGGCTGAGAGATGCTCCTGTGACTAGTGACAATGTTTCTGAGTGTGCCAGAGGATTAGATCCCAAGGGCTCCAGTCTAATGAATGAAACAGTCCTGTCATTATTTGTAGATGGTGGCAGTAGAGAGTGTGGCCTTGAGGGAGGATATAGGTCTTTGGGGGCATATCGTGGAGGGATGCTACATTTTGTTCTGGTCCTTTCTTATGTTCTCTCTGCTTCCTGTCAGAAGTGAAGAAACCTCCATTACTCTACCCTACTGCCACTATGAGATTCTGCTCAAACGCAGGACCAGATATCCATAGACCGAGTCCTCCAAGACCATTGGAGACCATGAACCCAAAGAAGATCGTCCTCCCTTCAGTTGTCTCTGCCTTGTGTTAGACCTCAGCGATAAGAAAGGGACGAACACATTGAAATAAGGATACAGATGTTAGTGTCTGATGACATTTTCTCTTAGAGTACCCAAATCCCCCAAAGAGGGCTTTAGCCTGGTCCTACAAGGAGGACCTACAAGGTCCACATGAGGTCCTACAAGGTTGTCTCAGTGCATTCACAGGGACATGTGCATGCCTGCGTGTATATGTCTTTCCGCGTTTGCTCTCAAGTGTCTCCGGACAGCACAGGTTCCTGGGAAGCTGACACTGTGTAAATCCCAGAGCCCGGCTTGTCTTGACCATTGCAAACACTTGAACATCTACAGTGGAGACCCACATGTCCTGAAATCATGCCATTATCTGACTCTGCCTGTCTTGATCCACC